>CM032448.1:48342331-48539831 GCA_019049505.1 Pachyrhynchus sulphureomaculatus
TGCTTTGGTGCAAGATGAGCTTTTGGAACATTAAACCAAGCTTTACAATAAATTTTAACTAGGAAAACAGAAATGGCACGCACAGAACTTTCTTCTTCTTTAGACATCTTAAATTGACAACGAAAAATGAACATTTTAAGCAGTAAATAGCCTTTGCCATCCACCTAGCGTGATGAATGGGTCCTGGAGTTCTAAAACCCACAACATTGCCGTCTAGTGATTCAACAAATACGAGAACCAACTGCAATAGCTCCTTGTAGTCATCTCTGGGGTGGCTCTCAGTTAATTTGGTCTCGAATTCAGCAGTAACATTTGCAATTACTTCTGGAGTTAGCTGCTTTTGTATTAGATTGTCACTGATACCTGTGTCGTATTTTCCTTTGTCTATCTTGGGCCACGCAGTGAGGAATCTCTTGAAAATGTCTGGATGAGGTCCAGTGGTTGATCCCATTTTTGTGTCGAATACGCCTCTTAACAGAATTTCCAAGATATGGTGACGGCAAGCTAGGTATAACAATTCTCTTCCTAACATTTGCTCCAATATGACGCATGCTCCTTTGAGTCTTCCCGTGTTGGATGCTGTAATGTCGAAGCACATCGCCTTGACGATGTAGAGGAGACCCCATTCATGTAGGCATTCATATACGGCTACGGCTTGCTCCTCTCCAGAGTTGTTTGCTGTTACAGGAACTCCCAGCAGCTGTTCCTTTTCGCCATATGAAATAGCTATAGCTATTCGCTCACATTGTTCATTTTTTAAAACACCCGGTAAAAGTTTACCGTCCCAATGGACAACCACGGGCTCTTTTTCAGGAATGTTTATTTTATCAAAAATTTTTTTATTATATTGTTCTCTGAACATTTGCCTTTTATCATGTAATAAAGTTTTCAAGACTTTGTACTCAAGAGGGTCAAGGTTTAGTGCTTCTGGAGTAGCTATTAAAATTCTCGTGGCATTTCTGTCGGATACCTTACATCGATCTAATAAAATGGACAATTTCATGTTTAAAATCTCTTTAACGCCCCTTGCAAATAAAACTTTCATCCTCTTGCTCTCAAATGGTCCTGGATCTTCTGCAGCTTCTTCAGGGATGTCCATTTCCTCCAAGCTCTCAAGTTCCTGGTAGATGCTGTCCTCTTCAGTGTCTTCTTCTCCTTCTGCGAACTTGTCGTCATCATTCGTCTCTAAGAAGCAACAAAAGAAAGAGAAAAAAAAGACTATAAAAACTTGTCGTTTTAGCAGAATAGTAATAATACATAGGTACTAAATTACCTACTCCTAATTATCAAAAGTTATTATTTAAAAAATATAAACTCAATCATAAAGATGCCAAATCATGCTCTCATGTATAATTTTCTTTCAGTTATAATGAAACTATTTACTTATTTGTTTTTCTATTTTTTAGAATACTAATAATAAAAAAAAACTCACCAATATCAAAAGTTGCTTCTTGGATTTGTCGGTTCATTTTTGCAAGTTCCTTTTGCACCTTGATTTCTTCAGCTCGACACAACTTGAGATCCACTCCAGTCATGGAACCTGGGCGGCCCTTCTGCCTCTGTTTCACGAGAAACGCCTTATCTTCTTCCGATTTCATCAGAGCCAAGGCATCTTGTTGAGCAATATCAAATAGATCATCCAACTTTTCAACAAACTATTTAAATTTGTTCTTGGCCGTTTTCGATGTTTTCTTCCGGCCTTTTTGAAGAGTTCTCCACTCGGCGTGAAGTTTTTCCAGCTTAGTAATTGCATCTTGCTCATGTTTAGTCGGGATTCGAGCTTTCTCCCAAAAATGAACACTTCTCGTATTGTAAGTTTTGCTGATTCTCTTACAGTTAATTTCACAGTACGTAAATTATAAAATAAAGCACACAAAAACTTGACGATTTGAGGGTAGTTTACAACCGGTGATCTGGTGAATGGGATAGCCCACAAGAAATATTTTATCCTTGGTCCGGCTTTGTACACCTGATGTGGATGCCATTTCAGAGGCCAATAGGTAAATAACAGTTAACTTGGAAAATGAAACAAAATATATTGCAAACTTTAATTTCAATAAAATGTTTTCAAATGTCTTTTAAAATAATACTATGATAGTTATAAAAACAATAACACACACACTTGCAAAATTAAAAAAAAAACGTTGAAATATCTTCACTAGATAATTGTTCCATCTAACCAGCTCAAAGGCACTTTAGAAACTAAACTGAATAAATAAAAGGTCGGTTGTACGCTGAAGTAAAATCACCAACCCTAAAATAGAAATTAGCTATCTCAATATCTGGAAACGGGAATCGTTTTGTGGGGTCCAGACGAACAAAATTCCGACATCGATTTTTTGCTGTCACCCTAATATATATATATATATATATATATATATATATATATATATATATATATATATATATATATATATATATATATATATATATATATTGTAACATTCATTTTTTCCTAGATTTTAAGAGTATGAAATGTTACTGATTTTTGACTTTACAATGTACTTCTTTTCATTTTTGTATCGAGCAGTGTATTTCGCAGAAATTTCTAGCCGCTCGTAGTACAGTGTGCAGTGCGGGTTTCCGACCTAAAATTCGTGGTACGTCGCGATTGGTCAAATGTGTGTATCCCGGAAGCCGGATTTTTAGAGAGAGAGTTCTCACGGCTTATTTAAGGGTCTGCAGAAAGCAGATCATGGCTTTTTTCCACCGAGCCGCCGAGAGGCTTTTTTCCATCCAGCCGCAGTCGAGGCTTTTTTCCATCTAGCCGCCGAGAAGGCTTTTTTCCATCTAGCCGCCAAGAAGGCTTTTTACATCTAGCCGCCGAGAAGGCTTTTTTCCATCGAGCCGCAGACCAGGCTTTTTCCCATGAAGCCGCCGCCGAAGTTATTTCCAACATGTAGTGGCAGAAGGCCGTTCTGCAATCAGTAGCCGTAGTTGGTTTTTTCTCCGATCAAACCGCAGCCAGGCTTTGTTCATCCAGCCGCAGTGGAGGCTTTTTCAATTTTATCGAGAGCCAAGTCGAGTACGAGTTTAAATCATTAAGCCGTAGTGGGCTTTGTTTTTTTAACATGAAGTAGCCGTTGTAGGCTCTTCTCGTCATGAAGCAGTACCGATAAACTAGTGATGGAATGTGTGAAAGCGGTTTTAAGTGTTCAATTTAAGACCTAGAAGCCCGTAGGAAAACCGTAAGTCACCAAAATATTCATCAGTAGACCTATTTCCCGCATACAAGTGATTTAGCCTCGAATTGAACTGATAAATCGTGAAGTGACCGTCACGAACTTTCAATATCGGGTGTAGCAAAATTTTAAAAGTAAAATGTCTGATTTCAGGACTCTATTTAGTAATAACTACCTTTAAGGCTAGAGTTTTTGTAATTACTAAACTGCAAGAGTTAGAACTTTTAATTTAAATCATTAATAAACCTTTTTTTGTTGATTAAAGCTAGTGTCTCACTGAATACCTATCTTACTTTTCAGGATAAAAGGGTTTGTACCAGAAAATTCTTTTTATTAACAACTGCTTTACACTTCAGTATTTTTTCATTTTTTTAGCTGAAAGTAGATCCTTTCTATTTTAAAATGAATGGTGCCCAAAAATTTAGTAGAACCGAAATTTTTTTTAACAACGATAGAAACTAATTCCAAAAAGACGTACAACAATTATCTCTTACCCATATAACTCTACCAAGAAAAACTGAGCTAGTGTATGTTTAATTTCTTTAGTTCTTTTAAAATCAGGATTCACTCAATTCATTATCAGAAATTAAATCGGGGCTGTAAAAGGTGCGAGCGAAGTGAAAATTGACATCCCAAAAATTGACGCAGTCTACGTGGAGCGCAATTACACATTTTTACACAGAGTACAAAATAGCGCCTCAAAGAGAGGGCAAGTTAACAGGTTACAAAATTGCGCCCAAGTGTGGGATAACCCAAATTTTGCACAGTACAATATATATGTATATATATATATATATATATATATATATATATATATATATATATATATATATATATATATGTATATGTGTATATATATATATATATATATATATATATATATATATATATATATATATATATATATATATATATATATATATATATATATACATGTCAACAACCGACCAGTAAACGTCGATAATGCCAAACAATATTTTGCAGTACATCTGCAACTACCAAGTTATAAGAACGCCGATCAACGGATGTACTATTGGTCCCACAAGGAACCACAACAAAATAAAAGCAGAACCCCAACACTCCAAGTCTAAAAATACCCAATGTTTCAACTGCCAATTATTTGGCCACTCATCTCATCTGTGCAGGGCCCTGCCCAAATGTGTTAAATGCGGGCAGGGGCACCTCACGTCCACATGCCAAAAAAAAGCGGGATTTACCTGCCAAATGTGCAAACTGCGAGGGTGAGCATACAGCCTCCTACAGAGGCTGTCCCAAACACCCGTCGCAGCGACCCGCAACTCACCAAGCTAACTCCCAAGCCACCTTCTCCTGGGCAAACCGTCGTCAAACGGCGGCTCCCCCAGCGACCTCAATTCCAACAAACTTGACCGACGCCCTTACATCTATCAATAGCATGAATTCTGCCATGCAAACCTTCTTTAAAAACATCCAAAACTTTCAAAAGCTTTCCGCCACTTTCATGCCCCTGCTTAATTCCAACGCCCAAGTATGAGTAAGCGACCAAATAAGATCTCTCCTAAAATGCTAAAACATCTTGTCATGGAATGCCAACGGCATTCGCGACAAAAAGCATGAACTTCTCCATTTCCTACAAGACCATAACGTCGACGTAGCTCTAATCCAAGAAACCTTTCTAAAGCCCGGCATCCGATTCAGTCTTCCTAATTACACTGTTTACCGCAACGACAGAATCAGGGCCCGCCTAGAGGGGACCATGATTCTTGTCAAGCACTCCTTAAATCACTACCAACCACCCCCCCCTTCCTCTTGTCCAAACTGAAGCCACGCCCAGTGCCATAACCATGGCAAACAACACCACCATCCACCTCTTCTCGGTCTACCAACAAAACGGTGTCCAACATCCCATCGATCCTGCAGACTTCCATCTGCTGTTTGGCCCTGTCAATCAAAAGACCGTTCTGGGCGGAGACTTCAATGCCAAAAACGTTCTCTGGGGAGACCTAGCTACGAACGCTAATGGTATTGCTCTCGACGCCATCCAGAACCAAATCCCATTCAATCTCATAGCTCCAGACGAGCCCACCCACATTGGACACGGAAGACCGGACTTTCTAGATATTTTTCTTCTAAAAAATATCAATCTCCGGCATAACATTACTGTCATTCATGACCTTTCGTCTGACCATCTACCGGTCATTTTTACACTGGGAAATCCGGCCGACAAAATGAATGCCACAGTCACCACATCCAGCACAGACTGGGACCACTTCCAACGCCTCCTGGCGACCACGGGTCCCATCCCAAAAATTTCCACAACCCAGGATCTGGATTCGGCAGTCAATAAACTGACTGCTGATATCCAGACAGCCCTTGCCCAGGCCACAACGTCACGAACCCAACCAGTCTCTTCTCAAGGTAGACTACCCCAGCTATCAAAGAGCAGATCAGGGATAAAAACCGGCTGCTCAGAAGAGCCCTCAGGACGGGAGATCCCCGCCTCAAAAAGGCTCGCAAATTAAGCAACGCAGCAGATGAAAGACTCACTTGCTGAATTCCACAGCAGCAGGTGGGAGTCCAAAGTAGAGTCCCTCACTACCCAGGATTGTTCTCTTTGGAAAATGGCAACAGCCCTTTCCAATGACGAGCCAAGGTCCATGCCAGCCCTCACCCACGCCGGCACCACAGCCTCCACAACCCAGGAGAAGGCTGACCTTCTGGCAGATCTGCTAGAGGAACAGTTTTCTCCTAACACTCCTGCCCATCCCGATCCAGCCCGTGATCTTAGGGTCGCTACAACCATACAAACCCTAAATCTTGCCCAGCCCCCTCGCAATACGTACTTCACAACCCCCTCCGCTTTTAATGAGATCATTCGATTTACCTCAATCCGAAAAAGCCCCAGGTCATAATAAAATCACAAATAAAGCCCTCAAAAAACTCCCCAAGAAACAGATCTCAGAAGCCACCAATATCATTAACAGCATACTGAGACTCAGCTATTTTCCACTCTACTGGAAAAAAGCTGAGGTCATTATGATCAAAAAAACTAGGCTCTCCATCCCACGAGGCAAGCAGCTATCGGCCAATCAGCCTACTTCCAGGCCTTGGCAAGATAGCTGAAAAAGTCATCCTCGAAATCGTCAGAGCAAAGTAAACAGCGCTCCGTGTTGTCCCTGACGGACAGTATGGCTTCCAACCCCTTCATGGCACCATCTATCACACCACGAAACTCGCCCAAACCATTTCCAACAGCTTCAACAAACGTCACAAAGTTGGAGCTGTGTTTCTCGATGTAGCAAAGGCCTTCGACCGAGTCTGGCACGAAGGCCTCATTCTGAAACTGATCCGACACGGCTACCCCCCTTTTCATTAACAAACTCATTCAATCCTTCGTCTCTGACAGAACATTCCAAGTCAGAGTCGATAAGGGCCACCTCCGAAGTCAAGGCCGTTAGAGCCGGAGTCCCTCAAGGCTCCGTCCTCTCCCCCCACCTCTTTAAAATGCATTTTCACAGCCGACATTCCAAAAACGGATCAGACTACCCTACTCCTGTATGCTGACGACACAGCCATCATAGCAGAATCCACAGCTACAGAATCATCACCAGTAGATTGCAGCGCCACCTGAACGTCCTCGCCCCCTGGTTCGACCGATGGAAGATCCAGCTAAACCCATGGTAAGACACAGGCCATCGTCTTCGCCAAGGGCAACGACACTCCTTATGGACAACTCCAGCTCCAGGGATCCCGCATCCAATGGGCAACCACCATCAAGTACCTGGGAATCCAGTATGACAAACACCTCATCTGGAAAGACCAGGTCTGTGCTGCCTCAAGGAAAAGCCAAGCAACTACTGGGCAAGCTGTACCCAATCATCAGCCGGTCCAGTAAGTTGCAACCAAAAATCAAGCTGCTAATTTTATAAAACCATCGTGAGGGCAGAACTCACACACGCCTGCCCTACTTGGTCTAAACTCACCAAGACACGCAGAGCTCAACTTCAGGCAGTACAGAACAAGGCCCTGAGGATGATCACGGGAGCCCATGGTTCGTCCGAAACTGTCAATTGCATAGAGACCTCGGTGTGCCAACAATCAAG
This sequence comes from Pachyrhynchus sulphureomaculatus, assembly GCA_019049505.1. Taxonomy (NCBI): domain Eukaryota; kingdom Metazoa; phylum Arthropoda; class Insecta; order Coleoptera; family Curculionidae; genus Pachyrhynchus; species Pachyrhynchus sulphureomaculatus. Next base: position 48,349,596 of record CM032448.1, read on the forward strand.
GCACACATGAGGTCCACCAACATCAAGTTCTTCGCAAAGGCGCTACAACACCCAAACGCCACCATAAGGAGCGCATTCCACGTGCCCGCCAACGCCCGCCATCACTATCCAAGACCTTCTGACCCCATATCCGACGAAGACGATGGCCCTCCCCCACCCCCATGAAGATTGTAACCTAGATTAAGTTTTAGAATTAAGTTCTAGATTAGTTTAGAATTAAGCTCTAGTTAAGTTAGATTAGTCAACCAATGTAATTAAAACCCAATGTCCTAGGTTAAGTTAATTAGGATTACTGTATAGAACCTAGGTTAAGTAGTATAGGAATATAAGCTATCATAAATGTAAGTAAGAGGCATAGCCTAACTTAAATTCAATAAAGACAATGACAATGACAATGACAATGACCCTTCGCACTAACGTCCAGATTTATATTGATGTACACGATCGAAACTGGACCTGTAATATTAAATTCAGAACAAATGATTGAAATAACAGAAATAAGAATAGTGAGAATGATAGCAAAAATACCTTAATTGATAGAAAAATAAGTGAAAACGATATACAGATATATTATATAAACGACTAGCCGTTAAATAGAAATATAAAATAAAACAAGCATATGGCTAAACAGTTAGAGAATAGAATAACGTGTGCTAAAAAGGTAAAATTTTAAAAAATTTTAGAAGTAAAATTTTATAGATTTTCTCGGCCGTTGGGGATATTTTTGTATAATTAGGACTTTAATTTAGTATGTACTGTTGAAAAATACCTTACAAAGCGAAACATAAATCGAGTTACTGTAGAAGGAAAAATATTGAAACAATGAAAAGTCATTGTTTCAATATTTTTCCTTCTACAGTAACTCGATTTATGTTTCGCTTTGTAAGGTATTTTTCAACAGTACATACTAAATTAAAGTCCTAATTATACAAAAATATCCCCAACGGCCGAGAAAATCTACAAAATTTTTGTAATAGATCTTTAATTTTTTAATTTTTATCTTTTAAATATTTTAACAATAGTTCACATAACAATATTTTAACAATGTTTCACCTGAAACTAATACCTGAAACTGTGCGAATATAACAAGAAACAGGTTAATAATAGAAATAATATTGGAGGATAACCTTTCTAATCTAAGTTATGTGAAGTCACCCTTGGAAACCCTTATCGGTTTGACTATAAATAATTATGCTCAAAATTTAGTCATTATCCGAACCAAACACTAGGATAAATTCTCATAGTAATATTGAAATTGTACAAACTTTAACCCTTCTACCACCTTTTCCTGAAGTGATACTACTTAATTTTGTTTCCTACTTTATATAATACATGTCAAATTTAAAATCGATTTCTCATTTTATTCGAAAACTATCGCGATAACTGAATGACAGATGGAAATCGAATACTATGTTTTTCTAATAAAAAATTCAAAACCTCAACTAGTAATCATTTCACGGATAAAGCACTTCCCTTAGCAAGGGAAGTAGCATACGTACTATCTGAAGAAGTTGTACACAGTGTTAATACTCTCAGTGCCGACTGTGTGGTTAAGTCAATTCATATGTATTTGAAGAGGTATTAAAATATCTGTCATTTACCCCTACTTTATCCTATTTTCCAACAGAAAAGGGCAAATAAACTTCACTGTTTAAAGGATTGCTTGAAACATTTTGTAAGATCAAACGATATTACTTTATTGAAGTTTCCGTTTTATTGTGTTAAAATATATCAGTAAATGGTACTTGTCTATCCTATATTTCAGTTTGTTGTAATTTTTAACGTACGTCGTTAAATATTTTCAGCAAATAAAAGTTGCAAAATAAAAACCCACATTCACCAACCCTTGTGGGACGTCTGCTAACATGATTCGAAAATGTTTATCTTTTGTTTAATAACATGATACTTGTTTAAAAAATATTTCCCTAAAATTATCGAATTTTCTACTAAAGAACAACTAAATAAGACCATTGTGGTCAAATATATTTTTAGTATTCCTTACGGAACACTATAAGTCACTTCGGTGTCCGTCCGTCTCTGTCTGTCTGTCCGACTGTCTGTCTCGCTTGATCTTCTCCGAAAGTTTTTAAAATAAAAAGATCAAATTTTGCACTAATATAGGAATGGATGACTTCATCAGAGCCGTGTAGTTTTGAAAGTTAAATTTTGACTTAAGGGGTTAGTTTTGGGGGGTGTAAATCGAAAGTGAAAAAAAAAATTTACTTGGGCATCGAGTGAGGTGTCAAATAATTGCTAGTAAAAACACGAGTTTAAAAATATATATAATGTAATACTTGCGCACACCTATCTTTGAATTATTTTTAAAAAAGTCCGAGAGATCGCTGCCCCCCCTTATCTCGAAAAGTACTGATCAAAAAATTTTGAAAAATTCTAGAATATTCTTTACAGGGTGTAGATTATCACGAATGCATTACCTTTAATAATTTATCTGATATATAAAAAAAAACAAAAATTTCAAGGCCATCAGTTTTCAGCAAAGATCGGAAAAAAAACATTATTGAAAACTCATTTGGGATGTGTTTTGTGAAGTCACTGCTCATCTTATATCTCCGTAACGAAAATTTTTATTTTAAAAGCAATTAACGTACGGAACACCAATTGCGCAAGTCCAACTTGCACTTCACCGGTTATTTAGTGTAAGAAGGCAAAGTTCATTATTTATTTCAGAATTGCATGTTTGTGAAGGAGGTACTGCGTACATCATGTTTTTATATTCTTATTGTGAGTTTAGACTATTTAGTTATGTAACTGTCGTCAGAAGATTCCGGGAACATCTTGTATAAACGGGGATAATTTGCTCATTAGTACGGCACAATTTAATTTCATACTAAAAGGTTTGGGGTCATCCTGTAACAATTAATTTCAAATTAAGGTTATAGCGCGTAACGACCATCTTAGAAAATTAGTGGGCATGTTTATGGAAATCTTTGATTGGTCAAGTACCTTGAATGCTAATTTGTAATGGTCTGAGCTTGACAAGTTTATGGACAATATTGTGTAAGTAAGATTAATCACCTCAACAAAAATCAAAGACACAAAATAACGATATGCAGATTTGACTGGTATTAGACCATTTTGTATTTTATCATATTTTAATGAATTTAGATGTGTGGTTCAGAATATCCTGAGGCATTAAAGATTATAAAATAAACAACATGTGTCGATATATTTAAATTATATTTGAAGGTTTCTTTTCTTTCTCCTTTATATTGGCACGATTTCTAGTTTATTTCCTATTTCATCAGTTAGGCAGAACATATTGCAAGGGATAATGGAAATAAATGGATATTAAGAATATGCTTCTTTGGCCTAGGCAAACAACACGAGGACGAGGAAGACCAGCAACGAGATGGGTAGACGACATTCGTGAAATTGACGTCGGAGAGCTCAGAATAGGTAGTTAGGTAGCTGGGGAGAGGCCTATGTCCAGAAGTGGACGAGAAGTAGCTGATGAGGATGAACCTGTCTCTTGTTATTCTTGAACAATTTCAATAGTGGATTCCATATAAAAGATTATTAAAATATTTCCACGTGAAACACTGTTAAAATATTTAAAAATTATACATACAAATATCTGTTTCAAAGAATTTAGAGATTACGGGTATTTTCGTTGGATTTAGTATAGTATGTACTCTTAAAAAATCTCTAACAACGCGAATCACATGTCGAGTTACTCTCGAGTAAAAAATATTGAAGCATTGAAAATGTAAAATTTTTTCATTTTTCATTTTATTCTCTTTCTTTCTATCCACATGCTAATTCTATACTTCTATTTTTCAACCAGCCATTGATACATTTTGCATGTCTGTCTACTATATATATATATATATATATATATATATTATATATATATATATATATATATATATATATATATATATAATATATATATATATATATATATATATATATATATATATATATATATATATATATATATATATAAAATATATATATATATATATATATATATATATATATATATATATATATATTTATGTAAATATATATATATATATATATATATATATATATATATATATATTTATGTAAATATATATATATATATATATATATATATATATATATATATATATATATATATGTATATAAATATATATATGTATATATATATATATATATATATATATATATATATATATATATATATATGTTACTATAGAGGTTTTCATGGATAGTGGAATGTAATACATTAAAATTCCGGGATTCAATCCGTTCGTCTAACAATGAATTTGCACGACGATAACTTCCTGACCTATTTAAATAGAATCCACCACCGAATACAGTTCACTTTGGAAGTAGAAGAAAAAACCCTCCCTTTCCTTAATGTGCTCATAACGCGGGAAAAAAAACAACGGTCAACTTCAATACTCAGTCTACCGGAAGCCCACCCACATCGATAGATATTTAAACGCTGGCTCACACCACCATCCATCCGAAATCCAGTCGGTAGCCAACACCCCTGTATCGAAATCATACCGACTCACCAAGCTAGACACGAGACAGCAAGAAATTACACAAAACACTAGGGCCCTTAAGCAAAATGGATATAAAGACCAGTCCATACGGAGAGCATTAGAAATTCAGCGTCATCGAGAGACAAGAAGAGAGAACGGGACCTCAACAAGAGTAGAGTCCTATTACCCTATGTGAAAGGAGTTACAGATAGAATTGGAAGAGTCCTAAGAAAACACAACATGAGCACAGCATACAAACCACAAAACGCTCTGGCAGACATCTTGGGTAACCCCAAGGACAAGAGAAAACTGAAAAACCATGGAGTTTACATGCGAAGAGACTGTGTGTCTGTGACAACCAAAGAAAGTATGAACTTATTGAGGGTACTATAATAAAAATATTATAATTATTTTTTGGTGAGGCCGCGAATTTTTCAATCCATCCCCGCATATATAGAAAAAACAGTAGTCTCAATTTTGACTTTAAAATGCTCAATACTTTTTCGCCAACTTAATAAATATTGCAATGGACTTTTGTAATTTTAAAACAAATTACAAATTTATTTAAGAAGGTGGAAGCTATTTTTTAATCGCGGGAATCTTTTGCCAAAAACCAAGTCGTAATTCCTTTATTATTGAACTCTTATACTGGTTAAATTTGGCAAAGTAACTGTACTGAGCAATATAATTCAAATTTTGAGAAAAACCTACATTTTTACAAATACTCTGCTACACTCATAGTGCTCATTACTTATTGATTGTAAATTTTCGAGTTTAGAACCAAATACCACTAAAACATTGTGTTTTAGTTAACTATTTTTATGAAATAAATAACAAACGTAGACCATCGTAAAGATGTTTGTAGAATCCAACTAAACATCCGGCATTGAACCATTTGGCTGAAATAGAAGTTAAAGAAAAATATCAGATAAAAATCCTGGCACCAAAATTCACCCCGATAGTCCGAATTCATCTCGAATTACGATAATTTCATTAACAGTTTAATTATTTAAAAATTCTTGGACACCCTGTTACAATTATTTGGGAAACACGCACAAGTGGAAGCCATTAGGACAAATATCTAATTAAAATGAATTCACAGAGGCAAACTTACTTGCCGAAAGTCCGTTGTCGACATAATCCCCACTAATTTAAGTTTATTATGACAACAAATTCACGGCTTTTAAGAGATTATAAGAATAATTCTCTCGAATTAAAAAATATTGCATTGTTCTTCAGTACTGAGACAACAATTTTTATCCTTTAATAGTAAAGCTTCAATCCACTGATTTTTTTAAAGATGTCGTTTTCGTTTGAATTTGAAAAATAGAGATGAAAATTTTAATTTCAATTTTAATTTTAAAAATTAATTTAAAATTACTCTAATACTAAATTAAAGCTAAAACTATATCTATAATATATATAAAAATCCAACGTCTCTCTGTCTGTCTGTCTGTCCGTTAGTGCACTTTTCACTGGAGAACCACTTATCCGATTTACAGGTAACATAAGAAAATAAGCAGTGACGATATTACTAATTCAAGTCGGAAAAAAAGTTTGCCGCTAGCGCGTTCTCTTGTAATACAATGTCTGAACCATTAAATATGGAACAATATCATGTAGCAAAGAATATCTATAATATATAAAATGCAACGTCTCTCTGTGTGTCTGCCTCTCTGTCCGTTAGTGCGCTTATCACTGAAAAAAACCACTTATCGATTTATCTGCCTTTTTTTTAAAAAACCTGCATATGTTTTCTGGCCAGATTATAGGCTATATTTTATTACGTTAGGTAACATAAGGAATAAGCAGTGACGATAATACTGAATCAAGTCGAAAAAAAGTTTGCCACTAGCGCGTTCTCTTACAATACACTGCCTAAACCATTAAGTATGGAACAATATCATGTAGCAAAGAATATCTATAATATATATAAAATGCAACGTCTCTCTGACTGTCTGTCGGTTAGTGCGCTTATCACTCGAGAACCACTTATCCGATGTATGTGTTTTTTTTTTAATTCACACATTTGTTCTCTGGAGGTTATCTATAACCTTCTATTATATATATATATATATATATATATATATATATATATATATATATATATAAAATGGAACGTCTCTCTGTGTGTCTGTGTGTCCGTCCGTTAGTGCGCTTATCACTGGAAAACCACTTATCCGATTTACGTGCTTTTTTTAAAAAAACGTACATATGTTGTCTGACCAAGTTATCTATAATACATATAAAATACAACGTCTCTCTGTATGTCTGTCTGTCCGTTAGTGCGCTTATCACTGGAGAATCACTTATCCCATTTACGTGCTTTTTCTTTGAAAACATACATAAGTTCTCTGGCCAGATTATAGGATATATTTTATTACGTTAGGTAACATAAGGACGATAATACTGAATCAAGTCGAAAAAAAAGTTTGCCACTAGCGCGTTCTCTTACAATACACTGCCTAAACCATTAAGTATGGAACAATATCATGTAGCAAAGAATATCTATAATATATATAAAATGCAACGTCTCTCTGACTGTCTGTCGGTTAGTGCGCTTATCACTCGAGAACCACTTATCCGATGTATGTGTTTTTTTTTTTTAATTCACACATTTGTTTCTGGAGGTTATCTATAACCTTCTATAATATATATATATAAAATGGAACGTCTCTATGTGTGTCTGTCTGTCTGTCCGTTAGTGCGCTTATCACTGGAGAACCACTTATCCGATTTACGTGCTTTTTTTAAAACGTACATATGTTCTCTGACCAAGCTATCTATAATACATATAAAAATGCAACGTCTCTCTGTATGTCTGTCTGTCCGTTAGTGCGCTTATCACTGGAGAACCACTTATCCCATTTACGTGCTTTTTCTTTGAAAACATACATAAGTTCTCTGGCCAGATTATAGGATATATTTTATTACGTTAGGTAACATAAGGAATAAGCAGTGATGATAATAGTGAATCAAGTCGGAAAAAAGTTTACGCTAGCGCGTGCTCTTGCAATACACTGCCTAAACTATTATATATGGAACAAAATCATGTAACAAAAAATATAATATATATCAAATGCAACGTCTCTCTGCCTGTCTGTCTGCCCGTTAATGCGCTTATCACTCGAGAACCACTTATCCGATTTACGTGTTTTTTTTTTTAATTCTTATATTTATTCTCTGGCCAGGTTAGCTATAATCTTCTATAATATATATAAAATGCAACGTCTCCCTGTCTATCTGTCTACCTATCCGTTAATGTGCTTATCACTCGAGAACCACTTATCCGATTTGCGTGCTTTTTTCTAAACATACATATATTTTCTGGCCTGGTTATAGGATATATTTTATTACGTTAGATAACATAAGGAATAAGCAGTGACGGTAATAGTGAATCAAGTCGGAAAAAAGTTTGCCGCTAACGCGTTCTCTTGTAATACGCTGCCGAAACTATTAAATATGGAACAATATATGTAGCAAAGAATATAATATATATATATATATATATATATATATATATATATATATATATATATATATATATATATATATATATATATACATATATATATATATATATATATATATATATATATATATATATATATATATATATATATATATATAAAAAATTCAACGTCTCTCTGTCTGTCCGTTAGTGCGCCTATTACTCGCGAACCACTTATCCGATTTACGTGTTTTTTTTTTAATTCATACATATATTTTCTGGCCATGTTATAGTATATATTTTATTACGTTAGGTAATATAAGGAATGAGCAATGACGATAACAGTGAATGAAGTCCACTAGAGCGGAGCCGCGGGCTCTGCTAATATAATATATAGAACTATAATACTTATAAAAATGTTTGATTATTATTTTATTATGATGCTACTCAATACAAAATTACAAAACTACTTATAATTGCTACTCGAACGAAAATGAAAAAACATGTTTTAAATATCGGACGACCCCTTCTCTACCAGTTTCAAGAGTCTAATTTGGTAATATTGTTGTTGTTATTTTTTATATAAAGATATGTAGTGACTTTTACTATACAAGATATTTTTTTTTCTTTTCAGGACTGATCTGAATTTAGTCTACGAAAATACTACATCTACATTCAGCTTAATATATTTTCGTTCATTTCTTTAACACCAACCACTCTAGCACTCTTAGTCCTTTTTTACAGTACACAAGTACCGATTGGTTAATGTATTCTTCTAGATTTAGACTCTATCTTCTGAGGTAAAAATCCTTACAGGCTACTAGAATAAGATAGGATATTCCTGTTTTTTATTACACTATCTGCAGCTCAGTACGTCTTCGTACAGCCACATTTAGTGTAGATGTACCTTCAGAGCACAGTATCCTTCCTTAACACGTAAAACTGTTTGCAGGTCGCTCGTAGTAAATTTCACTAATGCATCAGCTTTCTCCGAGATGGCCTTGCAGTAGTCATTGTGTTCTTTTTTTGACCCATCCTTTTATTTCTTCCCGTACTGTGCTTTTTGATACTTCCAGAATAGGTTTTTAATTAATATATGAAAACGATGAGCTATATCTTCCCATTCCTTCTGCCTTCTTGTTACCTTGTGTTCTCGAGTAACTAGGTACCCACATCATTGTAACGAGTCACTTTCATTATGCTTACCTATGAGTCACCATATTAATTCTCCTATCTCTATAGACTTTTTTGTTCTTCATTGTACATTACATATACCTCTATCTAAAACACAGTTGGATATTTCCTTAAAAGTATACGAAATATATGGTTTTTTATAACAACATACATTCTTGTTTCTTACCCGTTTCTTTGACCATTAACTCTGAGCTTTTGCCTGAAAAGCTAATTTTTCCACTGTCTTCTATCGACCTTTATCTCGTGTTCCTGTTAAATAAGCACACTGGGGTCATATGATTTGCTCTCATATCCAGTGTGATATTTCCTACTCTTACGCTAATTCCGTTGTACGTTGGCAAAAATACCAGATAGTTTGTCTATCAGTCCGTGTTTGTCACGATGGACTGTTGGCTAAGCTACGCTCTTATGGTATGTCTATGTGGCTCTCATGTTTCCTCAGAGAGCGTTCTTTACGAGTGGCGGTCGACGGATTTCTTTTTAACACCTTCACTATCAACGCCGGTGTGCCCCAGGGCTCGATACTGTCTCCTACTCTCTTTCTCATTTACATTAACGATCTGGTGGAAAAGACCGAGAATCCAATCTACAGCTTTGCAGATGACAGTACGCTTGTCTCTTCATTCACCTTGAACGCTCCGACATCGGCTGCTCAGGCGAATATCCGCAGACATCAGGAAGTCGTTCAACTTTACAAAGACCTGGAAGAAATTCTAGTGTGACAGTAACCGAGTGGAATTTAATGTTACAAAAACCCAGGCGACAGTTTTTTCTAAAAAAAATTAACATTGCTGAACCCGACATAGTTATGTCGGGGCACTCCATTCCACTATCATCGTCGCTCAATTTGTTGGGCGCTAGTTTGGGATCAAACAAGTCCTGGCATGAACATGTTGCAGGCATAGCAAGGAGAGCTTCTCAAAAGTTGGGAATATTATTTCGAACCAGAAAGCTTTACACCCCACAACAACTGTTAATTCTCTACAAAGCCCAAATTCGACCAACTATGGATTACTGCTTCCATGTTTGGGGCTCCGCTCCGCATACACTGCATTTGTTGGATTCTGTTCAGAGAAGAGCTGTCCGTCTGATTGGAGACCCAGAACTGACCGGCGGCCTTGATTCGCTGGAACATCGAAGAACGGTTGGTGACTTGAATCTATTCTAAAAGTATTTTCATGGAAAGTGTGTTCGAAGGTTGTAACCCGCTTAATTCAGTACAATTTACAGCGATTCAAGAACAGCGTGAATCGCTTTCTCCGCACACATGCCGCTCCTGGAGCGCTTTAGGGACTTCCCTGCAGCACGTGTGCTAGACTCATAAAAAAAATCAGTCTGGAGAATTTCATTCTCGCCTCTCCTTACAGAACAATGAAAAGAGAAGGGAGATTAGAGAAATTTTTATGATTATTGTTGGTGTGATTTTCATTGCTTAAGGTATGCGTAAACAGCCAAGTCTTTGAATCTTGCTGAGATTAGAGACAGCCGTCTTTTGTTGCACTTAAGTCCATCAAATTAGCGAGACACAGTTATCATTAATCTAACTACCGTTAAGTATATCTAGTACAGTATATTTGGTTTTAATCTCTATGTTTTTGGCAGCCCTAGCTGCATAGTATGGTTTCGGTATACAGTACCAACGATTTTGAGTGCTAATTCCGGCAGGTCAGAATACTTTTTATTAATTTATTTACGTATATATAGCTTGGTCACATACTTAGTTAGTAGTTGTAGAAATATAATAAAAAACCCTTGGGCGCGCTTTTTCTAAAGGGTACCGTGAAATACAAATGTATGTTTCGGCACTTGGATAACGCTGACAGATATTATGACATCCTTGCCGATTTATCTATATGATACAGAAAAAGACTAAATCCCGATTTAGGCAGAGAGGTAAACAATAAAAAAGGACTTATATGTTATGGTAATCTTGAGCCTAGCGAAATCATATCCTGATAGTTGTATGTTACCACTTCCTAGTAATTTAAGTTCTTATTTTGTTCTTTTAGGGAATGGTATTGCCGTTGTTTTGGAAGATCTCCTCCTATGTGCCTTTTCTATTGAGGTTGGCGACCACAATTCGTTTCTATTCTGTACTATATGTATCAGGATGTTCCTGTCGGTGTTTGTTCAGTCTGTTAAGTTTCTTAACCATGATTTCTTCTTTCTACCAATGCCTCGCCTTCCGTGTATTTTTTCCTCCAGTATGAGTTGGAGTTGTTCGTATTCTGTGTGACGCAATATGTATCCGAGGTAGGCTGTTTTTCTGAGAAAATGTGTATTATAAAGGCCAAGGAATGGACAAAACAGAAAAATTGTGGTTCCAAGGTTGGGCTTATTTATCGACGATGTGAATGTGCAGGACGTCGAGGGAATTAATATTGATTCTTAACTGATATGGGGAAGTTACACAACAGATCTCTGACTAGCAGGACGAGATACACTGGTACTGTGGCTCAGTTGGTAAAGTGCAGGAGCGTATACCTTGAAATCGTGGGTTCGAATACCGTTGGCATCGAAAACCTTACCTCTTGTGGTCCTTCTGTCTTTACCTTCAAGTATTTTCCTGATATATATATATATATATATATATATATATATATATATATATATATATATATGTATATGTATATATATATATATATATATATATATATATATATATATATATATATATATATATATATGTATATGTATATATATATATATATATATATATATATATATATATATATATATATATATATATATATATATATATATATATACATATATATATATATATATATATATATATATATATATATATATATATATATATATATATATATATATATATATATATATATATATATATATATATATATATATATATATATATATATATTGGGGTGGAGTGAAATTTTTTTTTTTTTCTCATACCTGGGGCGGCAATTTCTTATGTGATTTTATTATTGGTGCGGCAAAAGTATAATATATACTACTTTACTTTATTATTTTAACTACAGTTCTTTAATGCTTATAACTCTTATCAAACCATATGTCCCTTGCTATATCGTTTGGCTAATTTGCCCATACACCCCCTCGCTTGCGGTCTGCCAGAAGACTGCTACAGATTGTCAGGTATAACCGGTTTCTGCCTGTGTAAGAATCAACCCCTCACTGCGCTTAGCCTCCCCGTTTAAACCCTTTACGAGGCAAATAACTAGCCAAAACCCAAAACTAGAAAATCGCCAATTTAAACTACCAGCACAGTCAACCGCCTAGTCGCCCCGTTAGGTTCTATAGGGTATTACGTTCAAACTCCTACAAACTTAAATCCACTAACTCTGTCTCAGAATAAGTTCGATATTTTTAGTTTTCCCAACCCAGTTTGATCTTAAACCCTTCCTGAGATAAATAACTAACCAGAAACCAAAAGTAATTGCCAATTTAAACTACCAGTACCGTCCAACGCCCAGTCACCCCGTTAGGTTCTATAGGATAACACGTTCAGACGCCTACAGACCTAAATCCGCTAGCTCTGCCTCAGGATAGGTTCGATCTTTTAGTTTTCCCAACCCGGTTTGATCTAGACTTAGTTAAAAACTCCGAAAGGGCACCACCTAATTTTATATTACACTACTTTATTCTAGAGTTCAGTTATTTTAGTACAATTAGAAGGTTTGCATACAGAGAGCAAGTAGAAATTACAAGGCAAAGATCAGTAAGAAAATACTTGTCAACAGTAGTTACATTAGAGTACTGGAAATGATGTAAAGATTTGCCTTCCAATTCCCCTCTACTCTTTCTATAAAAAAAGAAGATTAGATTGAAACTGAAACAATAACAAAATACTTAGTCGTTACACAACTAATTCTACCACAAAAGTGGCTTGTCCAATTTAATCATTAACACAATTAAAATTGGTTATTAGCTTACCAGATAAATAGATAAAGCAGTAGGTGAAATTTCTGATTACACAAATATTACTATCAATACAAAAACTTCTTCTCTTAAATGTTGCTGTTCTTAGTTCGAGAACTAGACTTTACCCAAAATGCGCTACTCAGTGCTCACATATGGTAACGTTCCTAATACTAAGTTTATCTGCAACACAAAAAAGCAATATAATTTCAAAATGATAGATCTACGAAGGTTCCACACCACTGGAGGTATAGTAATTATGATTTGAGCTAATTGAATAACGGTCCTAAGTTCTCTCTTAGGGTTCATAGCATTGGAGATCGAAAATAGTAACTTCTATATTCTAAAACTTGTCTACTACTTTCCAGTCCTCCAAGGTTGGGGGTAACTATAGTTGTGCGGGTGGTTACACCGAGACGTTGAGTGGAATAAAATTAAGGCCCTACCCAACAGACGGTGTTTAGGAAATCGAGAAACTGGTGGCCTTAACTTGTATCCAGCATTGGGTAAGACTCCCTCTTTCGACTGGATCACACTGGTCGCACGTGTGACGAACAATACCAAAATTCCAGTAGCAAAACCAGAATTACACACATACAAAGAAACCCTCTAGTACACAATAGGTTCTTCCTAGGTTCTTCTGTACCAATGAGAAGAAAAATAAATCACCTATATATGGCTGGCCAGGTGTCTTATCAAAACTACTAACTATGTCGTAGCCGGAAAATTCAGCTTTTATACATTGTTGGCATTTTAAACTTTACTGAAAACCGAAATGCGTCTCAAAATAGTGGCCGAAAGAGAGCGGTAAACACCATCTTTTCTTTAAGTAGTTCTCCCACTATCACGACTTGCATACCTACCATATGCAAATTTAAATAACCAAAAATTACTACATCTCAGACACCAGTATGTGCCCCATCCTACAATACAAGAGAAAGAACTCGGGTTATATCCTATTCATACCGAATCCAAATGTAAAAGTGAGAACAGTCGAATCTTCGATGCCAGTCGTGATAAATTAAACTAAATTGGGCGTAAAAGGTTCTTACGCAAGTGCATGTGTACGACTGTCAGAAGTTTAACATTGTTGCCTTCAGTTGTCAATAAACAAATATTTACCTATATAGAACTTAATTTATTAATCTATCCAACAGGAGGGAAAAATATAAGTTAACTACCTACATTTTGTCAGGAAGTACTATAAAAACATTTGGCAAAACCAAAATTATGTTAAAATTATATAAACAACACTATGTTTTAATTTCCAATATATTTAAAGTCACTTGACAATTGTTTCACCATACAATGGCTTCTTCAGAAGTAAAAAAATTTTTTTACTTCTGAAGAAGCCATTGTATGGTGAAACAATTGTCAAGTGACTTTAAATATATTGGAAATTAAAACATAGTGTTGTTTATATAATTTTATCATGAATTTCCAACAAGTATCGGCTAACACAATCAAAGACAAAATTATGTTTATATAAACAAAACAAAGCAAAATAAGTTTTCATTAATTAAAAATATAATATTTTAAACCAAAATGGGAAATAAGTTATTTCAACTGACGCCTTATTTAAAGGACTAAAATCAATTTAATATTTAATTAAAGAATAATTTATATCTATGAGAAAAAATATATGCTTTCCTCAAAGATGATTCGGAATGAGATGGATTTTCTCGAGGGCCAATTCTGCTTATAATACACAATATATATATATATATATATATATATATATATATATATATATATATATATATATATATATATATATATATATATATATATATATATATATATATATATATATATATATATATATATATATATATATATATATATATATATATATATATATATATATATATGAAAATTTAGAAGTTTAATGCTTAGATAAGGCTGTAAACAGCTTAAGCTTCTAACATAGATAGAAAATAGTTATTGTTTTAGTTAGATAGGAAAGCATGGTCCTTGGTATTAGATTATAAGGGTGGGTAGACAGACAGATAAATAGGCAGATACGCAAATGAGCAGATAGGCAGATAAATAGGAAAATAGGCAGATAGTGAACTAATTACGTAGATAGATAGAAAGATAGGCCGCTAGATAAGCAGATAGGAAGACTTTAAAGAATTTAACACATATTCATTGTCTCAATCAAAAATCAAAAAAAAAAATCTCGTAGCACGATTATAACCACATAAAATGCCTTGATCCTCATAGAGTGAAAACACCTCCCTCTGAAACGATATCGCTTAAAAATTACAGGTTCGCTTCCTACTTAAAGCATTAAACACGAATATTTGAAATTGATATCACATTAGGTTTGAGAGTTATCATGTCAATAGACATAGAGATAGGTAGGCCAAGAAACCGACAGCAGCAGGGAAGCAATGTTTTTCGTAATATTAGGACCGTGAAATGTGTAGAAATGCAAAAATCTCGGACAGTATTCTTTTCATGAATACAATCCTTCCTTTAGGGGAAGTAAAAAGTTATATGAATATTAACAAAATTCATCAAGTAGAAATTTTGCCATAGAACCGAGCCTAATTTTCCAAAGACTGATTTCGGGTCGTAACCCTACTCGAAATTAATTATAACTATAAAGCCCTTTATTAGCATAAGATTGTTATTTTATTAGATTTCCTGGTGAAATTATATTGAAGGTCAAGAGTTAATAAGCCGTACAAATAACATAACCCAGTGACTTTGTATAAATACGGGGTGGCCTGTCAGAGAAATAGTTGGGATATAACGGAGAAAAAGTACGCCCAGCGCAAATATAAGTTGTAAAATAAATATTGAATTTGGCTTTTTCACACAAAAATTGAGGTAATGCAAACTCGATATATAAAGGTATCGACCTTATGTTAAACTTTTTAAAACGTCGCGATAATATTATTTTTTGTAAAAAGATAATTCAGTTTTACAAATAATTTGTCTACTAAAATGAAATTCACCTTACAATTTGACACAAGGGATTTTCAGGAGACCTAACTTAATTATTGTCTGATGGACTTACGAGATAACATTTGCAAAACTAATGCCACATCTAAAATGTCAATGTCTAACAGTAATGTCTTTTAAAATAATTTAGACCTTTATTTTTATTTTTTGCCGAGATGCTCAAATTAAAAATATATACAGGGTCCTTCAAGATGTCCGCGCCATATGGAAATATCCTTATTACAGGTATATTGGCATTAGGTTTGCCTCAATAAAAGTAAAAAATGATTACAATTGACAGTTTTTCACAAAAATCTCCAAAAACTAAGGTATATTAAGCTTCGAAAAGTTCATAGAAACATGCTGCTTTATTTATTTTCGTACTCAAAATTTTATTTGTCCGGACAAACTTTAAATTTGTCTTCTCCTTAAAACGCCGTCTCATCACGAAGGTTGGTAATCCATATAGCTAAACGAACTTTAGGAACTGCTGCTCGAAAAATATCACTCGAAGCATATCCAAATCACCTTCTCATGTCCTTCAGCCAAGAATTCTGTCGTCTTCCGATCGATCGTTTACCCTTTATTTTACCTTCTTTTCTTATTTTTATAGTGGTTCGTAATTCCTTAGTTTTGTTCATTTTTTTCCGGTACTTTTGTATTTTTTATTTTATATACGCAGGAGATGCGAAGAAGGCGTCTATAAATGTACATTTCAAAAGGTTCCATTCGGTTCTCTGAGCCAGGATCAAGGGTCCAGCACTCACATTCATATACAGGGTACTTCAAAAAAGTGTGGCCGATATAACATATGTTTTTTTTTAAATGGAACATCCTATTTTCTAACTTATTTTTAAATTCTGCGTAAAATTTTATAACTTTTTTATTAATAATGTTATATACCTAAACCTAGTAGTTTTTCTAATATTTCATTTTTTTTTAAAAATACAAGTTTTCAGTTTTGTAAGAAATTGCCAGTAGAACCATTGTTTCTGAAGGTAGAATACTCATAATTTCTATAGAGATGAAAAAAAGATATCTGTAAAGAAATTTGAGTTAGATGCTACAGGGTGTTTAAACTAAATTTATGCAATTCGACTATTTTAATTTGAAAAATTTCAAATTTTTTAAATGGCACACCCTGTATATTATTATTTTTTCTGATAGATTTTACAAAACTCTCCAACTTATTAAGTATGTCATATACCTATTTCTAACAGTTTTCGATTTATTTTCAATGTAGGCATTTTCAAATTTTGACATGTCTGTTAAGCAAGTAAAATAGTTTAATTTGTTGTAGTAAATGACGTATAGATGTAATAGTTATGGATTTCCCTAAAAATGTAAAGCTTTACGGAGCGAAGTACCCTAATAGTCGTATACCATCTAGAAAATCTTTTCAGTGCCTAATGGAACGGTTTGATGATAGTGGTAGCGTTGAATATACGAAACGGAAAGTAGTAAACCAGAATGCTACCAATGAGGTTAGCAGCCGTCAACTAGCTGATTTATCTGACACATCCCAGTCTACGGTTAATCCCACCACGAGAAAATACAAGTATCATCCATTTCATATGGAAGTACACCAAGAACTTCAAGACCGTGATTTTGAACGACGAGTAAACTTTTGTACCTTCATGAATGGAGCAATAGAGGCCGAACCAAATTTTTTATCCAAAATAATGTTTTCTAATGAAGCTACTTTTCGCAGTGATGGAGCAGTTAACAGCCATAACATGCATTATTATTCAACAGTTAATCCATTTTGAGTCCGGGAAGTTCAAAACCAAAACCATTGGTCGCTTAATGTATGGTGTGGAATATTAAATTTTCGAATTATCGGTCCATATTTTTGGCGCAAACCGCTTAACGGGCCTAGATATCTAAATTTTTTGCAAAACAAATTACCCTAGCTTCTTGAAGAAGTTGATAACTTTGAAAGGGAACAAATGTGGATTCAACAAGACCGAGCTCCTGCTCGTTATCACCGGGAAATTTAGGAATTTTTAAACGATCGTTACCCACAAAAATGGATCGGTAGGGATGGATTCATTCAGTGGCTCACTTGATCATGTGACTTAACACCTTTACACTTCTTTTTGTGGCGCTACATAAAAGATCGTGTTTATGTGAATTCCCTTACAATACCAGTAGATATGGAAAATAAGATACGAGATGCGTGCAGGACAATAACGCCCTTTATGCTAAGGAAAGTGAAGGAAAATATAGTAAAACGGGCATATTTTTAAACGTTTACTACGTCATAATAATTAATCATTAGATAAGTTAAAGTGTATTAAAATTATTATTAACTATTTGTTTATGTTTTCACAATATCGTAAGTGTATAAAAAACAATAGTAAAAATTGAAAATTCAAAATAAATCAAAAACTATTAGAAATAGGTATATGACATACTTAATAAAAGTTGGAGGGTTTTGTAAAATCTATCAGAAAAAATAATAATATACAGGGTGTACCGTTTAAAAAATTTGAGATTTTTCAATTTAAAGTAGTCGAAATACATAAATTTATTTTGAACAGCTTATAGCATCTAACTCATATTTATTTACATATATCTTTTTTTTCATCTCTATAGAAACAATTATGGCGCTAGGAAACAATGGCGCTACTCGCAATTTTTTACAAAACTGAATACTAATATTTTTTTAAAAAAATTGAAATATATATTGAGGTATATAACTTATCAATAAAAAAAGTTATAAAATTTTACGCAGAATTTAAAAATAAATTAGAAAATAGGATGTTCCACTTAAAAAAAACATATGTTATATTGGCCACACTTTTTTGAAGTTCCCTGTATACTCAAAAATAATTTTAAACTGGTCACCTTAATATTTCCTTAAACTATTGTATTTAACATTTTTTCATCATTCCCGAAACAAATGAAATAATGAACTTTACTCTATCGTTGACTCAGCCCTTACATTTCAAAAGATTAAAGTCGCTTTTCTGAGCCAGGATTTGGGATCCAGCATTTACACATTTATACAATACAGCATACTCTCTCACCATTCTCATTCGGAGTTCGAGCCTGAAACTTGTGCGAAGTAAAAATTTATTCATATTCATATGTTACTCGGGCCTGTTCAATTCGGGAATATATTTTCTTTCTCGGGTCCTACTTGTCATTTATATTGGTTCCCAAATTTTAAATGTGGAGACCTGTTCTACAGTGTTTTCCCTAATTTCGGGGGATTCTGGTGATAGATTTTTCTTTGTTATTACCACCACTTGGTTTTTCTTATATTCATATTTAATCCAAATCTTTCGCTTACTCTTGCAACTCGATAGAACAATATCATCGGCATAGCGTATTTTATTCAGTGTACTTCCATTAGCAGTTATTCCTTCAATGGATTCATAGATGGCTTCATTAAACACAGCATCATCAGCTTACACCTGGGGTTATTTTTATGCTTTTAGACTTTTCCAGCCCAATCTTAACTTCCACTGATTGATTCCAGTACAGATTTTAATAATATTTAGATCTCTTTTGTCTATATGTGTTATTTCTAGAACTTTTATTAATTTTTCGTGCATCACACAGTCGAAAGCTTTATTGTAATCTATAAAACATGCATATACATCTACATTCATATCTTTACAACGCTAAACCAGTACATTTAATGAGAATAAAGCTTCCCGTGTTCCTATAACTTTTCGGAATCCGAATTGTGTGTTATCTATTTGTGCTTCACATTTTCTATACAGTCTGGTATGGATGATTCTCAGGAATATCTTGAGAACGTGAGACATTAATTTGTTTCAGTTCTTTATTATTATTTAAAAAAACAGAAAACCCTCTATCCTTAAAAAAAGTTATATTTTGTGAATAATCTCGTCAATTTTAATTTTCTAAATCTAAGGACTTTTTTCAATTAAAAGACTGTAAAATTCTTTACAACATTTGATTGATATGATGATTTTTTCAGCAACAAATTGAGGTTAGAATAACAATAAATTAAAATTATTTGTTCAAAATTAATTATGTGAAAAATACTTTATCGAATTACTTGAAATTTGCAGGGTTTACGTAAAACCCTACGGACTTTACAAAAATAAAATATTTGATCGAAAAAAAAAATCGTTATAAACTTTTTTTTGTTAACAAATGTTTTTTTTTTCAATGTTCTCAATCATTTTAAAACTTTTTTTATTTTTTATGTTTCTAATACATAATTCTTACAAAATATGAAAAAAAATCTTTGGGATTGGACTTAAGCTTGTAAATATTTGAGTTTTTGTCGCGCGACGCACGTGTCTCGACACGCTCGCCGCGGCGAACAATGCAACAGCGCGCCTGTGTTAAAACAAAGTTAGTGTCATTTGTTTTATTCTAATATCTCGGTGGACACGGAAATATTGCTCTCCAATACTTTTAAAGTTTTCGTAATGTAATAACAATTATAACGAGTGCAAACACTCTAAAATGGCCCAAGCAACTTTATGTTGCAATCCTCAGGAGAAAAAAAAACACAAATGCATCACGAAGAATTTATTTTAGATTGGTTAAAAGTGCAACGAGAAATTTAAAAACTTCGTTGTTTTGCATATGTGCGATCCCTGTCGGAGAAAAGTGAATAGTGTTACGAAAACAGTTAATGTTGTACCAGGAAAAAATGTAGCAACTACAAATGTTGATGAACAAGAGCAAGAAGAAGTTTTCTGCGGTGATGTTGAAAAATTGGATCAAACTTTCAGTTGTAGTAAAGTGGATGATGCATTGAAAATTAAAAAAATCAATGGTGTTTTGAAAGAATTTGTTGAGCCATCAATACAGAAAAACGCTTTTATCAACTGTCTCAAGAAGAACGCCACACGACTATTAATACGATTTCCAGATTGACAAATAATCAAGAGGACATTGGTGAAAATCAAAAAAAGTTGTACATTGATGGGATTAAAGATGCTTTATCCAGACGAACGACAAACAGAGAAAAAAATCGAAGTTTTGACCACTCTATCACTGGATTGGACAATTTAAAAATTGCGAGAAGAACTGCAAATATCTCGTCGAATGGCATCGCGCGATAAATAAATTAGAGCAAATTTCGGACACGGAACGCGACCACCAAGGAAAATCCGTCGCGAGCTTCCATTTTCAACCATCGAAAAAGTAAGAAATTTTATTCATCCGATGATGTTAATAGAGTCATGTATGGAATCAAAAATTATAAATCTATTCGTGATGATTGTGAACGAATCAAAGTGTAAAAAAGATTGTTGTTATTCAATCTCTGTGATTTACACAAAAAATTTACAGCTGAATTTCCTGATACTCAAATTTGTCTCTCTAAATTTCGTAAACTTCGACCTAAAGCGTGTACGGTCCATAAAGTTTTCTAAAATGTAATGGAAATTGCCGCCCTGAATTAACAACATGACAATGAATACGAATTTATTATTGATTCCTTTTATACGCGATGTGATCAACAATTATAAATGCAATTGTGATTGCTCGTAACAAAAATACATATAAGGATGTAATTATTATTAGATACAATAAGACTTATATTATTTAACTATCTTTTTTCATCAACACATTAATCGTTCTTATCATATACCAATGAGGTATTAATTGTAGTCAGCGCGAATAAGCGTACCGCTCGCGAACGTATGTTGAGACGCGCGAGCCGCACTACAATCACTCTAATATGTACGAACTTAAATACGATCCTAGAGATTTTTTTTAAATTTTGTAAGAATTATGTATCAGAAAGATAAAAAGTCAAAAAAAAAAGTTTTAAAATGATTGAGAACATTAAAAAAAAGTATTTGTTAACAAAAAAAGTCTATAACGAATTTTTTTTTTCGATCGAATATTTTATTTTTATAAAGTCGATAGGCTTTTACGTAAACCCTGCAAATTTCAAGTAATTCGATAAGTATATTTTGGAAAAATGATTTCCTAAATTTTTAAGTTGCAAAAAACAATAACAAAAAAATTGAATTTTGAAAAACTACTACGTGGATCCTTTAGACGGTGGTAAGAACTGCTCATTTTTACAAACAACAATGATTTTTACGAGATTGTGAAAAATCGAGTGACCACCTGGCGAATTTTCGACCCTAAGTAGATTATGTATCCAGTGTAGTTTTTGTACTTTTGAAACCTGATAATCAGTCAGTTTAGACCCTGGAAAAGAATGTATCTACCAAATTCTGAGTGCTTGAGCTATATACTAATAAAACACAGACATCCTTTTCAGTGAGACTTACGAGAATGGATGAAGCTGATAATGTGGATAAGCACAAGATGCTTGGTTAAGTCATAAGACCTTCCAAAAAAACAAAAAAAAAAACGGTTTAGAGCACCTCTTCTCAATAACAAGAATAATAAAACTTCTGGCTCATGTGGTACGAACATTCATTATATGCCACAACGTTGAGTGCCGAGCAACAAGAACGTCAGAATCATACCCTAAAAATATGCTTTCGTCTAAGTTATATCAGCTCATAGTCCTAAGCTTAGCATTTAATATACACTTGAAACGAATGCCATTTTTTTTATGGGTCTAGCACACGTGCTACAGGGAAGTCCCTAAAGCGCTACAGGAGCGACACGTGTGCGGAGAAAGCGATTCACGTTATTCGAGTAACAAGCTGGATGTGAAGTATTAGCGCGACGTGTACTTCTAACATGCACCGCTCTGGAGGAATTAAGCGGGCCACATCCTTCGAACGATTTCCATAAAAATGCTTGTAGAATAGGCTCAAGTCGCCAACCGTTCTTCGATGTTCCAGCGAATCAAGGCCGTCGGTCAGTTCCGGGTCTCCAATCAGACGAACAGCTCTTCTCTGAATAGAATCCAACAAATGCAGTGTATGTTTGGAAGCGGAACCCCAAACATGGGAGCAGTATTCCATAATGGTCGAATTTGAGCTTTGTAAAGAATTAACAGTTGTTGTGGAGTGTAAAGCTTTCTGGTTCGAAATAATATTCCCAACTTTTGAGAAGCTCTCCTTGCTATGCCTGCAACATGTTCATGCCAGGACATATTTGCTCCCAAATTAACGCCCAACAAAATGAGTGACGATGGTAGAGGAATGGAGTACCCCGACATAACTATGTCGGGTTCAGCAAAGTTAACTTTTTTAGAAAAAACTGCAGCCTGGGTTTTTGTAGCGTTAAATTCCACTTAGGTTACTGTCACCCCAAGATAGAAATTTTTCCAGGTCTTTGTTAAGTTGAATAACTTCCTGCTGTCTGCGGATATTCGTCGGTAGCCGATGTCCGAGCATTCAAAGTGAATGAAGAGATCAATGTACTGTCATCTGCAAAGCTGTAGATTGGATTATCGGTCTTTTCCAGCAGATCGTTAATATAAATGAGAAAGAGAGTAGGAGACAATATGGAGCCTTGGGGTACAGAAGCGTTGATAGTGAAGGTGTTAGAAAGAAATCCGTCGACTGCCACTCGTAAAGAACTCTCTCTGAGGAAACATGAGAGCCAAAAACAGAACTTCTCAGACATACCATAAGAACGTAGCTTAGCCCATCGTGCCAAAGATGGTCGAATGCCTTGGATATGTCAAGAGCAACCGCTCGAGATTCTCCAAAGTGTTCAATTGCGTTATTCCAAACATGTGTTACATAAGTCAGAAGATCTCCTGTTGATCTATTTTTATGAAAGCCATATTGGTGATCGCTAATAATGTTGAATCCTTCAAGATATTTTAGAAGATGCTGATTGATAGCCTTTTCCATGACTTTCGATATAATTGAAAGCAGTGCGATCGGTCGGTAGTTATTTGGCAAGGTCTTCTTGCCTGCGTGCTCAGTAAGATACCACAATTAGTACTTCTGGCTAATGTGAGGGCAATAATAAAAACATACCTGTTTTGAGCTGAAGATCTTAAGTCATAGACCGGCAGAGAAATTCTTGGGAAGGACAAGGACAAAATTAGCTAAAAATTACAACAGAGTGTTGCAATACCCAAACGCCGGTCAATCCACGTATATTAATATTAACCGCCAAAATTGAACTAACGACATTTAGCAGCGGTTGGATGTAGATGGGAGAACAGTAAATAACAGCTAATTTATAGTCTTTGTTCAATTTTGGCAGTTATATTGTTTTTTTTTTAAGGTAGCTGGTAGATTCCGGTAGAAGACAGGTCTACTTTAGGGACGCGCCCCTACCTCACGCGAAGCCATTATTTTCTCTCACCTCCAGTTTTTGAAGGGAAATCATGTCCTTTTTTTACCCTTCCCGCCCAAAACCACCTAAAAACCCTATCCTTACATCCCTACCCATTCGCCAGTAGATTTCCAAGACGTAAGTGTTCTAAATAGATGTTCAGTTGGGAGTGACCATCGCATTGTGAGAGCAAAAGTGTTTATTAACATTAATCAGGAAAGAAACAACATGATTCTTAAAGAAACTATAAGAAATGGACAACCCCCGAGGATGTGGATTCCTATAGAAGAGAGATCGCAAGCTTCTTGAAACGCAATGAAGATACAGCAGTTGATGACATATTTGAAAAATATAGTATAGAAATTACCATTGACAAAACTTGCCTAAAATAACAAAGAGAACAGAAATTAAATCAAAGAGTAAAACAGCTAATGAAGCAAATGAGAGAAACGGTATATAAGACTACAGATGAATACAGAACTATACTCGTAAATAGAGAGATATCGGGGGAAATTAGAAAAGACAAAAAAATGCAGAGGAAATTAAAAACTTTGTAGAACAGAATAAAAGCTTAAAAGTCTTGATAAGGAAAAACACAATGGGAAGGAAAGACATATGCAAGATTAAGGACAAGCATAGTAATATAATAACAAACAAAAGAGAAATTTTACAGATCATCAAATTATTTTATCAACAATTATATAACTTACAAGATCAAAGAACAGAAATCAATATACCAAAAGTCCTAAATCAGGGATCGGAGGAAATCCCAAACATCACAGAAGAAAAAAATCACATCAGCCTTGAAGGACATGAAAAATAACAGAGCTCTGGGTGAAGACAATATTGTAGTAGAGGCAATTTAACAAGCAGGACAACGAATTATCAAAAGACTTAAAATGTTATTAAATAAATGGAATCGTGGAATTATTGTTATCATGCATAAAAAAGTAAATACTCCTGAGCCATATATACAAGTTATTCACGAAAATACCAAACGTCTAGCAAATAAATTCGAGTTTTTCCTGTCAAAAGAACAGGCAGGTTTCCGCTAGGGGTTTGGAACAAACGACCATCGGCTTAATGTTAAAATCCTCATTGAAAAAAGTATGTATCTACTCTTGTAGTCACATTTATGTACTTCGAAAAGGCTTTTGATTGTGTAAATCAGCAGAGACTTTTGGAAGCGCTTGCTGAGTATCGTATTGATCATCGATATTCCAATATAACTAAATACATATATGAAAATGCCACCGCTCATGTTAAAATACAAACTAATCAATCCACCAGCAAATTTTGAATCAAAAGAGGTGTGCGGCAGGGTGATACGCTCCCACCTAAGCTTTTCGTAACTCTTCTAGAAAGTATTCTAAAATCAATAAAAGGGAGGAAGAAAGGGACTTACCATTGACGATGAAAAGTTAAACCACTCTGTTTCACCGACGGCATTGTCTTAATTAGAGACAAAATACAAGAAGTACAAACTATGCTATGCATGCTTCAGGAAGCTTTAGGAAAGCTTGGTCTAAAAATCCATCTATCCAAGACCCAGTTTATAGCAAATCTTGTATTAAGCGACATTATAAAACTGAATAACGTAGAGGTAGAGCAAGTGCACCAATATAAATACCTGGGACATGAAATCAGCATAGGACGAGATAACCAAAACACATGAAATTCAGCGACGAACAGGTCTCTCCTGGGCTGCATATGGCAAACTGGCCTATGTATTTAACCTTCCTATGTGTTTAAAAAGAAAAGTATTTGACAGATGCGTACTCCCTGTTTTTACGTATGGAGCCGATACTCTCCCAATGACGAAGAAAAACATCAATAAAATATGTGTAATGCATAGAAAGACGGAGAGGTCAATGTTAGGCGTTTCTCTTAGAGATCACATCCCAAATCACATTATCAGGAAGAGAACGGGGGTACAAAATGTAGTCAAATACATTCTACATTTTAAATGGAACTGGGCTAGGCATGTTGCTAGGTTTAAGAATGGGCGATGGACAAAGAGAATCATAGAGTGGCGACTAAGATCCGAAGCCTATCAGAGTAGGGGTAGACCACCAACTCGGTGGACTGATGATTTGAAAAGAGTAAGCTGATGATGATGATGATGATGATTGTTTTTTAGAGAACTTATATAACATTGTGAATAAAATTAGGAAACTTTTATTAATAATAAGCAATTATATAAAACCCTTAGAAAAAGTTGGACCGCCCTCGCGATATACCTATAATATTACCTAAAAAGAATGACTTTTGGTTATCATGATATAAATTTTATGTGTACTGGATAAACAGGATCCATTTCCAAAAACGTTATAATTTTTACTACAACACGTATCTTCTGTCTAACCACTAATTGTGCACCCTGTATACCTAAACTTTTTATCTTTAAGTACAAAAAAAAGTAAAAAAATTGTCAAACAAATACAAATAATACATGCTTAGAGGACTCGTACTAATACAAGACTACAGAATAAAAATAATTAATGCTGATTGTGCAATCAAGCATGCCTGTCTCCGATTCAAAACTGTCTATAGTTTTCAGTTTCCTTTCCATTTTCAAAGGATTTCATAACGATCGCCCAATTTAAATTCGGGTCAAACAACAGGACTCCAGCAAACAAGAAAATTAGGATGTTTTTTGAGAAAATCCCCAATTAACGGAAGCCCTGCAGTAAATATTTGGTCTCTTGGGTCAGGTTTATAAATAAGCAATAAGTTTTACTGCTGAGCACATGTAACAGTTTCCTCACATCTGTTTAAGACTATATAAGATTTTTCAAATGTAATGGATTTGTTATTATGTTATTTTTAGAATAATATTAATCATTAATTATAGTAGATACAATTTATTACTCAACAATTTCTAGCTAATGGCCGATCTAAATTTTCAGTATTAAATGGTTGTACGTGCCGATAAAACAATTGGATTTAAAACTAAAAACATATCAAATTTGTTATATAAAACTTCTGTTATTGGAATAAATTTTTATCCTTGGTTACCCAATTTTTTTGGCGTGTGCAATTGCGATTACTCAACCAAATCAAAAAAAATTATGCAGTTTCATTTGTGCACTGCAGCCTCTTAACTTATTATACTCCCTTCTCTTGGCTTCACGAGCATCATCCCTTTAAGAAAGTTTATTAGCTTCCTTCCAATCCCATAGCGTGGTAATTTATGGCCACGATGTAGATCTCCGAACATTCCGAATTAAAGCTAATTTTCGGCAAAGGTTTGCTCAGGTGTCAGTGGCAAATTAGTCCCATCGGTAGTTTGGTCTGGGTTCTTGATAAATAAAGGACGTCAGTTATTAGTTATTTTGAGGGACCCCTAATTACGTCCCTTGCATGTCTTTGGTCAGATGTTGCATGCCAACGGTCTAGATGTTGCTGATATAACCATCTGTTGATTGTCGTTTTTACTAAATCTTTGGGTACACCAAACGCCGGGTCTGAATCTCTGTACTTTTTATCCACAAATATCCTGGAACCCACAGTAACTCAACCTTGGTTCTCCTGAAGGATAGGTTCTAACAGGTCACGTTTACACTTCATCGTGACTTTGGAGTTGACTTAACAGGCATCTAAAGCATTTAGAGCAGCTGTCTGACAAATTACATATTTCTTGGTTGCGGTAGCGTCGTCTGATATTCTAGTGAATACATGCATGTGTTGCGTGAATTTTTGCCTGGAATATTATTGCACTTATCCTTATTAGAATGTTAAAATTCTACTTGCGCTTTTCTGTATATATGCCAGCGCCTTTTCCGCTCGAAGTTTTTGATACGTCTATGCAGTAGACCAAACTGTGACTCTAAGCTTTTCTCAAATATTTAAACGAAGTTAAAAGCATACTTTTTCAAGGATATAAAGCCCATTAAGAAGAATCTTCGTGCGCTTGGCAGGCAAAAAAACGAGCTAGAAAATTTATTTAAATAACTAATGAATCGTCATTAGAGTGCATCGAATCGGGAAGAAAATGTAATGAATAAAAAGGGATGAAAACTAAAAAAGTTTCATCCACTGTTGACAGCACAAACCTGAAAAATTAATTCTCGCACGGACTATATATCCAGGATTGCCCAAACTATCAATTGCTAACAAACCTACCTGAAATTTAGAATTTGAAACCATTTTTCAAATATGTTACAAAAAAAAAAACTATTGAACTTTGACTGGTCGCGTCAATTTATTTATAGAAATTATTTAGACTAATTATCATTATTTTCCTTGTTGAAGGAAACTGTCGTGTTTAAAAAATCACTCTCCGAGATTTTTACCTTTTTTATGTTGTAGGGTTCCTAGACAATAAAAAATATGGTCATTATTTTTTTTTGTAAATATAAATAAATAGTTGTCGAACACGTGTTGTAGCCAAATCTCAGTAACTGCTGTTACTCAGGAAAATAAAAAAAAAAACGGCCACTAGACCAAACACTACATAACGATGTTAGCATCATCAGAGGAAATGACTGACTGCTGATAATGGTAATATTGTTAGCGAAATGCACGTCGTATACCAAGTTTTAGTTTGATGACGATAACCGATGTGTAGTGCCATTATGTTACATAATCCAAAATATCAATGTAGTTATCTTGAACTAATTTTATGTCTGTTACCAGTTGAAAAATACTGATTACTCCTACACGTCTGTGAAGCATCTAAGAATTTGTATCATATAACAAAGTTACAGCTATGATAATGATATATAACATATTATATATTAACATAAATTACTAATACTCTTTAATAAAGGATGCTCTAGAGTAAATATACAATATTTAAAGAAAATATTTAGTACTGATAAGGCTAATTCATTTTGGTATGTTGATTTCATCAACATACCAAAGGTCCTAAATCAGGGGTCGGAGAATATCCTAGACATCACAAAAGAAGAAATCACATCAGCTTTGAAGGACATGAAAGACAACAAAGTTTCGGGTGAAGACAATATTGCAATAGAGGCACTTAAACAGGGAGGACAACAAATTATCAAACCACTTAAACTGTTATCCAATAAATGTCTCCTAGAAGGAATAACTTCATCGCAATGGAATAATGCAACTATTATCATCATGCATAAAATAGGAGATACTTCAGACCTTACAAACTATGGACTCATTAGCCTCCTGAGCCAAATATACAAGTTATTCACAAAAATACTTACCAAACGTCTAGCAAATAAATTCGAGTTTTTCCTTTCAAAAGAACAGGCAGGCTTTCGCTCAGGGTATGGAACAAACGACCATCTACTTATAGTTAAAATCCTCATTGAAAAATGTATAGAATATAATAAGCCTCTTGTACTCATATTTGTGGACTTCGAAAAGGCTTTTGATTCTGTAAATCAGCAAAGACTTTTAAAAGCGCTTACTGAGTGTTGTGTTGATCATCGATATTCTAATGTAATTCAATACATATATGAAAATGCCATTGCTCTTGTCAAAACATAAACTAATCAATCCACCAGCGAATTTCGAATCGAAAGACGAGTGCGTCAGGGTGATACGCTCTCACCTAAGCTTTTTGTAACACTTCTAGAAAGTATTCTAAAAACAATAAACCGGGAAAGAATGGGATTTAACATTGACGGTGAAAAGTTAAATCATCTCTGGTTTGCCGACGATATTGTCTTAATAAACAGACAAAATACAAGAAATAGAAACTATGTTACACATGCTTCAGGAAGCTTCAAGAAAGGATGGTCTTAAAATCAATCTACCCAAGTCCCAGTTTATGACAAATCTTGTATTAAGCGACACTATAAAACCGAATAACGTAGAGATAGAGCAAGTGCACCATTATAAATACCTGGGACATGAAATTCGCAATAGGATGATATAACCAAATACATGAAATTCAGCAGCAAATAGGTCTCTCCTGGGCTGCATATGGCAAACTGGCCTACGTATTCAAATCTAACCTTACCATGTGTTTAAAAGGAAAAGTACTTGACAGACGCATACTCCCCGTTCTTACGTACGGAACCGATATTCTCACAATGATGAAGAAAAACATCAATAAAATATGTGTCATGCAACGAAAGATGGAGAGGTCAATGTTAGGCGTTACTCTTAGAGATCACATCCTAATTCACATTATCAGAAAGAGAACGGTAGTGCAAGACGCAGTTAAATTCACTCTACATCTTAAATGGAACTGGGCTGGACATGTTGCTAGGTTTAAGGAAGGGCGATGGACAAAGAGAATCCGAGAGTGGCGACCAAGATCCGAAGCCTATCGAAGTAGAGGTAGACCACCAAGTCGGTGAAATGATGATTTGAAAAGAGTGGCTGGAAAATGGCTACAAGCTGCCCAGAATAGAAAAAAGTGGTAAGACTTGAGGAAGGCTTTCGTCCAGCAGTGGACAGTATAAGCTGATGATGATGATGAGACTAATTCATATTAAAAATTAATATGTAATAATAATATATAATTAACAAATATTTTTCTTTCGTCTAAATGAATTTCTGATATAAAACATATTCATTTAGTATATATTAACCAGCTTATGTTTAATAATTCAAAAACTGCTAGTGTTATTAAATTGAAAGTTAGTTTACCGGTATGTTCACTTTCAGAAATTAATATTTATACCTGTAGGGGTACGGGATAGAATATCACTCCTGATACGTTCCGCCTGTTGTAGAAGGCAACTAAAAGAACAAGTTAGATGGTAGATTCCCAGATCCCTCCAGGCATCGCCAGGTGCGTGACGTTGCTTATCGTTTCGTGGCTGTGCCGATGTCTACGGATCTTCGGGAAGGGGCTGATTCGGGGGGCGTGAACATGCGGAAATTGCAACTTTAAAATCGATTTTTGTAAGATACCAGGTTTAAACTCTAACATAAATTCAGTGCACCAACACTTGCAATCAAATAAGCCTTATTTGAGAGCTTACTTGCTCTTTGCAAAACGAAGATCAGTTCATTGACCAGCACAACCAACTTTCTCTATCCTGGGTATAACTTTTATTCCCGGTTTAGGCGTAACTTTGTTATCTATTTTTTGTCAGAAGCGATCTCTCTTGCCAACGAAAGGAGGCACTTGAGTCCCGAAAATTTAATGTTATGTGATTAAAAATAACGACTCAACAAATAACAATGTTTATCTGCTGGCT
Source organism: Pachyrhynchus sulphureomaculatus (assembly GCA_019049505.1). Taxonomy (NCBI): domain Eukaryota; kingdom Metazoa; phylum Arthropoda; class Insecta; order Coleoptera; family Curculionidae; genus Pachyrhynchus; species Pachyrhynchus sulphureomaculatus. Next base: position 48,380,897 of record CM032448.1, read on the forward strand.
TTATCGACTACCAAGTCATTTAGAGATTAGATATCCAAGTAGTTGATACTGTGGACATTAAAGTGGTCCAGAATGATAATTTCGGAACTTGGATAACTAATCTCTAAATAATCGATGGTGCCTGCCAGAGAGAAGCGAAAAGTGTTCTAAAATTAGTATCACTTGGTAGTCGGCTTAAGTATTCAAATATGAAAAACGAATAATATCGTGAAGCTGAATTATGCTAAATGAGTTATGGTTTTACTCACTTTTCGATGAACCAACATGTATTCCTTTTCGAGATAGAGAATTAAACCAGTCTTCTTGATCTGTTTTAACTGCCAATCTAGAGATTTACACCGTTAATCTGCCTTTAAATTCTCCCGACCATAAACTGCTTTCGACATCGAGTATCCTACCGATTAGTGGTAGAGAGGCGCCTAAACCGCGCAAGATTTGGCACTACAAATATGCTAAATGGAAAGAACTCATGGGATATTTTCGAACTTTTTCTTGGTTAGAGGTTTGGTGGTAAATCCATAAATTTATCATGTAACTGTTGAGATATTTCTAGATTCGTTTTTGGTATATGTCCCTCATATGCATCAAGTCTAACAAAAAAAAATTACAATTTTCAACAGCATAATTATCCATCCATTTAACGGCTTAATATGGAAGATACTGTAACATAGCCGAACCGTATTGATTGTTAATATTGGAGTAAAGAAGTAATTTGATTCTCTCGTCGGATCGTAGTTGGTCATATAATTATTATTTTCCTTAGCATACTGTTTGTTTTAATGTATAGGTCAGAATTTTCTGGCGCAATCTTACAGCTCAAACACTTCCACACCTTTTTGCATATGCATAAGATTTATCGCTTATAAAACAGTTTTAAAGATTATTGTATAATGCATGTTTTGATGGAAATTCAGAATTTTTTAAGCTTTCCCAACTGTTCATCTAATCATAGGGTAATATCCTCTTTTCAGTTAATAGGTTAACTTATATTTCTAATTGAATACTAAATTAAGACTTTAAAACTGGATATTCTTCTAGATAGGAAGCCAGTTTATCTAGCTCTGCGGCCATAAATTTGCAGTCATCAATAAAACACAATTGAACAAAGCGTCCAAGGATGTGTTTAGTAAATGGAATATATTTTTCCTTCTTAACAGGTAAAATATCTGTTTGTATCCTTTTGTCTCGGTTGGGGCTTTAATTACTACATGTACATCGTATGAACTAAGATCAGAAAATATGACTGGTACGATAGGACCATCTTGAAAATTAAGGTTGCAAACTTCATGAGCAGCATCTCTAACTTTCTTATCCCTTCTAGCGAAAAATTTCTCGTAAATGTGACATTACGACGCATGATAAAAATCATTCAATTCCTCAGGTGTTAGACGCTTCATGGATAAAGGACGAAGAAAAACTGTTTTAAAATTTTCGGCAAACGCGGAATTCCTCCACAAGCCACTGTAGCGAAAAATTTCTCGTAAATGTGACATTACGACGCATGATAAAAATCATTCAATTCCTCAGGTGTTAGACGCTTCATGGATAAAGGACGAAGAAAAAACTGTTTTAAAATTTTCGGCAAACGCGGAATTCCTCCACAAGCCACTGTATGCAGTCAGGTCCTAATAAGTAGGCTGAAAAGTTTTTTGTCTGACACATATATCTCGCCCTTTTCAAAAAATGCATATGATTTATAGGAAGTGTTAACCTTCAAACAATACGAGTCAAAATTTCATGCCATTTCGACGATTAGTTTCCAAGTTACGGTGGTTTTAGTGACACTACTTTTGATATTTTTAAAACAATGGAAAAAATCGAATTTCACGTGTTGATTAAACAGTGGTTTTTGATGGAAAAAAATACCGTTCAAGCAAAGCAATGGCTTAATAAGTGTTACGGGGACTCTGCCCCTTGAAAATCACGCATCATTTACTGGTATGTTGGATTTAAACGCGGTTGTACAGATACACATGATACTGAACGCTCTTGTCGCCCAAATGAGGTGGTTACACCGGAAAACATCAAAAAAATCCACAGAATTGTTTTGGATGACAGTAAAGTGAAATTACGTGAGATAGCTGACACCCTAAAGATATGAAAATAACGTCGTGGTCATATTTTGCGTGAACATTTGGGCATGAGAAAGCTCTGTTCGAAATGGGTACCGCGTTTGCTCACAGTAGATCAAAAACAACAACGTGTTGATGATTCTGAGCGTTGTTTAGACCTCTTTAAAACGCAATAAAAATTATTTTTCATGCGATATGTGGCAATGGATGAAACATGGATCTACCATTACACACCGAAATCAAATCGGCAGTCAGGTGAGTGAACAGCAGCCGGTGAAAGCTGCCCGAAGCGACAAAAGACACGACAATCAGCTGGGAAGGTTTTGGCCTCTGTACCTTGGGATGCACATGGAATAATTTCCATAGACTATGTTGAGAAAGGAAAAAACCATCAATAGCGAATATTATATAAAGTTATTGGTGCGTTCGAAGGCAGAAATCGCAAAGAAACGGCCCTAAATGAACAAGAAAAAAAGTGCTCTTTCATCAAGACAATGTCAATGGTTACGATGGCAAAATTACATAAATTGAAGCTCGAATTGCTTCCTCATCCACCGTATTCTCCAGATGTGGCCCCCAGCGACTATTATCTATTAGCAAACCTCAAAAAAATGCTCACGTTCAAGAGATTTGGCTCCAAGGAAAAAGTTATCGCCGAAACTGAGGCCTGTTTTAAAGACAAAGACAAATCCTTCTACAAGACATGTATAGAAATGTTAGAAAAACGTTAGATTGATTGTATCGCTCTTGAAGGAGACTTTATTAATGAATAAAGTCGAATTTTGCAAAAAAAATATATATTTTAAGTAGCTAGACCATAAACGAGCCTACGATTATATAAGAGCGTTAAAACGATAAAATACCGTGATAACAACATTTAACCTAATATCGGACACTAAATGACACATCCTCTTGGTATTTTCGTGTGTGTTTACTTAGATCTTCATCCACAGGAATAAGTAAGAATTCGGTGTCAGCAAAAATTCTAAACGGAACAGTAGCTTTCAGGTTATGTGCTTTAAATTCAATGAGCGTTTTATCCTTTCTATCCACAACTTCATTATTTTATTTTATACAGTCCTCCATATGCTTGTTAAATTTTTCTTGAGTAGAATAATACTGAAGACATCGACCACACAGAATCTTTTGTCTGTTATATTATCTAAATTGCCGAGATACAAGGCGTGAAAAATTTTTATCCAGATATAATGAAATTTAATTATTAAGGTTGACATCATATATCGACAAAAACTTGTTAATAGTTCAGCTGACTGAAACCAATAATTATTTCAATAAAACAATATATGTTGGAATGTACATTCTGGACCTGGCCTAGTCAACTATTTATGACTTTCATTATAACTATTTTAAAAAGAAACTTTCTAACTACAATATTTTATATGCAGACTAGCCGTGCCCGCGGCTCCGCTCGCGTGGACTTGATTTACCTTTATCGTCACTGCTTATTCGTTATGTTTATATTATTATATAGCTCGAGAGGCCTTAGAGGCCCATGGCTTGGTTGCATACTCGTCTCCACTTCTTTTTGTCTCCCATTAGCTTTTCCCATTGCGGGATTCCCATCAACTCCAGATCTTGCTTTACTGCCTGAATCCATGTAGATAGAGGTCTACCCTTGCCTCTTCTTCCAACCACTCTTCTTATTAGGGCTTGCTTTGCCTTTCTTTCTTCCTTCATCCTTGCCACCTGTCCCAACCATCTTAATCGCTGACTTCTTATGATTTGCCTTATAAGGGGTAACGTATATAGGCATTTTAATTCGTAGTTTGTTCTTTTTCTCCACAGTCCCTCTTCTTTCCTTCCTTCATAGATTCTTCTCAAAGCTTTCCTTTCCCACACCTCCAACGTCTCCTTTTCTCTTGCATTCAGTTTCCACGTTTCGCATCCATATGTCACCGTGGGTCTGACAACTGTCGCATATATGTTTTCTTTTGCTTTTCTTGATAAATTCTTTGATTTCAATATTGGATTCATTGCCCCCAAACATATCTGTCCTTTCGCTATTCTTTCTTGTATCTCCGTCCTTTCTTGTCCACTCTCTGTTAGTGTTACTCCCAGATAATTAAATTTGTCTACTTTTTCAAACATATATCTTTTCCCTAAGTTGTTTATTATATCTAAACTTTTGTTGTTTTTATTATTTTTCTTCTTTGTAATTTCCATGTATTTTGTTTTTTCCTCATTTATCTTTAGTCCTCTCATCCTTCCCCTTTCTTCTATTCTACTTATGGCTTTTTTGAGGTTCTCTTTTGCTCTTGCAATCACTGCTACATCATCAGCATAGGCCAAGCATTGGCAGGTTTGTTGGTATATCGTTCCATTTGTTTTTATTTCTGACTCCCGGATAATCTTCTCTAGTACCAAATTAAATACACATGTCGACACGGGATCCCCCTGTCTTAATCCTCTTTTCATCTTAAACTTATCTGATACTTTGCCCTCAACCAACACTCTATTTTCTGTGTCATTCAGGGTCATTCTCATCATGCGAATCAATTTACTTGGAATTTTAAGTTCTTCTATTATCTTGTAGAGTCTTTCTCTATTTACAGGGTCATATGCTTCTCGGAAATCCACAAAGATCAAGTGTAGTGCCAAATTTTGTTCTAAGGTATTACCTTGGTTTTGCTTAATCGAAAATATCTGGTCTGTAACCGAACTATTGGTACTCTCCCAGAATAGACTCGGCTTTCTCTTGTAGTCTGTTTTTGATAGTCACCACTACTATATTGTACACGACATCCAGTAAGGCTATTGGTATATAATTAGCACATATAGTTTTTTCTCCTTTTTTGTATATTGGACAAATGAGCGACTCTCTCCAGCTCACTGGCATCTTTTCTGTTTCCCATATTTCTTGCACCAACCAGCATATTTCATTTTCCAGATATACTCCTCCAGCTTTTATCCTTTCTACTGTTATACAATTTCCACCCGGGGCCTTATTTTTTTTTGGGTTCTGAGTATTTCTCTTATTTTTTCTCTCCTGCCCTTCAGTTAATTTTGCTTCCTATTTCTCATTCAACTCTCCATTTAATGTTTCTTTAAAGTATTCCGCCCATCTATTCAGCCTTTCTGCTAAATTTCCATAATTTTTCCTACATATTAGCATTTTGTCTCTGTTTGTATTTTATAAAAAAAAAACATGTAAATCGGATAAGTGGTTCTTATGTGCTAAGCGCACTAATGGCCAGACAGAGAGACTTTACGTTTTATATATATTATAGATTTTTTTTGATATATATTAAATTAAGAATTTAAAAAAAAAACACGTAAATCGGATGAATGGCTCTCGAATGATAAGCTCATTAACGGACAGACCGACAGACAGACAGAGAGACGTTGCGTTTTATATATATTATATAGATCATTATTATTATTATATAACCTGGCCAGAGAACATATGTATGAATTAAAAAAAAAAACACGTAAATCGGATAAGTGGTTCTCGAGTGATAAGCGCACTAACGGACAGACAGACAGACAAACAGACATTTTACACGATGCATTTTATATATATTATAAATGTAATAAAATATATATCTATAACCTGGTCAGAGAACATATGTATGAATTTAAACAATCACGCAAATCGGATAAGTGGTTCTCGAGGAATAAGCGCACTGACGGACAGACAGACAGAGAGAAGTTGCATTTTATATATATTATAGGTATAGATTATTATTATTATTATTATTATTAAAAAGTTCTTCTTTCTCACATTTGATCAATGTGGTTCCATGTTTGGCTGACGGGCCAAAACCAAGTCAGCACAAACGCTATTACTATTCCGTATTAAGGAATGACCTGACAATGTTACATGTTTTCAAAATCACTGACTTCTGAATGTTTCTGTGTATGTCTGTGTTGAGTCCCAATTGCACTAAATGTGGTGTGAATGTTATTGGTGTAAGGCCTGTGGCTGATATAATGAGGGGGACAATGATGACTTTTTCCTGTCTCCATAGCCTTTTTATTTCCGTTGCAAGGTCTGTGTATTTGGAAATTTTTTCTGTGTATTTCGCTTGGATGTTTGTGTCGTTGGGGACAGCTATGTCAATCAGATAGGTGACTTTTCCTTTTTTGCACTGAAAAGTAATATCGGGTCTATTGGCGGAGACTGTTTTATCTGTATGGATACCGATATCCCAGTAGAGCTTGTAATCTTCATTTTCAAGTATGGATGTTGGGGTGTATTTGTAGTAGGGATGTGTGTTTTCTATGAGTCTGTATGTTGTGGCTAGTGCTTGGTGAACCACTTTGGCAGCTGAATCATGCCTGGCTGTGTACTCCGTTCCGGCCAATATTTTACATCCGCTCGTTATGTGTTCGATCGTTTCTTTCTGCTGGTGGCATTTCCTACATCTGTCCTCGGCAATAGTCGGGTCTTTGATGATATACTTTTGGTAGTTTCTGGTTAATATGACTTTATCCTGGATGGCAAGTAAGAAGCCTTCAGTCTCAGGGAATAGCTGCCCATCCCGTAACCAGGTGTATGATTGTTTTTTATTTACGTGGTCTTGTTCTATGTGGTATCTGTGTTTTCCGTGGAGTGTTTTTTCTCTGACCACGTTTTCATCTTTTCCTGTTGTAATTGGGTGTGACTGTGTGTGTCTGCTGAGTAGTCTGCCCGGGCTAAGTCGAGAGGTGTGTAGTTTTTGTCTGCTTTCACTGTCGCTGTGTGGAGGCTGGTTTGCTTGCTGTGAAAGAATTTCCTAAGTGTTTGTATTTGTTTTGTGTGTAATGATCTGATGTCTATAATTCCTCTTCCTCCTGCCTTCCTCTCGATGGTAAGTCTTTCTTTGCATGCGTTGGGGTGTAATTTCCTGTATTTGGTGAATTGAGATCGTATAAGGATATGAATATTTTCTATGTCTGTTTGTGACCATTTGATGATACCAAATGAATATGTGAGTATAGGTATAGCGAACGTGTTGATGGCTTTAGTGAGATTCTTAGAGTTGAGTTTTGTTTGCAAAAGTTTCGTCAGTCTGTTTTTGAATTCGGTTCTGAGCTCTGTTTTGATGTGAGTGTGGTTGAGTTTGGTGCTTTGTTGGAAGCCTAGATATTTGTATGTTTCTTTATCGAACATGTTATCGAGCGTTTCATTGTTGATGGTTTCTGTCTCATGGTGGTGCTTCCATTGGCCTTTGTTGATGTGGAGCACTTTGCATTTACTAATACCAAATTTCATATTGACATCTAAGGTGAATATTTCTGTGATTTTGAGGAGTTCTTTCAGCTGTGTTTGTGTGGCAGCGTAGAGTTTTATGTCGTCCATATATAGGAGGTGGTTTATTTTATGTTGATTCTCTTTTTGGTGTCTGATATTGAAGCCATGCTCTGTTCTGTTTAGTATATTTGAGAGTGGATTGAGACAGAGGCAAAACCATAGAGCACTGAACGAGTCTCCCTGAAATATACCCCGTCTGATGTACAGCTCATCTGTTTGGATCCGTTCGGTTTGTGTTTCTAGGCGTATTTTGATTTTCCATGTTTTCATAATTTGCGCGAGAAACTGCCTGAGGTGTTGGTTGATTTTATAGATTTCTAGGGCCCTGATTAACCAGCTGTGGGGTATGGAGTCGAAGGCTTTTTTATAGTCTATGTAACCGATGTGAAGGTTTCTGTGTTCTTTTCTGGTTTGTACCATAATCACGCTATCTATAATCAGCTGCTCTTTGCATCCTCGACTATTTTTCCTGCATCCCTTCTGCTCTTCTGTGAGGATATTGTTGTCTGTTAGGTGTTGTTCTATTTTCTTCGATATTGTGGCTGTGATGATCTTGTATAGGGTTGGAAGACAGGTGATAGGTCGGTAGTTTGACGGGTTTGTGGTGTCTGAGCTTTTGGGTTTAACGTATGTTATTCCTTGTGTGAGGAAAGTGGGAAATGTGTGTGGTTGTAGAATGGCTTTGTTGATTTGGTGTGTGAGTGCTTCGTGTGTGGTGGTAAACTGTTTGTACCAGAAGTTTTGTATATTGTCTATTCCAGGACATTTCCAGTTGTGTGTGTGTTTGATAGTTTCTGTAATTTCTTGTGTATTAAATGTGGTATTTTCTTGTTCTGTCACATGTTTATGTTTGTCTTCTTCGGCTTTGATCCAGGGGGTGTTATTATTGTGTTGTTTGGGTTCTGACCAGATACTTTTCCAATAATCTGTGAGTTCTTGTTTGTTTGGTGGTTCAGTCACTGCTATCTGTTTGTTGTACATAGTTTTCCGGTAGAACTGTTTTTTCGCTTCTTCGGAAGAGGTTGTTGGTGTCTTTCCTCTCATTTGATTCTTTGTATCTACGGAGTCTTGCGGCATATACAGATAGTTTTTGTTTCAAGGTATCGAGGATTTCTGGCAGTGTTCTGTTGGGAGACTTAGATTTGATCTTGTTTGCCCCCTGTGTGACACGTTTGGACGCGTTCCCGCTTATAAACTGGGTAAGATGTCCTAGATCTCTCCTGATGTTGTTGATTTTGTTTTCTATTCTTATTTGCCATTTGAATTTTGGTTTTGTCCTGTTGGGGTTTCCTTGTCGTTGAGGGAGTTTTTGATTATTTTGTGTTAGAGTGGTGATTGCTGCTGCGTATATTATTGTGTGAATGTCTTCGATTGTGCTTGAGTCTGTTATATACTGAGGTATTATGTGCTTGTTTAGTGTGTTGAGGATTGGTTGCGTGCTCTGTCTGAAGATTAAACGAGGGATGGGATTTCTTGTTGTGGGGTCGGTGCCTGACCATCGAGCTAGATGTGACTCCATTTTTGCTTTAAGTGTTTGTATGAGAGGTGATTCGGGTGATGTTGTGTGGATGTCGTTGAGGGTGGCGAGTGATTCATGTTGTTGTCTGTGATATGGTGTTGCGCGGTACTCGCAATATTATTTTGCGTTATGCTCCTCCTGGGTGGTGGGTATTGTTGTGTTCGACTGGGTGGTTGTGTGTGTGAGGCTGGTTCGGAATCTGCTTTATTGTTTCTATTGTTTGGTAGGTCTGTGTTCAGTTCAACAGCCACTGTGTCCCTTGATGGTTTGCAATTCGAGAGGTGTGAGACGATTGTTCTTGGTAATAACTCTTTTTTGGTCTACTACTCTCTGTTCTGAAACAAGTAATTGCAGATGTGGATATTCGGTCAAGAAAAGTCTGTGCAGTTGCTGTCTGTAGCCCGATGTTATTGTTTCGAGTTTGGTGGCGGTGTAGTAACAGCGCATCACCGTCGTATTCATCTCATCCGTCCACTTTAACCGCTGTCTTGGTTTTCCAGCCTTGGTAGTTGCATGTTGTCCTTGCAATACATACGGGCCCTGGCCTGGCTTTGGTGGTTGTGTTTGTCCCGTATCTACGTCGGTTGCGCTTGGGATTGATGTTGGTGGGTCCAAGCGGCGAGTGATTCTCTTCTCAGTGATTTCTTTGTCAGGTTTTGTGTTTTCATTACAGCAACGCATGGCGTGTTCGTTGATTCCTGTGGTGCAACTCATGCGCTGCTGTGATTTTCCCGCCTTGGTGGGTGTCGGCTTAGTCGCCAACACAACACTTTTGGCAGGTCCATTTTCGGTTGCCTGGTCTTCATCGTTTTGGTCGAGCTGCCATTTCCCGCGACGTCCTCGACCGTTACGTCGCTCGCCCGATGCTTCTTTTATTGGTCTGTTGTTCTCTGGAATGTTTTCAGTGTTTTGTGGTGTCAAAAGCTCAAAGTGTCCCGACATTGGGTTGCCTGTTAGTAGAAGGTAAATGGTTTTGTTGTATTTTCCCGTGCTTATTATTGTTGGTCTGTCCGTAAAAGTTATTTTTGTATGTCTTGTTCTTCGTTGTTTTGAGAAGATATGAAAGTTGCTATTTTGTGTTTCCGAGAGGGCAAGTATCTCTAGGCTCGTTCCATAGGTGCCATTTTTCCGCATATAATTATAATAGTTATTGAAGTCTTTTATATCGTCGACTTCAATTAATGAAAATGTGTGAAGTTCCGACCAGTTTTGTTGTAAATATCTTAGAGCAACCTCTCGGAGTTTCTCATGATGGTTCTGGTGGCCATATAAGTATAAGCTAACTGCACGGAAAAGGCAATTTCCATCACCTACAATGTCGGATCTGGTAAAACTATCGGGAGTAGTTTCGACTGAGGCGGTTGTTTGGTTCGTCTGTAGTTGTTGTTGTGGTGTTGCTGTAGCTGTTTGTACGACAGGGGTCCGCCTCCGCAACACCCTTCCATTTTCATTATTATAATTATTATTGTTTAACATAGTATTCCCACGAGTATCCTAGGAAAGAAAGGTCGACTGCGGCAGAGCCTGGATGCCACAGCAAGGCTACTTACTCCCGGAGGGCGCCCGGTATCCGGGGGAACCGTTCGCGACTCATAAACGCTGAGCCATTCATCTTCTCGGCACGGTAAACATCTTAAGATTGCGTTTTTTATTACACATAATCTGGACAACACAAGACAGCACAACATGACTCAGGTACCTCGGGATCGTCAATGCCCGTACTAGAAGGATCCTGGGATTCCCCTAGCCCCTGAGGGATTATTATTATTATTTATTATTATTATTATATAACCTGGCCAAAGAATGAATATGAATTTAAAAAAAGACACGTAAATCGGATAAGTGGTTCTCGCGTGATAAACGCACTAATGGACAGGCAGACAGACAGAGAGACATTGTATTTTATATATATTATAGATTATAGATATTCTCTGCTACATATTGTTCCATATTTAATGGTTTAGGCTGTGTATTGCAAGGAAACGCGCCAGCGGCAAACTTTTTTCCGACTTCACTCACTATTATCGTCACTGCTCATTCCTTATGCTGCCTATCGTAATAAAATATAGCCTATAACTTGACCAGAGAACATACGTATGTTTTAAAAAAAAAAGTACGTAAATCGGATAAGTGGTTTTCCAGTGATAAGCGCACTAATGGACAGACAGACAGACAGACAGAGAGACGTTGCATTTTATATATATTATAGATATCGATTCACCGATCGATGAAATCAATATGTATTTATCCAGGACTGTTATTCGCACTTTAATTCATCCAGTAGTCCCGATAAAATTTATGATATTCCACGGTCAACAAGAGAGTTCTAGGTATCATGAAAGATGAAAATAACGGGAGAGTAATCACTCGTTTTGCTGGAATTCAATCAAAAATGTATGTTATTTAAGTTCTTTATATACAAGAGGGGCAAGAAGTATGTCAAACGTATGCGTCACAAAAAAATAAAGGAATTAACAAGTCAGTTATAAAAAATTCAGTTACATATGAAGAATCAATAGGATAATTAAAACGATTTCTAGAAAAATGTATCTCTCAAAATACAATAAGATCGCAGAAACATCAGCTATATATTGAGAAATTCTGTTGATACATATTATAGGCTGATCTACTATGGTTATTTACATATCTCTACTATGAATTAAAATATTATTATCTGTTGTAACAACTTCGCTGGTTTTTCTAAAAGCCCTCTCATTATGTTCATATTTCAACCATAACTTAAATTTAACGTGACTTTTAGCCCTTAAAAGACAAACGAGAATAATTATTCCTTCCATACGTCAAACAAATAAGATAGTTCTCTTGCTGGCCACAATCCCATTTGTTTTACCGGTCTTAATGTAAATTTATCGCCACATTGATCCCAACATCAACCTTGAGAATGTCGGCGTACCCCTATTAATTTCTGATTTGCGTCAAAATTACAATCCTTATACATATTTCACCAGTTACCTTCATATTTGTAATTTTAGACTGGGTAAAATTGTGAGTGGGGCGATTTTTTTAAATAAAGCAGAAAAAAGTTAAACTAATATGACGTAGTTCTAAATATGATAAATGTAAATAAAGGCATTGAAACAAAAAATTTAGGTGGAACTTAAACTAATAAGTGTTCTTTTATACCGTATATTATCTGTTAAATATCCTATACGATACATATACAACTTACAAGGTATTAATTAAAAACCGGTCAAGTGCAAGTTGAACTTGCGCAATTAGTGTTCCGTACATTGATTACTTCTAAAATAAAAAAAAAATGTTACGGAGGTATAAAATGATCAGTGACTTCAGAAAACACACCCCAATCAGTGACTTCAGAAATCACACCCCACTTGAGTTTTCAGCAAAGTTTGTTCCCGATCTTTAATGAAAACTGACGACCTTGAAATTATTGTTTTTTTTTGTATACCAGATGAGTTATTAAAGGTAATGTACTCGTGATAATTTTTCATTCAACCAACATTCCGTGGAAAAGATTTCAGAATTTTTTCAGAATTTTTTCAAAATTTTTTGATCAGTACTTTTCGATATCGCGATTTTTTAAAAATAATACAAAGAAAAGTGCGCGCAAGTATTACATTATATATATATATATATATATATATATATATATATATATATATATATATATATATATATATATATATTTTTGTTTGAACTCATGTTTTTACAAGCTTTTGTTTGACACTCTACTCCATAACCTAGTAAAAAAAAATTTTTTTCACATCCGATTTCAACCCCCAAAATTAACCCCATAAGTCAAAATTCAACTTTCAAAACTACACGGCTCTGATGAGCCCATCAATTCCTATATTAGTACCAAATTTCAACTTTCTACGTTAAATAGTTTCGGGTGTGACAGACGAAGACAGACAGACGGACAGACACCGAATTGATCTTATAAGTGTTCCATACGAAACCCTAAAAATAACAAATTTGTCTAATTATACTATAATCCATGGTTTATATTTTATTAGATTTCAACGTGCATTATCATCGAAATCCAGTTGTGTTTGATGATCGAAATTATTAAATTTAAATTAAAGGATTTTAGGAATAGAAATAAACTTTGGCAGAACAGCACGTTTAGAAAAAATGCACATTAAAGATGAAAACACGTTTTGGAGATATCAATCACTTTCGATTCTACTGATGTCAACATATATGATTAAATTGTTGAATTAGGCAGAGAACTGAAAAAAATATAGTATCTTCTATCAGTATCTTCTATCAATATTTTTTAAGGTATTGATAAAAATTTGATTTTTTATTGTCCAACCAAAAACCGGAAACTCTTCTCATAAGCCTATTAAAATTATACAAAATTTATTGACTCCAACCTGTGTAACCGTTCTGGTAGGTGGAGTAGTCGCACACAAAGCTATACCAAGCCGTCGATTAGGTGGAAAGGAAAGTTCTACCAAAAGCTGATGGGGACACTGAACTAAAAGAACACTCATAGTACTCCTTTGTGAACAGCACGTGGTCCAGGAATCACGCCCTCTCATACTGAAGCACGTCCCTCACACGTGGAAAAGTCAATCTAATACCAAGTACAAAAAAACCCTAGGAGTAAATATGTTATCATATTCCCAGCAATAATAATTCTGATCGCCAAAGATCAGACCTAGATAATTCTCTGAGAGAATCAAAGTGATATAGCCAATAAAACTTTTGCCCTTTTAAAACTTCACTGAAAACCAAAATATCTTCTCAATACTTTGTTACAGAAGAAGAGGCCTACAAAACTTAAATTTTCATATATATACCCTCTCCCACTATAGAACATATTCCATTATTTCGCCATATACACCTTAAGACTAAAAATGACTATCTTAATTGCAAGGTGATTTCAGATGCAACTGCACGTCACAACTAAAATTCTAAAACTAACTTAATATATAACTCGAGGGTTATATCCCACTTACTTCGAATCTCAAGATAAAATGAGACTAGACGAATCTACGACCGCCGGTCCTTCACAACCAAATTATCAAGATATCCTAAAAAACCCGTCATTCTTCTTCCTTTGAAGCAACAATATAGAGTTTAGTTTTCTTTCCTACTTCAATTTATACGTTCACAAAATTTTTAATCTTCTTATTTCGTTTGAGCGTTATCGAACCCACAGAACGATGGAACATATATAATACAAAATACTTGGGACTATATTTTGACAGAAACTTCAACTGAAAATTTAGTAAAACAACAATATAACATAGGCCTTGAAATAGTTACAATATCTATACTTTAATAAACAAAATAATTCCCATGAACCTAAAATAGCTCTATACGAAATATTTATAACATGGACTTTGAATTTTGAGGCTCCTACTAAGTTCATCATAAGATCCAACAAGTGAGCATTCACGTAAAAAGGTAGGCCTATAAAAATTATACTAGATTCATTTTAAACAGAGCAGTATATTCTTTTTTTATAGATACAGCACATGTCCTGCAGGCAAATCCCTAAAGCGCTACAGGAGTAACGCGTATGTGGAAAAAGCGATTCACGTTGGTCTTGAGGCGTTGTAAATGTATTAAGCAGATCATTCGAAAGGAAATAAAAAACAACTTGAAAAGGTTGTACTAGGAGTGACAAGATCAACTTCATACGTATGTCAAGTATTTGCCCGAGATGTATTCCTGGGATGCACTGCGCTGGAAGGAATTAAGCGGACTACATTCATCGAACATTTTGTTTAAAAACTTGTAGAATAGACCCAAATCACCAACCCTTCTTCGATATTTCAAGGAATTAAGGTTGTTTGTGTGAGTTCTGGGTCTCCAATCAGGCAAGCAGCTCCATTCTGAATAGAAAGCAACAATTCAATGCATGTTTTACGGCAGAGCGCCAGACAGGATTTCACGGTTGATTGAGCATAAGCTTTGTACAGAAATAACAGTTTTTATGGAGTATGAAGCTTTCTAGTCCGAAATAATATCCTCAGTTTTTGAGAAGCTGTCTTCGTTACGCATGCAATATATTTATGCTAGGACATATTTACTGCCAAATTAATATCCAGCAAATTGAGTGACGATGCTAGAGGAGTGGAGTAGATTTTTGTAGCTTTAAATTCTTCTTGGAATAGGAGACACTATGAAGGTTTTTGGCACGCCGGCATTGATAGTGAACATATTAGAAAAGAATTGCTATCCGTAAAAAGGTTCTCTGAGGAAACATATGAGCTATAAACAAAACTTTTCACACCTACTATAAAAGAGTAACCGGTTTCTGTCAGTATAGGAATCAACCCCTCACTGCACTTAGCCTCCCTGTTTAAACCGCTTCACGAGGCAACTAACTAGCCAGAACTCAAAACTAGAAAATTGCCAATTTAAACCGCCAGCACAGTCAACCGCCCAGTTAGGTTCTATAGGGTATCAAGTTCAAACTCCTACAGATCTAAATCAGCTAGCTCTGTCTCAGAATAGGTTAAATATTTTTAGTTTTCTCAACCCAGTTTGATCTAGATTTAGTTAAAATTCGATAGGGCACCACCAAATTTTATTTTACACACGGTTGGCCTTATTTTACACACGGCATGTTAAGTGGTCAGAGATAAAAAACCTGGAAAAGAAGATATATTGATCCTAATCTAATTTGTATACAGTCGCCTATCTTACCTAACAGAGAAAGAAAGAGAGAAAAATTCAGACGAACTGTTGAGTGGATGCTTTATTTCTAAAGTTCAATTATTTTAGGGTAATTAGCAAGTTTGTAAAAATTAGACTAGAAGTAAAATAATAAAAAGTACTTATTCGTTACACGACTAATTCTCTTATAGTCGACGGCATTCTAATAAGTCGGGTCAGACGTCATTTCATTTTCTGAATTAAATCGAAAAAAGCAGAGTTCCCCAAAATGTTAGCGAAGAAAATTTGGCATTTGCCAAATTTAGTTTACCAGTTGTCGAATTTAATATTGGTGTGTTCAAAATTTAAAGAATTGCCCATAAAGGGTTGCGTTCAGCATTCAATAAAATACAGTTAACAACAGGTTAAGTTTTAAAATTAGCAACACTTCACACCAAGTTTAAAAAACATCAAAACATGATAAATGAGTACAAAACTTTTTTAATCAAAGTTAGATACGGATTGAAATTAGAATGAACTATGTATTTTAAAAAGAATGAAAGGGAACGTACATAAATATAAAAAACGATCATCTACTAAAATGTACCTACCTAGGAATATTATATACTCGATTATATATGGTGAAAGAGAAAAATATGAAACATGTTTAGTAAATAGAAATCGGAAGTTTCTTCCCATTTGTTCTTAAAGACATGTTTCACGAAATATTTTAACAAGAATTTTTAAGGCGATTTTCTAAAAGGTTGCGGAAGGGACACCTTGAATCCTATTTCCTGCATATCGAATTATTTTATTATATATAACATACCTATAGGGTAGTCCACGTAAAGTAAAAAATTACACTGTACACATACCTTATCTCGGAAAATTCTAAATACTTATATCAAGAGTTTATAGCAGATTAATAGCATATAACATACTTATTTGAGGAAAGGGGGACACTTTTGATGACGTTTTTTTCGCGAAACCCTCACCCTTCTGAAGGGAGAGGGTCACTTTCAAAAATTTAAATGAAATGGAGTACTTCTTTTTTCCAGAATTAATAATCGATTCTATTAATCAAAAACTGTATGTATGTCTTTTTTGGGTAAATTGGCAAAAGTTAATGTTTACTACTTATTTATTAAAGTAACATTTTAAATAACTTTTTTCGCGATTATACCGTTGCGATCTTCATTAACAATCCTTTGTATGGTTCTAAAACTTAAATTTAAAGCTTCCGATACTTGTTTCTGGATGTACTTCGGATTCGTTAACTGTCTTTGGTAGATTGTCTTTGCTCCTTTTCAAAGTAGCTTATTAAATTAAGCATCATTTTCTTCGTCTGAGGATTTAAAAACCCCGCAAAACGCTTTTTGGCTTCCATTATTATATATATAATAAAATTTTTTGATACTATTAAAAATTTAAAAAAAAAATGACATTGACATAATAATGCTGCATTTATTGCATTTTTAACATCCAAAAACATTTAGAGACCTTTACACGAATATTTTACAAATATTAAATAAATTAGAGCTTTTCTGCTTTGGTTTTACTAAAGTATTCTGTATATTCCTATTCGCTAAGCTCTGAATGCTCTCAGATGAGAAAGCAAAAATAATGGCAACTGTTAAATATATGAATATTATGAATTATGTATCATAAAATAACATAATCCAATCATTGTTCCATGGCATATGAAAAATACTATTTTTGCTTTTGTCAGTGTGTTCTTTTAAACCTTTTTTGAACGATTTTAAAAGTATGACAAATAGATACTTATACTGCATTCTGTTGGTGACTTACAAAGTATTTTCAAGCAGAGCTGCACAGTACGGCTGGCACTTATTACAGAAACGCACCTTCTCGAGCTTACCGCTCGAAGGCATAGATGGCATTGATATAACAACTAAAGACCAATCGAAAGATTCGCATTTTTAGAAGTCACCAAAAGTGTTCTTCGTATTTGCTGAACCATCCCAAGACGCGTTTCGCCGTATCACGGCTCCTCAGTTAGGCTAGGTTCAGCAAATACGAGAAAACCATTTTTAGTCCTTATCCAGGTACTAACGGACAACTATGACAAATAGATTCTTATACTGCACTCTGTCGGTGACTCACAAAGCCTTTTCAAGCAGAGCGGCACAGCACGGCTGGCACTTATTGCAGAAACGCACCTTCCTAAGCTTACCTCTCGAAGGCATAGGTGGCATTGGTATAACAACTAAAGACGAATCAAAAGATTCGCATTTTTAGAAGTCACCAAAATACGAAGAACACTTTCGATTCGTCTTTAGTTGTTATACCAATGGCATCTACGCCTTCGAGCGGTAAGCTATCCTAAAATGCAAATTCCTGGTATTAATTTAGCTCCGAAACATTCTCTGCGCACTAGTATATTTTTCATGACCGTCAGATATTTGACATTTCCCTTCAGTTGTCAATTCAGGATATAGAAATGGGATTTAATATATTAACTTATCCAAGGAAATTAGGTTTTCCCATCTGTTCATCAACTGGGGAACACGAGGGAAACTATAAGCTAACTTCCTACATTTTGTCAGGAAGAACTATAAAAATATTTGGCAAAAAAACCAAAGGTTGTGTTTGTAGTAAACAAAACAGGTAAAATTAGTATCATTGATTAAAATGTTTAAAATGAAATAAAATAAGTTATTTCAGTTTATGCCTTATTTAAAGGACTAAAATCAACTTAATATTTAATTAAAGAATAATTTATCTTTATGAAGAAAAATTATGCTTTACTCAAAGATAATGTTGAAAGAGATCGAATTTTCTCGAGGGCCAAACCTGACCGTAACAATATACTTACTACCTAAAAATTAACTAGGTTAAAATTAGTATGTGTTATAATTGCACTGAAAATTGCAATCTCTTCACATTGTTAATAAGGGAAATAAAAATAACTAAGTGTATATTTTTCAATGATATATTATAGCCACATTATTTTAACAAACCAATTTGTTGGATATTTCATTTTCATTTGTACTGTAGAATGATAAAGGACCCACTATAATTGAAATTCATATAAGGATTTGAAAGTAGGAATTGTTACGAAAGGCAACTGAAATTCTGTTTTAAACTAGTCCGAAATTAAATGTATTGTGGTCTTAATCTAGACACATGTTAGGTAGAATTTACATAGTGTAACAAGGAAATCCCGAACTGTGTTTATTGGGTGGAAACTTGGACGTAAACTTAAGCAATAATTCACAGCATTTTAGTTCATTGTTTAAATTTAATTTGATGAGATAACATAAATTTCGGTTAGTTTCTACTATTAAATCTCAAGAAGGTGAAAAGCAAAATTAGAAGTATATATACAGGGTAACTTATTTAAAATTATATGGGTTTTATTAAGTTTCCTTCCTCTTGCTAACAAACACATAAACACTAAATTTGATTTCTTTTTCATACTAACCAATAACTTAATTCAAGCATTACAACTGGGTATTTTACACACTAGACATATAGTGAAAATTTTAAAAATAACCGGTCAAGTGAAAGTTGAACTTGCGCAATTAGTGTTTCGTACGTTGATTGCTTTTAAAATAAAAAATTTTATTACGTAGGTATAAAATGATCAGTGACTTCACAAAACACACCCCAAATGAGTTTTCAACAAAGTTTGTTTCCAATCTTTACTGAAAACTGATGATCTTGAATTTTTTTTTTTATATACCAGATAAATTATTAAAGGTGATACCCGTGATAATTTTCGTTCAATCTACAGCCCGTGGAGAATATTCCAAAATTTTTTGATCAGTAGTGTTCGAGATAAGGCGGGTGGACAGCGATTTTTCGCGATTTTTTAAAAATAATGCAAAAAAAAAGTGTGCGGAAGTATTACATTATATATATATATATATATATATATATATATATATATATATATATATATATATATATATATATATATATATTACTAGTGTTTTCACAAGCTTTCATTTGACACCACACTCAATGACCTAGTAATTTTTTTTTCACTTCCGATTTCACCCCCGTAAACTAACCCCTTAAGTCAAAATGTAACTTTCAAAACTACACTGTTCTGATGAGGCCATCAATTCCTATATTAGTACCAAATTCATAAAACACACCCTAAATGAGTTTTTTTCCGATCTTTACTGAAAACTGATGACCATGAAATTTGTGTTTTTTTTTACATACCAGATCAATTATTAATACACTCTTGATAAACTTTGTTCCTGTGGAATATTCCATAATTTTTTCAAGATTTTTTAATCAGTACTTTTCAAAGCAAGGGAAGGACAGCGTTTTTTTTAAAATAATACAAACAAAAGTGGGCGCAAGTATTACATTATATATATTTTGAACTCGTGTTTTTACAATTTGACAGCCCACTCGATGGCATTATAATTTTTTTTTCACTCCGGATATCACCCCTCAAAACTAACTCCTTAAGTCGAAATTTAACTTTCAAAACTACACGGCTCTGATGAGGCCATCAATTCCTATATTAATGCCAAATTTCAACTTTCTATGTCAAATAGTTTCAGGGAAAATCGGGTGTGACAGACAGACGGACAGATAGACAGACAGACGGTCAAATACCAAAATGATCTTATAAGTGTTCCATACGGAACACTAAAAAGTTAAACAGAGAAAACGATTCTAATAACATTCGAAATGATCGAAAATAATATATTTTTCAGATTCCGATAACATTGAAATAAACGTATGTTACTAGGTTCTAACTTCCTCGCCAATTCCTTTAATCCTTGTCTAGAAATCATGATGCTAAAATTTTGTTCAATATCTCAAACACCATGCAAAATTCGCAAAATGCTGTTGAAATTATACAATTTTTAACGATCCCCACTCATTTTACCTTTTTGCTCAAATCGGAAATACGAAAAAATAATCAGATTCATCGCCACTAAGAAAATAAGGAAAAAATAATACATTGATTATGTTCGTTGACTCAAAGAACCCCAAGAAGAACCTATAACATGACAAATGGTGAGCCACCCACTCCCTCGGTACTCCTATAACCTCTTATATGTTTTACTATAAATAATTTTTTTACGAGTAAAATAAATCCCTCCAGTACTTTTTACCAGGTTACATACATACATCTGGAATATTTAAAAATTTTTACAGATTTTTAATCTCTATACTTCAAAGAATTATTTAAAAAAAAAAATAAGTAAATTCCATTCCATTACATATCATTTCTTTTCAAATTAAAAATATTACAAAATAACACAATTTTTAGATTTAATATAAAAAATAAAAACACCATCAAATCCCTGGGAATCCAATACGACTAACAGCTCGTCTGGAGAAACCAAGTCTGCACTGCCACCAAGAAAACTAAGCAACTGCTGGGCAAATTATACCCAATTATAAATCGCTCCAGCACACTGGGTACGACTTCTATTCCCGATTTAGGCGTAACTTCGGATTCTGTCTTTTTATCAAAAGCGACCTCTCTTGCTAACGAGAAGGCGATCTGGAGCCCCGAAACTTTGATATTATGTGGTTAAAAATAACGACTCAAAAAACCACAAAATTCATCTGCATCCTCTATAAACCGCCAAGTGATTCTAACTTTAGAACACTTTTCGCTTCTCTTGCAGATACCATCGATCATTTACAAATTAACTATCCAAATGCCGAAAAATCGCCCATCCTGGACGACTTTAATATCCACAACATCAACTGGCCTAAGTATTCAAATACTACCGACGAACAAGGTCTTGACGCTAAATTATTCTCAATCAGTTGTGGCTTAACTCAGCTTATTGACGAACCAACACGAATCCCTGATCGAGACGGGGAGTTCGCCAGTCTTCTTGATCTGTTTTTAACCACCAATCCAGAGATTTACACGGTCGTCGTAAATCCGCCGTTAAGTTCTTCCGACCATAAACTGCTTTCAGCATCGAGTATCCAGAGAGACGCCTAAACCCCGCAAGATCTGGCACTACAAATCTGCTAAATCTCATGTAATATTTTCGAACTTTCCCTTGGTTAGACATTTGTTTTCGATCCGACGACCCATCTGATTGCGCCAAGGAGGTTTCCGATGTTATTTTGGCTGGTATAAAAGCTTATATCCCTTTTTCAAAGAAATGCCCTTCCAATGGCAAGCCTTGGTTTGACTGAAAATGCAAAGAAGCTGTTGCTTTTAAACATCTTGCCTACCGACAATGGCGTGAAAATCCTAACGCCATATATCGTAACACTTTTGTTCTTGCCCAGAACAGATACAAAGAAATTATCGGCAAAACCAAGGAGGCACATAATCAACAAATTAGAAACAAACTTCTCGCTTGTCCCAATAATTCCAGGTCCTTTTGGTCAGCCGCTAAGGCAGTCAAAATTTCACCAAATCCACAACTCACACGGCCAGATAATTCTATTGCAACATCACCTGTTGAGAAAGCAAACTTGTTGGCTGAACTCTTTGCTTCATATTCTACTGTCGATTTCCAAGGAAAAACACCACCTACTATTCCCATAGTGTACTCAAGGATGCCCGATATTGTCTTCAGATAGCGTATCTTAAAAAGTATTTTAATGAAGCTAGACACCAAAAAACTTCTGGCGCTGACTGCAGAAAGGGAATATTTCCTTCCTGCTGGAAATATGCCACAGTTCAGCCGATACCTAAAAAACGCAAGAAGACCTTGACAAATAAGCATCGACCAGTCACACTGCTTACGAAGTCATGGAAAAGGCGATCAATCAGCATCTTCTAAAATATCTTGAAGAATTCAACATTATTAGCGACCACCAATATGGTTTTTGTAAACATAGATCAACAGGAGATCTTCTGACTTATGTCGCACATGTTCGGAGCAACGCAATTGAACACTTTGGAGAATCTCGAGCGGTTGCTCTTGATATATCCAAGGCATTCGACCGTGTTTGGCACGATGGACTGTTCACTAAGCTACGATATGTTTGAAATGTTCTGTTTGTCGCTCTCATGTTTCCGCGTTCTTTACGAGGGGCAGTGGACGGATTTCTTTCTAACATCTTCACTATCAACGCCGGTGTGCCCCAAGGCTCCATACTGTCTCCTACTCTCTTTCTCATTTACATTAATGATCTGCTGGAAAAGACCGGGAATCCAATCTACAGCTTTGTAGATGACAGTACGCTTATCTCTTCATTCACTTTAAACGCTCGGACATTGGCTACTCAGTCAAATATCCGCAGACAGCAGGCAGTCATTCAACTTAACAAAGACCTGGAAGAAATTCTATCTTGGGGTGGCAGTAACCAAGTGGAATTTAACGCTACAAAAACCCAGGCGGCAGTTTTCTCTAAAAAACCCAATATTCAGAAAAGAGCTGTTCGTCTGATTGGAGACCCGGAAGCAGGCGGCCTTGATTTGTTGGAACATCGAAGAACGGTTGGAGACTTGAGTCTGTTCTACAAGTATTTTCATGGAAAGTGTTCAAAGGATGTGGCCCGCTTAATACCTCCCAGAGTGGTGCAGGTTAGAAATACATGTCGCGCCAGTACTTCACATCCGTATGAGATTCAACTTGTTACTCTTCGTACAACACTTTTCAAGCAGTCTTTTATATAGAGAACCTCATCCCTCTGAAATAATTTGCCCAGGACTGTGTTTCCCACCGAGTACAATTTCTAGCGATTCAAGATAAACGTGAATCGCTTTTTCCATACACATGTCGTTCCTATCGCGCTTTAGGGATTTCCCTGCAGCACGTGTGCTAGACCAATAAAAAAAAAAGTTGCCACCAAAACCGAGCTCATGGTCTACAACACAATTGTGAAGGCAGACCTCACGTACGCCCGCCCCACATGGTGCCAGCTCTCAAAGACAAGGAGAGCACAAGTCCAGGCAGTACAGAACAAGGCCTTAAGGATGATCACAGGAGCCCCTTGGTTCATGTGAAATAACCAAGTATACAGAGACCTCGGTGTGCCAACCATAAAGATACACATGAGGCAATCTCAAATGAAGTTCCTAGCCAAGGCGTCCCAGCATCACAATCCAATCATCAGGGATCCTAATCATAACACTCCCCTATGCCCGCAATCAATTCCCGAAACCCTCGGACCCTCTCTTGGACGAAGACGTTGGCCCTCCCAAGAATCCATGATAGAAGAATGTAAAACTAGGTTAAGCTAGCATAGGCCTTAGATTAAGTTAGGTTAGGTCATAATCATGTTAAAAAACACATTTCCTGGGTTGAGTTGAGTTTAGGAACACTATTGTAAATACTTAGGTCAAGTTACAATAAGTATACTTTCTCACCATGTTCGAACAATGTTCATTTAATGGAAGTAAGAGGCTATGCCTTTCTTGTAAGTCAATAAAAAAAATCAAAAAATTAAAAATAAAAAATAACACAATTTTCAGATTCCTTAACAGCAATAACCCTGAAAATTACTTGTAATACGATATATACGAAGCAGCGCTTCTAAAACCCTACACTACCTTATTAATACCGTACAGGCTTAACCAACTCAAAATATAGAATTGTAAAAAAAAACATTTATAAATTGCATCGATTCCACGTATCCTGAAATAAGCAAATAATACAATCTATTCGCAGCAACCTCTCTAGCACGCCATTTTTTTCTCATTAACTCGTTAGCTGTTTATCTGTAAAAATTATTAAAAAAATAACCAAAGTGTACAAAATAATCCCTCGGCACCAAGAACGTGTAACACACTAATGTTATTTCCCATCCATTTAATCCCTTATATATTTGATTATAAATAATTATGCTTCAAATTTGTTCATAATATCGACATAATGATTTAGAAAATACGCACTTTCTTTCTTTTTAGCGATATTGCCCATTCCTATGTTAAGTACTGTATGTATACCAAATTCCAAATCGATTTCTCATTGTGTGTGTCAACAGATCGACCGAAAAACAGAACGACAGACTGACGGAAATTAGTGAGTATGTTCTTAAAATGCAAATCGAAATGCAAAAATCTCCGAGTGTAATTTTTTCATAAATGTAATATTTCCCTTTAGATTAGTAATAAAATAGTTGGGGAGAGTAGCGCTTCAGGGATATTTACAAGTGATACCTGGTATTTTTCCCCACGTATTATTTCTATTAAACTTAGAAATAATGAAAAAATAATTTAATTTGCAGACACCCCGACTCTAAAAACTGTAAAAAGATACAATATATAACACGATACATTCAAAGCAATCTCTCGAACCCCCTCCCGCACCCTTTTAACCCTTGATATGTTTAACGGAAGAGAATTACCATATGCATTACATTTGTCCAATATCGCTACCAAAAACCAGAAAATAACTGTATTATTAATGAGACTATACACAATTTAATTACCCCTACCGCTTTCACACCTTTTCTCTAAAGCGATATCACTCAAAAATTATAGGTTGCTACCTACTTTAGCGAACAAAATAAAATTATCTGATGAATAGATCATACGACAGTAGATTGAAAAGTCTTATAAAAAATAAGGTAAATATTTTTTTGCAAAACCAAAAATTTATTACCGAAAATAATCTCCATTAAGCTTAATACATTTGAACCAATGAGATTGCAATTTTTTTTTATTCCTTCAGGAAAAAAGAAGTCTTAACTTGTACATAATACACGTTTACAATACAGGTAGCTTCTTCATGCGCTAAAAATTTTTTCCCACAACAAAATTTTTTGGGTCGGGACACAAAAAAAAAAAAAAAAAAAAAAAAAAACTGGTGCATTTATACTTCGACAACCTACTGTTTTGTCCGCGAGGTGTAATGGTAGATCCATGTTTCCTCTACAGTCACAAAACGGAACTTTTCCAAACACAATTTTGAAATGTCCCGCTTCGTGTATTTTTGGTCTGGGTCAACAAACGCAGCACCCATCGATCACTCGGTTTTTTCATTTTTAGAACTTCATGCAGGATATTATGTACCCATTCATGAGATATCTGCTATTTCAGCAAATCAGTTGCATTCGGATCTTGTTTAATGGTTAAACCACTTAGATTAGACAGTTATACCAAAAATATTTAATTGTTACGATGCGAATAATAGGCTAGACTCTCAGCCCTTTGTTCATGTATAGACCATATTTTACAGTAATATAAATAAGTGACAAAAAATATAGAAAGAAGGTGGCAACAAATAAATAAACTACTTTTAGTAGATTTGACAAAGGTCTGTGATACCGATTCTCTTAGTAAATGGTAGCATGCGCTTAAGAAAGGAACAGTAAATTTTTATACCTTCAAAAGGGCCATCCAATACTTTTACAGTAATATGAGATCAAAAATAAATTTACCAAGTAGAATCTTTAAAAACGTCACAGATATGGAGTACCTGTAATGATTCATAAAATAAAATATACTTATGTATGTAGGCGGACAAATATCACCCCCACCACAACTATGAAAATAATTTTAGGCCAATACGCCTAGATATATACATAAAATAAAAACAAATGTGGAATAGAAACAACAACCTGTAGAATTTGGGCACACAAAAGTTACGGATCTAGTTGGAGACAAACTCAGTCTGACTATATGATAACGTCGTAAAAACCAGATAGAATTGGGTGTGATTTAAAACTATGGATGGGGTGGAGACTCCGACGAAGCCAACGGGTCTGGTCTATTACATAGATGGATTAAAATCTTCGAACTGAGTAGACACTGGCATATAAGCAGAGAAGCCCGAGTGAAACTTTAGCATTAAACAAGTGCAAAAATATTCTAGGCAGAAATTCACATAATACAAGCATGCATTCGCGAGAATATTAGACGAGACTAATATAATAAGGCTTAAGAGGCTTTAGATGCCTGTCAGACCACCTCCAAGGTTACAAGGGAGTATCAACAAGACCTGGTAAAAATTGCCTCCAAGACCTACAGGGTTGAACTACTGTAGATTCCAGGATATTCGGGAATAAAAGGTAATGAAAAAATGGACGAATTAGCAAGATTTGGTGCTACAAAACCATACAAGGGTCGAGAACTAGCATTTAGTATGCTAAAATAGATAGTGAAAATTAAAATTAAGAGATGATTATAGCAGAAATATCTAGATATTGACTCGACAAAGAAACTGACAACTGACGTTTTTTGTTTAACAAAAGCACAGACTAAACTAGTGGTGGCATTGGTCACCAGCTATTGTCACCTAAGGAAACATTTACAGAAAATTGATATCCACAATGGTTCCACAACATGGAACGCGGTTTTAACTCAGAACAGACATAAACTGAAATTATTAAACCTTCTTAAAGGGACGAAGCTCATGTAACCAAGAGAGGGGAGCACAATAAGTCAAGTCTTTGTGGTGCACAAACAGGCATAGCTGCCTAGCTTGCTTACAACTAACGAACCAGGCAGAGAAGGAGAAGAATTAGAACTAAACCATAAAAAGACAGTCGTACTGAGAGAGAAATATATAAAAGAATATAAAGTAGAAGCACAGAAACATGTCGGTGCTCTATTTTGAAAGAAAAGGAAGCGCCTGTACAACCCTAATCCAAAAAGTGCAGTCCTCTCTGGATGTGTAACCTCACAACTAAGTTAAAGCATGCCAGAAACCTCAGTGCTCTGTAGATAGACTTCTAGCGCAAATTAATACCACTATCTAGACTTCAGTACTTTAACGACATAATTGCAGAATATAGAAACCGCCATATTAGAAGACGTTGAGCAAAAAGAAGTATGCTTATATGGTCATAAGCGTCCAAGCAAATAATTAGCTTGACCCCGATATAGAGGAGAAAGATGGAAAAGAATATACAGCGCGAAAATTTCACAATGGGTCACTCTGAGAATTTTTCAGACATTTTGAAGTTGATCATACAAACTTATGTTTTTTTTTTTCATGTACTCATTTTCATCTGGATAATTGTTTGTTTATAATACCATTAGTTTCCTTCTTTAGCGATTATATGAACGAAGTTATAATTTCATAAATTACTAAGAAAATAATTTACTGCCGAAACATAGGAATCCAAAGGGCATTTTCTACAGTAATGAGAGAAGGAGGTATATTTAAAGGAAGATTTTTAGGTTTAACTCGGTAAATAGTGAAAGAGCTCTAGAATAAAAAACCTCTCTTACAATAAAACATCAAGCTTTTGAAAACTTTTCTCTTTAAATGAAGTTTCATATGCGCCACATTGAAAAAAAATCAACCAACGGGAAAAACAACTGAAGATTTAAGAACCTACACTCAAAAACGATTAAAAAAGGTACTATTCGTAGGAAGATAACAAATACTTTTTTTTAATCCATAGATGTGGCAGGTGCATACCTTCCCCCCTGACTACGCTACTACATACTACTACACGTTTTCATGTCAAAATCTACGTAGCTGGACTCGGACATTTTTTGAACTTAGAAACGAATTCTACAATT
Organism: Pachyrhynchus sulphureomaculatus; assembly: GCA_019049505.1. Lineage (NCBI taxonomy): Eukaryota > Metazoa > Arthropoda > Insecta > Coleoptera > Curculionidae > Pachyrhynchus > Pachyrhynchus sulphureomaculatus. Next base: position 48,408,730 of record CM032448.1, read on the forward strand.
ACGGAGATTTTATAGATTTCAGCATCCAGTATATCAGAGGATAAATCGTAAAAAGGCTTCATTAGATAAAACTTAGTAGTGGAAACAAGATAAGTAAGAAATTACATTACTCTAAATTGAACTATTAGAAAACTTTAGCTTGTCAAATTTTTCAACTCTAAAAATTCTGAAAATTATAACTTTTGCTCCTCCTCTCGATCCTATCATACCACTAATATATACGGTTATAAATTGTGGTTAACGGTACCTTTTTTGTAAACAAAAACAAGGATAATGAATAATGTGAAATCTCACGACGCCCGACAGAAATAAGGAAATATGTTTTTCGTGATTCAGGGACCTTAAAATGTCAAGATATGCAAAATCCACGGAGAGTGATAAGTAAAAATGTCACGTTTTGATATGAATATATCTCTGCTGTTTGGTTTAGGGATATGATATGCTATAACAGTTATGTTTAGAATTATACATAGAATTCAAAATTGAAATAAAAAATGAGGTTATTTTTTAAGGACGTTGGCTCAGGATTTTTTACATTTTCTACTAAGGGTAGTATTGTAGTTATAATAAAATCGCCCTTCGCGACTTATTATGCCCTTCTTGGCATTTCAAAGTCCATAGATCACAAAAAAATAACGATTTTAAATTTGGCCCACACATATTATTTGTCGTCGAAAATAAACCTATAGTGTTTGAGCAATATCACTTCCGGAGAATGGAGTAAAAGGAGTGATAGATAAATTTTCTGTAGTCACAATACCATCATAAAAATTTTTCCTGTTTCTTACTTTCCTTTTTAAAGGAAAGTGTTTTTTATAGGTCTAGCACACAGGATGCAGGAAAATCTCTAAAGTGCCAAATTATTCCAAAGGAATGAGGTTTTCCATATAAAAGACTGCTTGAAAAGAATTGTAGGAGGAGTAACAAGCTGAACCTCATACGGATGTGAAGTATTAGCGCGACAGGTATTTCTAGCATGCACTACTCTGGAAAGAATTAAGCGGGCTAAATACGTCGAACACTTTCCATGAAAATACTTGTAGGATAGACTCAAGTCGCCAACCGTTCTTCGACCTTCCAACAGCTGCCGGCCAGTTCCGGGTCTCCAATCAGGCGAACAGCTCTTCTCTAAATAGAATCCATCAAATGCAGTGTATGTTTGGGAGTAGAGCCCCAAACATGGGAGCAGTATTCCATAGTTAATCGAATTTGAACTTTCTACAGAATTAACCGTTGTTGTCGAGTGTAAAGCTTTCTAGTTCGAAATAATATTCCCAGCTATACTTGCAACATGTTGATGCAAAGATCTATTTGCTCTCAAATTAACGCCCAACAAATTGAGTGACGATGCTAGAGGAATAGAGCGCCCCGACATAATTATGTCGAGTTCAGCAACGTTAACTTTAAAAAAAAAAACTAGCACCTGGGTTTTTGTAGCGTTAAATTTCACTTGGTTACTATCACCCTAAGACAGCATCTCTTCCACGTCTTTGTTAAGTTGAACGACTTCCTGCTGTCTGCGGATATTTGTCTGAGTAGCCGATGTCCGAGCGTTCAAAGTGAATGAAGAGAGAAGCGTACTGTCATCTGCAAAGCTGTAGATTGGATTCCCGGTTTTTTCCAGCAGATAGTTGATGTAAAGAAGAGAGATAATAGGAGACAGTATGGAGCCCTGGGGCATACCGGCGTTGATGGTGAAGGTGTTAGAAAGAAATCCGTCGACTGCCACTCGCAAAGAGCGCTCTTTGAGGAAACATGATAGCCACAAGCAGAACTTGTCAGACATACCAGAAGAGCAAGCCAACAATCCATCGTGTCAAACACGGTCAAATGCCTTGGAAATATCAAGAGCAACCGCTGGAGATTCTCCAAGGTGTTCAATTTACTGTATCGTTTTATGAATAAATCACATTTTCACTTTTCTTCACGTTTTACGGTTCACTCGTTTCTCTCGGTCTATCTGTCTGTTGGCATATCAGACTGTCGATCTGTTAGCACGATAACTCTCAAACAAAATAGAATATCAATTTCAAACTTGGTACATAGATAATGTCTAACAAGGAAATAAAGCCTATAATTTTTTAACCACATCACTTTAAACCAAAGGAGTGTAAGGGGTGGGGGTCGATAACCTTTTAATCGTTTCATTAGTAATATGGAGTTTGTTTTTCTAGTTTTTGTGGAATCGTAAACAAATTTTGAGAATTTTTTTCTATACATTACAGGTGTTTCTCGGAGTTTATGGAGTCAAGGAAAATTAAGTTCATTTTTCATTACTTTCAGTTCTGATAAGGGAATGATAGAGTGGTCAAATATTGTATGGTTTCAATAGTATTATGGGTATTTTCCCAGATTTTTAGTCATAATAATGAATAAGTTATAAGCATAACTATTTATTTATTACATATAATTATATATAACGTAAGGAATGAGGAAGGAATTTAAAAGTGTAATTTCGTATTTATTGTATTATGAGTATTTCTCAGACCTCTTTGAGTCAAAGGAACGAAACATGACATTATTTTTTTTTATTTGCATTATTAACAAGTACAGAGAGTAAAAGGGGGTGGGGAGCGTTAAATATTTTATAGTTTATTATTATAAAAATTTTTGGTTTCTGGTTGGAATATTTTTAAAAAATTGAAGAATTAAAGGTAAAAAGAATGATGGGGTAGAGGGTTAGATGGATGGTTGCGCATATTTTATGATACTTCTATTTCAGTGTTCTTACTTTTTCAATATTTCGAATTTTAACAGAAATAGTACGTAGAAATGATTGAGATCTGGCTACAGAGTAACCTAAAAAATGTTAAGTTGATTATAGGAAAATTTTTAGAAATACAAACAGTTAAATGGGCCATTTCCATCGTCTGTCTGCCCGACTATGAGACTGTCGGTCTCTTGACATTATAATTCTCAAACGAAATCATATTATAATATTTAAAATTAGCATGAAACCTACAGTTTTTCAGCGATATCATTGCAAGGCAAAGAGGTGAAAGGTGTGGGTGATATGGAAAATTACTTTCTCTTTACTTGAGAAAGTCGAATTCAGTACTTACTTTAGCACTACATGTTTGCAAGAAAAGTACCGATTACTTTATTGGTTTTTAGTGTTCCGTACGGAACTCTTATAAGATCACTTCGGTGTCTGTCCGTCCGTCTGTCTGTCACACCCGATTTTCTCCGAAATTATTTGACCTAAAAAGTTGAAATTTGGTACTAATATAGGAATTGATGGCCTCATCGTAGCCGTGTAGTTTTGAAAGTTAAATTTTGACTTAAGGGGTTAGTTTTGGAAACTCAATTTTTTTTTTATTAGGCCATCGAGTAGGATATCAAATGAAAGCTTATAAAAACACGAGTTCAAAAATATATATAATGTAATACTTGCGCACACTTTTCTTTGTAGTATTTTTAAAAAATCGCAAAAAATCGCTGTCCTCCCTTATCTTGAAAAGTAATTATCAAAAAATTTTGAAAAAATTCTGAAATATTCTCCACAGGGTGTAGATTGAACGAAAATTATCACGAGTGCATTACCTTTAATAATATGTATGTATATAAAAAATACAAAAATTTCAACGTCAAGAGTTTTCAGTAAAGATCAGAAACAAACTTTGCTGAAAACTCATTTGGGGTGTGGTTTGTGAAGTCACTGATTATTTTATACCTCTGTAACAATTTTTTTTATTTTAAAAGAAATCAACTTACGGAACACTAATTGCGTAAGTTCAACTTGCACTTGACCGGTTGTTTTTCTGTAAGAAGCATGGCAGCTTATCCTACTTTATATTCTTTCATATATATCTCTCGGTACGACTGTCTTTTTATGGTTTTCACTCCTACGTAATTCTGTACATGTTGATATTTTTCCCTTCGTTTCATTCCAGTTCCTCCACTTCTCTGCCTGGTTGGTTTGCCTTCTCTGCAGCTGTTTGACTGATTGTGGTCCCCTGTATGATTTTCTAGCTTCAAAGATTGTTGGTCCTTCCATCTTTTCATTACCTTTATTCATTCCATACCATGGAATCCATAGTAGTTTCTACCTTATTGCTCCTAGAGGTAAGTTCTAACGGGTCACGTTTAAACTCCATTGTGATCTTGAAGGTAGCCTGATAGGAATCTAAAGCTTTTAGAGCCTTGACTGTCTAATAGAATATATCTTGATTGCATCAGTCTCATCTAATATTCTCGCGAACAGATGCTTTTATTTGACACTTGGACTTTTCTGCATTTATTCCAGCGCCTTCTCTATTCTAAATTTTTAATTCATCTGTGTAATAGGCGAGTCTCCAGTCCATCCACAGATTTAACTTAAACCCAATTCTATGTGGTCAGATTGCATATCCAAGAGTTTGTCTCTAATTAGATGCATAACTTCTGTGTGCCCAAGTTGTACAGGTTATTGTCTCCATTTCATATTTGTCCTCATTTTATGTACAGGATGAGTCAACGATAGAGTAAAGTTCATTATCTGATTTGTTTCGGTAATGACGAAAAATATTAAATACAATAGTTTTAGAGAATGTTAAGGTGCATAGTTTAAAATTATTGTTGAGTATACAGGGTACTTCAAAAAACTGTGGCCGCTATAACATGTTTTTTTAAATGGAATGGAATTTTCTAATTTATTTTTAAATTCTGCGTAAAATTTGAAAACTTTTTAACTAATAATGTTATATACCTAAACCTAGTAGTTCTTCTAATATTTCAATTTTTTTTTAAAATGCTAGTTCTCAGTTTTGTAAAAAAAATGCCAGTAGCGTCATTGTTTCTGAAGGTGGAATACTCATGATTGGTACGAGCGTTCTATAGAAATGAAAAACAAGATATGTGTAAAGAAATTTGAGTTAGATGCTACAGGGTGTTCAAAATAAATTTATATATTTCGACTGTTTTAAATTGAAAAATCTCAAAATTTTTTAAAAGGTACATCCTGTATATTATTATTTTTTCTGTTAAATTTTACAAAACCCTGCAACTTTTATTAAGTATGCCATATACCTATTTCTAATAGTTTTTGATTTATTTTCAATTTTGCACTTTTTACCCTTGTTTTTAATACACTTACGCTATTGTGAAAACATAAACAAATAGTTAATAATAATTTTAATATAGTTTAACTTACCTAATGATTAATTATTATGACGTAATAAATGTTCAAAAATATGCCCGTCTACTTGAATACACATGTTTAGTCGTTTTACTATATTTTCCTTCACTTTCCTTAGCATAAAGGGCGTTATTGTCCTGCACCCATCCCGTATCCTATTTTCCATATCTACTGGGGTTGTAAGGGGATTCACATAAACGCGATCTTTAATGTAGCCATACAAAAAGAAGACATGATCGAGGGGGGCACTGAATGAATCCATCCCTAGCGATCTATTTTTGTGGGTAAGGATCGTTTAAAAATTCCCGAACTTCCCGGTGGTAATAAGCAAGGGCTCCATCTTGTTGAATCCACATTTGTTCCCTTTCAAAGTTATCAACTTCTTCAAGAAGGTGGGGTAATTTGTTTTGCAAAAAATTTAGATATCTAGGCCCGTTAAGCGGTTCACGGAAAAAATATGGACTAATAATTCGAAAATTTAATATTCCACACCATAGATTAAGAGACCAATGGTTTTGGTGTTAAACTTCCCGGACCCAAAATAGATTAACTGTTGAATAATAATGCATGTTATTGCTATTAATCGTTCCATTACTGCAAAAAGTAGCATCATCAGAAAACATTATTTTGGATTCATGGTGGTACAGAAGTTTACTCGTCGTTTAAAATTACGGTCTTAAAGTCCTTGGTGTAGTTCCTTATGAAAAAGATGATACTTATATTTTCTCGTGGTGCGATTAGCCGTAGATTGGTAGATGTGCCAGATAAGTCAGCTAGTTGACGGCTGCTTACCTGGGGATTATTTTCAACATGAAGTAGTCTCAATTTCTTTTTCCTCACTGGTAATATTCTGATTTACTACTTTTCATTTCGTATACTCAATGCTACCACTACCATCAAACCGTTCGTTAAGCACTGAAAAGAATTTTTGGATAGTATACGTCTATTAGGGTAGTTCGCTTGGTAAAACCTTACTGCCAAAAGACAATTTTTTCCTGCCTCGCCCAGTATATAAACTATATCAATTAATTCATTTCTAGGAAAATCCGTAACTATTACCCTTATAGGTCACTTACTACAACAAATTAAACTATTTTTACTTGCTTAATAGACATGTCAAAATTTGACAATGTCTACATTTTTGTTTTGTCTTGGCAACTATGATGTTATAGCGTAAGTGATTAAAAACAAGGGTAAAAATTGAAAAATTCAAAATAAATCAAAAACTATTAGAAATAGGTATAAGACATACTTCATAAAGGAGGGTTTTGTAAAATCTATCTGAAAAAATAACAGGGTGTGCCATTTAAAAAATGCGAGACTTTTCAATTTAAAATAGTCGAAATGTATAAATTTATTTTGAGCACCTTGTAGCATCTAATTCATTTCTTTACACATATCTTCTTTTTCATCTCCGTAGAACGCTCGTACCAATTATGAGTATTCCACCTTCAGAAACAATGGCGCAATTTTTTACAAAACTGAAAACTAGTATTTTTTTAAAAAACTGAAATATTAGAAAAACTATTAGATTTAGCTATATAACATTATTAATAAAAAAGTTATAAAATTTTACGCAGAATTTAAAAATAAATTAGAAAAGAGGATGTTCCATTTAAAAAAAACATATGTTATATCGGCCAAACTTTTTTGAAGTACCCTGTATACTCAAAAATAATTTTAAACTATGCACCTTAATATTCCCTAAAACTATTGTGTTTAACATTTTTTCATCATTTCCGAAACAAATGAGATAATGAACTTTACTCTATCGTTGACTCACCCTGTACATGTTCCTAGAATTATTCTCACAGCTATGGTGGGAGTGTTATTTCTCCGCCTGCACACATGTGTTTCATGTTATACATATTTACAGACTCAATGTCTCATGTTGTTTTATAGGTCGAGTTTTCATGAATTCAGTCCTCTATTATTGGTAATGTCAATTCGAAGCACGTTCTTAATATTCCAATACTTAGTTTAAAAATGCATTAAAAGAAGTGGTGAAAAAGAAGAGATGTCTCTTCTTAAACCCTTCAGTGATTGTGCAGTTTTCAGAGATTATACTTTAAAAAATTTATCTTTAATCTCATATTATCGTAAAAGTATTAGATGGCTCTTCTTAAGGTATTACATTTCCTTTTCTTTCTCAAACGCCTATTATTATTTACTAAGAGAAAAGGTATCATAGAGCTTTGTTAAATCTACGAAAACAAGTGTCTATTTGTTGCCGCTCTTTGCGTTTTTCTTGTCGCTTATTTGTGTTACTGTAAAATATGGCCTATATATGAGCAAAGAGTTCGGAATCCAACTTATTGTTCGCACAAAAACAAGTAAGTATTTACCGTCTAAATCTAAGTATTTCAGCCGTTAAAAAAGATCTGGATGCAACTGCGCATACAGTATGCCAAGTACGAACGTGACTGTTCGTATCCTTGAAAAAATGTGTTTCGAGAACATTTTTTTGCCATGAGTGTATTCTTTGGTGCACTAAAAACGGAGCAATTACCTTAGTAAGTTGTCCAATCACCTCCTGCATCAATAATCGCCGGACATCTCCAAAGCATGCTGTCGACGAGATTTTCTACATACTGTGCGAATTTTTCGAATCCCGCGAGAAAACTGTGCCAAAGTCCTCAGAATCTTTTCTAGGAGTTTTCTCTTTACAAGAGACCAAACTTCTTCAATAGGATTGACGTCCTGCGATTGTGAGGGCTACTCTAGTATCTCATCATGGGCTCAAGCGAGCCGCTTTGCGGCGTGATTTTCGCCCAGCGAAGGTTTCTTCAACGTGCTTTGAAATTTGACATTATGAGCACAAAGATGTTGTTGAATGGTCTCGTTGGGACACATTCGCAGCGTTAATTTCGCTTAAAAAAACAAGACTGGTTTTTCAACTTTCGGAGTGACTTTACCTACCGAGCTACGTTTTGGCAAGTCGTCGACATTTTTCGTCTCGTTAAAATGATTTACCCACTTCTTCACACACGATTCCAACTTTTTAATATAGTTAGCGGCTGCGGAATGTGTCATTTTACGCCCATTTGGATGGGAATAAAGAAAGACTGCCTCGAACCGAAGTGCAAACAAGTGACTCACTTTGAATTATACGTCATTTCGAGGAAAGTTCGGAATTGACTGATACTTTTACTAAAATGCGTCGTAGACAAAGGTTCCCTCTATTAATTTTTTGTTGAATCGCTAGAATCACATCTACCAAAAATGAATTATCGCGCATATGTTCTTACTTGACAGACTATACTACCCTTTTGTTTTGCACGCCCTAGGCCATGAACTGTTTGTATCGAAAAATTCATAAAAAGATTTTTTTTTGTATTACCTCACAAAGAAAGTATGGAAATACGCTCTTACAAATCTATTAAACTTTTTACGACTTAAAAAACATAATTCCTCGGAGTTTTTGCAAACAGACTGGATGAAATTGTTTGCCTTATTTCGAAAGGTTATCCGCTTCTACATCACTGAATTTGATTTATAAGAAAATAAAAATTGAAAAAGTAAACTTTGTTCTAAAGTAAACAAATATTTCTTGAATCTAAGCAGCGGTCTTTGTATATTTTACCAATTTTTTTCGTACCGTTATTCGGAAACAACTCATTTGTTTAATTATATTTTACATCAATTTTAAATGGGACTAAGTTATTTATTGGAAAGTAAAATCAACATCATACACTCACAACTTTCCATTTTATTGGGATACATTTCAAGACTGAATTAGTTGACTTTACAGAGTTGCCATACTTTTAGAACTTAATTGATACTGGTAAAATGCCACTCAAGTTCAACTAAAGTTAGTAAAATTAGCATCAAATATACAGTGCCATTTATAAAGTTTGCACTATATGGGAAAAATTTTTATCATAGGGGTTTTTGAAAATTTAACTTCGAAATTTGTTACTGCATGTTTTATGTTTAGGATTACACCCATAACGTCACATGCCTTTCCTGTCAAATTTTACATTTAAGTTTTAAAATGTGAAAAAATCGTATTTTTATTGAAAATGTCGAAAAAAGTTATAAAGAAAAAATGATTGTATTGCAGTTCTACATTTATGTACCAATGTTCAAAAAGATTTTATAAAATTTACTTTTTTCAATTATTTTCCCCTAAAATGACAATCAACTATTTTTCCACTTAAATCATCTTATGTACTTATGTACTTATTTCAGGTTCAGTTCAGGTTAGTTCAGGTTTTACTAAATGTTAGAAAAAAAATATAATTAGGATTTAAAATTAAGCTGAAAAACGAGTTCTGTCAAAAAGTCGTAGTTTAACAAGGTAATCTTGGTGCAAAACTGCATAATTTTAATGACAGCTCAACTTCTAAGGGCTAATATAATAAATATTAATGTTATGTAATAAATTTGAGCAAATTTGTAGTTTTTTAAGTTTCTTAATTCCTTCTTCAATTCACAAAATTATTTTCTTAATTTTATATACAGATTTTGGGGATAGTTGATTCTAAATGTTTTTTAACATATTTTCAGAAGGTCAAAAACAAGATTTTTAAAAATTGTTACAACGTTTTGCAACGCAATATTGGTGGAAAGAATATACATTCATGTTTTGCTATTAAGTCAAACAAAATTATAATATGATAGGCTTTCACGTATCTTTGTTGCAGTTGCCATGGATTTCGTGTTTTGTTCCTTTGTCACATAAAACATCAAACTGACATCAGTTTGTTCACTATTATTAATACAATAATAACAGTTTTCTTAATGTTCTCCTTTAATAAAAATGCCAATTAAATTGATTAAGCAAGATAAACTAGAAATAGTTTTGATCGTGGTTGATAACTACAAAACCCAAAGAGAAGCTGCCGTCATTTCTAACCAACGACATCCGGAAAAAGTTATAACGCATACAACAGTAGGAAGAATTCTTACCAACTTTAAAATTACTGGGTGTCTGAAGAATAATTTTAAACGTCGACATGAACATTGGGTTACTAATGAGGATGCTGAGTTTGCAGTTATGCATAGTATGATTGAAACGCCTAGAACTTCAATTGCCAAAATATCGCACAATGTAGGTTTAATTCTAATGGTGTTGTTTCGTCGCAAAATTGTAGATGGTGGGCGGATAGCAATCAAAAATTTTATAATAGGTACAAAAGATCGATATTCCTTTAAAACTAACGTTTGGTGCGGTATTTTTAATAACAGAATTATTGTCCCTTTTTTTAGAGAAAATCTTACAGCCGCGAGGTACTTACAGTTTCTAAACAACGAACTTTTCAATGAACTGGGAGATTTTAGTTTAGAGGAAAGAATCAAAATGTACTTCCAACAAGATGGAGCACCTAGTCACGCACCTTTGAAATTAGAAATTGGCTGGACGAAAACTTTTCTGGGAAGTGGATTGGTAGGTTTTCCTGTGAAGTACCTTGGCCGCCGCGGTCACCCGATCTTACGCCCTGTGACTTCTTTTTTGTGGGGGCATTTAAAAAATTTAGTTTCTGCTCAGAGACCTTTTGAAAATATTGCACACTTAGAAGAAACCATCCGCCAGTTTGTAAATGAAATCAAGCCGGAGTTCTATACGAATGTTCGTCATGAAATTTATAGCAGAACAATTATGTGCATTGAAAAGGAATGAAGAAGCATACAAACTTAAGAATGTCTTTTTATTTAGTGAATAATATTAATTTTTTATAATCGTAATCCTTAAAAATTGACGTGTCATAAATATTAAGCAGCTTTGCACCAATATTGCAATGTTAAATTACAATTTTTGAAAAAAATAAATTTTCATCCTAATTTTACGGCCTAATTAATTTTTTTTTTTTCCTAACATTTAGTAAAACATCAATCATTAAAAAAGTATATAATATAATTTATATGAAAAATCTTTTAATTATCATTTTCGGGGGACATAATTGAAAAAAGTGAAGTTTGTCAAATTTTTTTGAAAATTGGCCTATATATGTGAAATGTGTAGAAAAATGTAGAAAATCATTTTTTCTTTATAATTTTTTACGATATATTTTTTTAAAAATCCGTTTTTTTTTTTTTTTTTCCCAGTTTTAAATTTTAAATGTCAAATTTGATAGGCAAGGCTTGTGACGTCATGACCTTATTTGGGTGTAATCCTAAACATAAAACATGCACTAGCACATTTTAAAGTTAAATTTTAAAAAAAAAACTCATAATAAAAATTTTTCCCATATGGTGCAAACTTTATGAATGGCTCTGTATATAGAGTATACGGAATATTGTTTTGTTTTATAATTTGAAGCTAATTTGTTTTATTCTCTTGAGATTTTTGTATTATTTGCATATTTAACAACACGAAAAGTATAATTTTCTATTTTCATTTGTTTGTTCACAGAGGTTCCCAACCTTTACTGAACCACTGCCCTCTTTACAAGAAAAAAAACTTCGAACTCTTCCATAATAGTTAATTATAACAAATATTAAAATATTGTTGCATATTATCTATACTTTTTTATCTGTCTATCTATCTAACAACAAAGTAGAAATTAATTAAAACGACCATCAAATGTAGTAAAAAAACTGTTTATTAAAAATTTGAAAATAAACACAAAATCAATGAGAAAAAAAAAATTAATGAGATGGTTGAGGCTGGTGGAGCTTTAACAATTTGTTAATGTCGAGTTCCAATTTCGTTAACATCAGTCACAAATTACCACGTTCAGTGGTGTGCAGTCTGTTCCTTTTCCTAGACACTAAATTAGCTACTGCACTGAACCCACGCTCAGCCATATACGATGAAGGAAAAGCAATTAAATTTTCTGTACTCTTGCCCATAATCCAGGGTAGAGAGCTGGTAATGATTTTTGAAATCAAAACTCTTGGTATTCATTTCTGAATTTTACTTTTAGTTGTTCGTTAGTTGGGAGTTCCACGAGTTCCTCTTCTAAATCCGATAATTCTGCTGAATCTGAATTTGCGAAAGTATCTAAAAACCAACTCGGTATATTCATGTTTAAAATACCCTGGAATCGCTCCGTAAAATCACCAGGAAGAACGTCCAAGTGATGGCAATAAGTAAGCAAATCTTCTTGTTTTGCAGAGACTGCTCATAATATGGGAAAGTGGCTGTATTCACCTCTATCTAGATTTCGACGTTTCTTGTTTTAAATAAATTCCACTCAACACCTTGCAATTGCAAATTGACTTCATTAAATATTTTAAACGGGTCTGTCAAATAAGCGATGTCATTTTTGGATGTGATCAAGTTTTATCGCAGTTTTTCGTCTATGTTTTCAAGGAAGTCCAGTACTGAGAAAAAGATTTAAAAAAACGATTCAGACAAATGCCCTTTGAGAGCCAAAGAACTTCTGTATGCAGCAACAAGCGATTGTAATCTTCATCATTTTCACTACAAAATTGGTCAAATAATCTGTCATGCATGAATTAATGAAGCGACGTAGGTAGGGGTTTATTCCGTTTTTTTCAACCAAATGCTAATGATGAATAACACAATGTACAGCGGGGACATTTGGTACTGCTATGAAAGCCTTCTGACTCCCCGTCAATGATGGAGCACTATCAGAAGCAGCTGGCAAAATATTATCAATAGGAATTTCTTTCTCTTGAAAAAACTTGTTCATGGTATTAAATATCGATTCTTCCTTTGTATCGGTTTCCAAATTTTTAGCAAATAATACCTGTTGACAAATTTTCTCTTATTTTATGAATCGAACGTATGATAGAATTAGTGCTTCGTTATTTGGTAGAGTTGATTCACCAAGTTAAATAATCGCATAATGATATTTCAACGTCTTTAGCCATTTTATCTATTCTTTTTTACTACTCAGTATATATCACCACTACACCAAACACTTTATTTTTGCACTCGACGCGCGTTTCGCTAACCATGTTAGCTTCATCAGGAGCGATGATTGACTAAAGCTAAACTACAAATCTACCCTATTTATACTTAGCCTAACCCTTGAATTACTCAAGCGGAACTAATGACATAGGCAAGGCCAACAGTTCCGGTCAAGTAACCAGTAGAGGGGACTATAAGGAATAGGCCCTCTGTCATTATTTAAACTACTTTTACATCCTATGATTTCCATACTTTCGTATGCGTTTAACAATCTCCTATCAGATACGTTTTTTATCAATCTTAGATTATCTAATGTTACAGTATGATCAGCTTCAAGGGCATGTTCGGCTATGCTAGACTTTTCTGTTCTATTGTATGTTAAGTGTGCTAAGTGTTCTTTAAATCTTGTTTTAATTGACCTTTTAGTTTGCCCAACATACTTTTTGTCACAATCATTACAACTAATTTCATAAATTCCACTTTTCTCACAATTAGGAATCTTATCTTTGGGATTTCCTAAGATATTCCTCAGATTGTCTGATGACTTATAGACTAAGGTGAGGCCTACCTTATTAAATACCTTATTGAGTCCCTTGCTATATTTCGGATTATATGGTATGGAGACATACTTGGTGTTATTTTCTTCGCGTGTAAAAAAGTGGAATTCTGAATATTAAAACCTAAACTTATGTCTATTTATTAGCTTATTTACTAAGTCATCGTCATAACCATTAACTCTAGTTATATTTCCAATACGATTCCTTTCTTTATTAAAGTTTACTTTATTTAGAGGGAAAGTGACCAAACGATGAACTAAAAAATGTAATGAGGCTAATTTACGTTGTTTGCAATGAAATGAATCATTAGGAATATATCTATCTGTTACTGTGTCCTTCCTATAGATATCAAATTCTAATCTATTATTATTTTTAATAATTAAAATATCTAGAAAAGGCAATTGCCCTTTGTTCTCAACTTCGTAAGTGAATTTAATGGAATCAAACCGGCTATTTAATATGGAAACAAAATCATCAATATTTGCTTTCTTTGTATCAAAAATCGCGAAAATATCATCCACATACCTCCACCATACCCTTGGGAAATATTCGAATTTTTGACTGGCTTCGATTTCAAACTTACTCATGAATAAATTGGCTATGAAAGGTGATAAGCAATTACCCATAGCTGTTCCTTCTTTCTGAACATAAAATTGATTTTTATATTGGAAATAATTTTGTTCCATACAAAGTTTAGATAATGTTAAGTATTCACGAATAATTTCGTCTTCAAAGTCATTCATTCTAAGTAATTCTTCGAGATATTGTAAAGTTTGTGGAATTGGCACACTTGGGAACAAAGAACTAACATCAAAAGAAATTAAGACTTCACCTTCATTAAAAACTAGATTTTTTGTTTTATTAATAAATTCTAACGAATTCTTCACTGCGAAAGTATTTAACGGTAACTTCTCAAGTTCTTTTGATAACCATTTGGATATTAAATATGTGGGTGATCCGACCGATGAAACAATGGGCCGCATTGCTTTTCCAGGTTTGTGAATTTTGGGTAAGCAATACAATTTTGGTATGGTCGGATTACTCACATTTATTTTAAATTTTAGCGAATCGGAAACAAGGTTCTTACATTTTTTTAAAGAATTTTTAACCTCTGATATCATTCTCGGTAAGGGCCAGATTCGATAAGATTATCTACGCGTTCAAAGTAATCTTTCTTATCCAATATAACAACCTTATTTCCTTTATCCGCTTTTAAGTAGAAGACATCTTTCTTTTTCAATCCTTTAACTACTTTTATGTCTTTTCGTGAATTAGAAATTGTGTTGTCAACCATGTTTTTCGATATTTGATTGCGACATGCTTCCCTAACAAATGATTTACTATTTTCGGGAAGTGTACTAATCGAACTTTCAATGTGAGCAACTATTTCTGATAAATTATCTCTAGGAGGGGGTACTGCAAAGTTAAGACCTTTGTTTAAGATGTGAATTTCATTTTGTGTAAAGGATTGAGATGAATGATTTTCTACAATATTTACGAGTTCCTGAGGACTATTTTTCTTCGGTAAGAGCTTTTTTAATTTTTTACTTAGAATAGATAATTTCTTTTTATATTGAATATCAATAACTAAAAACATTTTCCTCTGGAACTCGCTCCATACTTCATATTCAATATTGTTTAATCCCGAAGTATGTTTTTTTGAATATGCTGTATGATTCTACTTCTAACATACTACGTTTTGTGTACAAATTCTTGATTTCTAAGTCAAGCCATTTTTGTTTAGCAAAGAATGAAACTTTTTCTGAAATGTTTGATTTTGGTAAATTAATTTTAATAAAATTAGGAAAAACTTTAAATTTCTTGCAAGACTTTAAAAACCAAATATCTGCACCTACTAATCTAATCTTACTACTGTACTTACGATAAAGGTTTAATTCTGTTGACCGTGAAGCCATCTCAACTAAGTTGGGAATGTGGAATCTTTGGCACAATGATACTACTCAGTATATATCACCACTACACCAAAACACTTTATTTTTGCACTCGACGCGCGTTTCGCTAACCATGTTAGCTTCATCAGGAGCGATGATTGAAATGAAAAATGAAATTCACATCTTAAACAAAGGTCTTAACTTTGCAATACCCCCTCCTAGAGATAATTTATCAGAAATAGTTGCTCACATTGAAAGTTCCATTAGTACACTTCCCGAAAATAGTAAATCATTTGTTAGGGAAGCATGTCGCAATCAAATATCGAAAAACATGGTTAACAACACAAATTCTAATTCACGAAAAGACATAAAAGTATATAAAGGATTGAAAAAGAAAGAGGTCTTCTACTTAAAAGCGGATAAAGGAAATAAGGTTGTTATATTGGATAAGAAAGATTACTTTGAACGCGTAGATAATCTTATCGAATCTGGCCCTTATGAAAAGGTAATAAGAAATCCATTACCGAGAATGATATC
The DNA here is from genome assembly GCA_019049505.1 of Pachyrhynchus sulphureomaculatus. Taxonomy (NCBI): domain Eukaryota; kingdom Metazoa; phylum Arthropoda; class Insecta; order Coleoptera; family Curculionidae; genus Pachyrhynchus; species Pachyrhynchus sulphureomaculatus. Next base: position 48,424,654 of record CM032448.1, read on the forward strand.
AGAGGTTAAAAATTCTTTAAAAAAATGTAAGAACCTTGTTTCCGATTCGCTAAAATTTAAATTAAATGTGAGTAATCCGACAATACCAAAATTGTATTGCTTACCCAAAATTCACAAACCTGGAAAAGCAATGCGACCCATTGTTTCATCGGTCGGATCACCCACATATTTAATATCCAAATGGTTATCAAAAGAACTTGAGAAGTTACCGTTAAATACTTTCGCAGTCAAGAATTCGTTAGAATTTATTAATAAAACAAAAAATCTAGTTCTTAATGAAGGTGAAGTCTTAATATCTTTTGATGATAGTTCTTTGTTCCCAAGTGTGCCAATTCCACAAACTTTACAATATCTCGAAGAATTACTTAGAATGAATGACTTTGAAGACGAAATTATTCGTGAATACTTAACATTATCTAAACTTTGTATGGAACAAAATTATTTCCAATATAACAATCAATTTTATGTTCAGAAAGAAGGAACAGCTATGGGTAATTGCTTATCACCTTTCATAGCCAATTTATTCATGAGTAAGTTTGAAATCGAAGCTAGTCAAGAATTCGAATATTTCCCAAGGGTATGGTATAGGTATGTGGATGATATTTTCACGATTTTTGATACAAAGAAAGTAAATATTGATGATTTTGTTTCTAGATTAAATAGCCGGTTTGATTCCATTAAATTCACTTACGAAGTTGAGAACAAAGGACAATTGCCTTTTCTAGATATTTTAATTATTAAAAATAACAAGAGATTAGAATTTGATATCTATAGGAAGGACACAGTAACAGATAGATATATTCCTAATGATTCATTTCATTGCAAACAACATAAATTAGCTTCATTGCATTTTTTAGTTCATCGTTTGGTCACTTTCCCTCTGAATAAAGTAAACTTTAATAAAGAAAGGAATAGTATTAGAAATATAACTAGAGTTAATGGTTATGACGATAACTTAGTAAATAAGCTAATAAATGGACATAAGTTTAGGTTTAATATTCGGAATTCCACCTTTTTTACACGCGAAGAATATAACACCAACTATGTCTCCATACCATATAATCCGAAATATAGCAAGGGATTCAATAAGGTATTTAATAAGGTAGGCCTCACCTTAGTCTATAAGTCATCAGACAATCTGAGGAATATCTTAGGAAATCCCAAAGATAAGATTCCTAATTATGAGAAAAGTGGAATTTATGAAATTAGTTGTAATGATTGTGACAAAAAGTATGTTGGGCAAACTAAAAGGTCAATTAAAACAAGATTTAAAGAACACTTAGCACACTTAAAATACAATAGAACAGAAAAGTCTAGCATTGCCGAACATGCCCTTGAAGCTGATCATACTGTAACATTAGATAATCTAAGATTGATAAAAAACGTATCTGATAGGAGATTGTTAAACGCATACGAAAGTATGGAAATCATAAAATGTAAAAGTAGTTTAAATAAAGACAGAGGGCCTATTCCCTATAGTCCCCTCTACTGGTTACTTGACCGGAACTGATGGCCTTGCCTATGTCATTAGTTCCGCTTGAGTAATTCAAGGGTTAGGCTAAGTATAAATAGGGTAGACTTGTAGTTTAGCTTTAGTCAATCATCGCTCCTGATGAAGCTAACATGGTTAGCGAAACGCGCGTCGAGTGCAAAAATAAAGTGTTTGGTGTAGTGGTGATATATACTGAGTAGTATCATTGTGCCAAAGATTCCACATTCCCAACTTAGTATTCTTCTTTGCTCCGAACTAATACTCAGAGGAATTTTTCTGATGATATCTGACGGTGTCTTATGATGAAGCATATCTTATCTCTTTAACTGCCGACAAGATTAATCCCTCGCCAATTGTGTGGGATTAACAATGAAATATTATATGAGGTTTGTAGTTCATCATCTTCTTGTTTAAAAGACGAAGTAAAAATGTTTAAAATAGTTGGCTATTTTAAATAATTCTTTTCCAATCTTTGAAAATAGGATAAATCTTTGCCCCTTTTATCAGCATGCATTTTATCAAAAATGCTCTTGTACCCTAGAAGACTTCATGGCTTCAGCTGATAAAACTTTTTGGTAAATTAAACATACAGGTAATGATTGGTTTGTAGGAGAGTGCGTAAATCCAAATTCAAATACTCAGTACTGTACTGCCGGCAATTTTTTTTAGATTCAGATATTTTGAAATACAAAATTTGCACGGTTTAAATAAATTAACTTTTCAAGAGATTTATAGATAGTTATAAAAATAATGGCTATAATGACTTCTATTACTCACGAATGTGGATTATTAGTGAAGCACCCAAAAATAATAAGACATTTTTAGAGCTATCCCTTATAGATTTGATTTCGTGCACGCCTCTACTTGTATGCCTTTGCTTGTTTGCGATGCCGATGCACTTGCTCTATAAACAAGTCATTACAAGCTCCCAGATTTTTGTCGAAACATGCTTGATTGCGTGAATCGCGAATTCGCTTACCATTTTGCAAAGACTTGTCACTGACAATACTAAGCCCAATTTAACATAATGCTAATGCTAATTTAAATTTTTTTAATGCTTATTTACGTGACAATAATAAGATAAAAATTTTAGATAGCTAGGTAAAATATTTATTAATGAAAACAATAGGTATTTTCAAAGTATTTTACTATATTAATAATATATAATATAACCGTCCCCCTTGACTGTCTTAACTCTCTCTTTTCCCCAATCTGGACCCGCTACCGCCCTCATGGAAGGCTCCAGCGCCCACTGGGGAACGGTACCGCTCCCGTTGGGAACCCATGGTCTAAGAGACTTTTAATGTAACGCTCTGTCAATATGTCACTCTGTTGGTATGCGGACAGGATAATATTTTTGGAACAATATTACTTTAGTTGTGAGAGAATGGCAGAGTCAATCCATTTCTTATAGTTTTAACAGCATTAAAGGACTTTACAACTTTAAGCAACTACTCAGTATGTATCACCACTACACCAAACACTTTATTTTTGTACTCAACGCGTGTTGCGCTAAACATGCTAGCTTCATCAGACTTCAGTCAAGTCAGTCAAATCATCGCTCCTCATCCATTTTTTCTTTATAACTTTTTACGATTTTTTTTTAAAAATCCGTTTTTCCCAGTTTTAAATTTTAAATCTCAAATTTGATAGGCAAGGCTTGTGACGTCATGACCTTATTTGGGTGTAATCCTAAACATAAAACATGCACTAACACATTTTTAAAGTTAAATTTTAAAAAAACTCTTATAATAAAAATTTTTCTCATATGGTGCAAACTTTATAAATGGCACTGTATATAAAGTATACTTAATATTGTTTTGTTTTATAATTTGAAGCTAATTTGTTTCATTCTCTTGAGATTTTTGCATTATTTGCATCTTTAACATCACGAAATGATGATGAAGTTAACATGGTTAGCGAAACCTGCGTTGAGTGCAAAAATAAAGTGCTTGGTGTAGTGGCTATATATATTGAGTAGTGTCATTGTGCCAAAGATTCCACATTCCCAACATAACATTAAGTAAAATTATTTATAATTAAACATATATGGGGTTAAATGAGTGACTTCGAATATTTGTGTTATACATCTTTTTTCTCCTGAATCTTAACAGAAATAGTAACTATAGTGACGTGAACATAGAGTGGCATCAAATGTATATTCACTTTGCAACTTGCATTTACACGAGAAGTACTGGTTAAATAAATTAACTAATTTTTTTGTCACTTTTTTAGATTCTAAATAAATTTCCTAATGCCGACTTACAACTTATTTTTGATATTTATGAGATTACTAGCAGTTGATAAGTTTAATATCATGTCTTTTCTTATGCCAGAAATTTTTCTGTGCGACTATTTTTTACCTAGAAATATTTTTTGCAGTTAAATGAGATTATCTACTCGATCTGTTCAATAATGTCTGGGTTTTTGTCAATATATATGTGGTGTGTTGTCTTGTGAAATAAAGCATTAATTTTTAACTTTAAAAACTTATATCGCTCATGGAAAAGCAAATTAGTAGAGGCTCATATATTGTTCGCAAGTAGTCTAAATGCCACTCATTATCAGATCACTGAAAGAAAAATTTTGCGTTTAATTAAGTGTAAAATAAATTAATTTACTTTCAAAACAACAAACCTGCTTAAATCGACAAGGGCAAGAAAGGACAGAACATAAGAGTATTACCAGCGCTCACCGGCTATTTATTTAATTATTTTGGAAGAACTACTTTGAGGTTTTGGAAGCTTTGGCACAATGACACGACAAAACAGTTATCACTGCTACACCAAACATTTTATTTTTGACGTCGACGTACATTTCTCTGATGATAATTAACTCTAATTAAATAAGTTAATCATCGCTCATGATGACTTTAACATGGTAAACGAAAAGCGCGTCGAGTGGAAAAATCTTCTTCTTCCAACTTATAGCTAGGCACTATTGCCTATTTTCTTTGTTCCCTGCTCTATTGGATGTCCCGTTGATCTTCTTTCATTTGGTGACTTGTCTTTTGCTATCCGTACTCTCCTGTTTGCCATTCTTCCTATATGTTGATCCCATTCCATTTTTTTCTTCCCCTTATCCAGTGGTTGATATTTTCTATATTACATGTGAGTCTTATGTCTTGACTCCTTTCTCTATCCCTCAGCGGATTGTCTGTACTTCTCCGAAGTATTCTCATTTCAGTTGATTGCAGGCATTCTCTGTGTTACACTTGTATCTGGTCTTGTTTCAGATGTGTAAGTAATTACTGGTCGTATTACACCCTTGTATATTCTTGTTTTGGTCTCAACGGAGAGGAATCTGTTTCTAAATATGGTATCATTGAGGCATTCCGCTATCCTATTAGCCTTGTTGACTTGATGTTTTATTTCTTCCTCGATTTTTCCGATAGTAGATATTTTAATGCCCAGCTAATCGACCTCGAACACCTGTTATATTGGCTTATCGTCCACCACCAGCTTGTACCTGATCGGCTTTTTGCTATTACTATTACCTTGGTTTTTCAGTTAAGATGGACATATTATATTGTTTTGCTGCTATGTACAGGGTGAGTCAACGATAGACTAAAGTTCATTATCTCATTTGTTTCGGGAATGACGAAAAAATGTTAAATACAATAGTTTTAGGGAATGTTAAGGTGCATACTGTAAAATTATTTTTGAGTACTTCAAAAAAGTGTGGCTGATATATATATATATATATATATATATATATATATATATATATATATATATATATATATATATACATATATATATATATATATATATATATATATATATATATATATATATATATATATATATATATATATATATACAGTCGACACTCTATATAGTGAAAGACCAAAATGTTGACCGAAATTTCACTATAGAGAGTTTTTCACTATATAAAGAAAAAAACTCGTATATATTGCTATGAATGTAAGATATTCTAGGTCTTGAAAAAATTGCACTATAAAGAGTTTTTCTCTATATATAGTTTCACTATAAACAGTGTCGACTATATATATATATATATATATATATATATATATATATATATATATATATATATATCATATATATATATATATATATATATATATATATATATATATATATATATATATATATATATGTTTTTTTTAAATGAAACATCCTATTTTCTAATTTATTTTTCAAATTCTGAGTAAAATTTTATAACTTTTTTCTTGATAATGTTTTATACCTAAACCTAGTAGTTTTTCTAATATTTCGATTTTCTTTAACAAAATACTACTTTTCAGTTTTATAAAAAATTGCCAGTAGCGCCATTGTTTCTCAAGGTGGAATATTCATAATTGGTACCAGCGTTCTATAGAGATAAAAAAAAGATATACATAAAGAAAGTTATATGCTACAGGGTGTTCAAAATAAATTTATACATTTTGACTATTTTAAATTGAGAAATCTCAAATTTTTTAAATGGCACACCCTGTAGATTAACTTAACTAATGATTAATTATTATAACGTAATAAATGTTCAAAAAGGTGCCCGTCATTTAAAAAATTTGAGATTTTTCAATTTAAGATAGTCGAAATGTATAAATTTATTTTGAACACTCTGTAGCATCTAACTCAAACTTCTTTACATGTATCTTTTTTTTTCATCTCTATAGAATACTCGTACCAATTATGAGTATTCCACCTTCACAAACAATGGTACTACTGGCATTTTTTTACAAACCTGAAAACTAATATTTTTAAAAAAATATATAATTATAAGAAAAACTACTAGGTTTAGGTATATAACATTACTGATAAAAAAGTTATAAAATTTTAAGCAGAATTTGAAAATAAATTAGAAAATAAATTTAAAAAAACATGTTATATCGGCCACAATTTCTTGAAGTACCCTGTATATTCAAAAATAATTTTAAACTATGCACCTTAATTAAACTATGCACCTTAATTAAACTATGCACCTTAACGTTCCCTAAAACTATTGTATTTAACATTTTTTTGTCATTCCCGAAACAAATGAGATAATGAACTTTACTCTAGCGTTGACTCACCCTGTACAATTCGTATAGCAGCCTTTGCAGATCGTTCTCGGTCTCAGCCATTATTATCGCGACATCTGAATAACATAAAATTTTAAGTCCTCTGATACCCATTCTATATCCCTTCTTTCTTTTGAAATTCTTCTGTTATTCCTTCTGCTACTTTATTGTCTTTGTATATATTCTAGATAGTTTTAGTTGGATCTAATGGAATGTTTCTGTTATATAATAAATGAATAACGTCTTCTATTTGCACATTGTCGAAAGTAAAATGTCGTATTCTATGGATTTTTCTTTTACCTGTCTCATAATGAATACGGTATCGGTGCATGAGCGCCCACTTCTAAATCCTTGCTGTTTTTCTTATATATTTTTTTTATGGGTCTAGCAAACGTGCTGCAGGGAAGAAGTCCCTAAGCGCTACAGGAGCGACACGTGTGCGGAAAAAGCGATTCACGTTGTTCTTGAATCGCTGTAAATTGTACTCGGTGGGAAACACAGTCCTGGGCAAATTATTTCAAAGGGATGATGTTCTCCATATAAAAGACTGCTTGAAAAGCATTGTACGAGGAGTAACAAGCTGAACCTCATACGGTCGTTGTTAATTTCAATGTACAGTTTAGTACATTTAGGCCTCTATAATTATTCGGATCTTCTTTTTTCTCCCTTTTTGTGAATTAGTATAACTGTCGCTGTTCTCCATTCATCTGGGATTCTATTCGATCTTATAATCCGCTGTATAAGTGTCTGAAGTTGCTTAACCAGAGAGTGTCCCCCATATTTTAGTAGTTCATTAGCTATTTGGTCTTCGCCGAGAAAGCTACATTTTTCAATTTTTCTTCCATTTTATGTATTTCTCCGTTTATCGTTATATCTAGTGTTTGTGGCAGTGTAATACTCTGGTTCCTTTTATATAATTCTGTAAGATATCTTACCCATTTTCCTTTCTTTACGTGTATTAGTTTTTCATCTTAATTCTTTGCTGTCGTATGAATCTCCAGTTTTGTTTTTATTGACCATAGAAGAAGTAATAAATATAAGTGAGTGACAAAATATAAATATAAACTGTCGAACCAGGCTGTATCGACAAGCTTCAGTGCTTAAAATTGTTAAATTAAAATTACCGACAGCCAATATAATGTCCCAAACATTATAATAAAAAACAGTTTAAAACATATTAAAATCTATTGGTTTTTTATGAACTGCAAAAATTGGTAAAATTTATATTTCAGGTAAAGGATACAAGAAATAAGTTATTGCCATTAAAATTTTGTTGCAAGTTTCATAGTTAAAAAGTAAGTTTTTAACTTTGTACTGGAGAAGGATGACCGATTAAACCTAATATTGAAAACTGGACTATTTCAAATAAAAATAGTCGAGTAATTAGTGCAATGTATTCTGAGGAATAGGCCCTAGGTCCTTATTTAGACTACTTTTACATTTTATGTGTGAGCAAAAAAAAACAATTATGTTTTACTACTCCTAATCCAACATACAGCTTAACGCCACCTCAAACTTTTCAAAAAATTGATTTTTTTTGGTTAGATTTATTATTTATGCTTTCAAGAATATTTCAAGCTTTACATGGAATTGCAGATTGAAGGTAATATAAAAAAAATTTTAGACTTTTAAGAAGCTGACGCGGTACTTTTTTTCTTTTACTTTTTTCTCTAAACTACTCTTTCGAACCCGGGGACAAAATATCTCGAGATCTACTAAACCAATTTGGTTAAAATTTATATCACATATTTTTTATAATATTATCTTGAAGCTGACAACCACCGGCGATCTTAACGGTTGCGAAGCTCCGGGTGGCAAATCTTTGCGAGGCCCCTCCACAAGGTACGAAATAAGCAGCGGATGAATTTCGAGTATTTTTTCTCCACGCATGTTTGCTCCATTACCGTATCCTTGTCCTCTGCAATTTTCCAGTGATGTTTCCAGTTGATCCAGCTCTACGATTATACCATTAGTCAAACTCTCTGCTGAGGTTTTTTCAACGGCAGATTTAAAATGAATCCATCATCATCTACTGACGTCATGGATGGTAACGTAAACATAGAGACGTATTCTTCGCCCGACAGTGCTAATGGCGGCGGCGGCGGCGGCGGCGGTGTAGGACATAATGAAGTAGACAGTGGCACCCATGACGATGTTGATGGTATTATTTCAGCTGGGCTAGGGCTAGATAAGGCGTCATTCTCAGTTAAGGCAGGGTCCTTACTTGTTGCTTGAATATCACTTTTAATATATTTACATAATGATCCACGTAGATTTTTCCTCTAGCTCTTTTCTTTTGAGAGCCCGTTTCCTTTTTGAACTCCCAGACTCAAATTTTCTGCCGGTATCATGATACGCGAACTCATTTTATAATAATTAAATAATAATATTTACAAATGAAATCGAGAAAAAAGAAACAGATCAAAGTCAAGTACGATTATAAACCCTCGTTCATTAAATGCCAAAAAAAAATATAATTTGCGAGCTTTTACTCAGTTTGTTTAACAATTCACTCTTTATTATACTGTTAATGACTTAAGATTCACTAACACTTGTATTGATCGTTGATTAAAGCGTAACTAATATGTATGCACACAATCTTAAGCCGCGTCTACATCGAATGCTTTCTCGCAACAGAACAAACACACTCGTAGACGCGGCTAGAGACCCGACTTTTCGGGGAATCCCCTGCAACTGAGCAACATCGTTTTTTTATAGCGTTTTACGGCTCTGGATGCTAGGTTCTTTTAAGTCATTTGTTCATTATTAGAATTAAATGAAGGTTTATAACAAGGCATTCAATTCTGAATAGTATAAATTCAATTTATTAACAATAATCTAAACATAAAATCATTTAAAATTAATGAAAAAGCATAGAAATAATTACAGTGTTATTTAAAAATTTTGTAAGTTCGGGACAAATAAACCTGCAAACGCAATTCTCGGAACGTTTTCCATGACTCCCCACTACTTCATTTTTGATAGAATTCAAAGAAATATTGAGGCAAAATAAACAGATACAAATTTTCGGCTATTTTTAAAGTAGAATATGTACATAGAATAAATTGAGGATCTATCAATTTACATGCTACCGAATATGCATGCAAATCCTACATGCTTTGTAGGATAGATTGAACATTTATTACTCCTCTTACTCTTTGGTTAAAACCGAAATTTTCGGCAAGCAGTAGGAGAATTTGAGGACTAAAACATTAAATCTTAAATAAGATTGTTTTCAATTTAGCTTAAAAATGCTATGTAAGGATCTTTAGTTAAAGTGAAAACTATAATTTCGACTCGCGAGGCCTCTGAAAGCACGAGGCCCCGGGCGGTTGCCCGGCACGCCCTCCCGTAAGACCGTGCACCGTTCATTTTTTATTAATTTTTAAAGCACAACATTTTTGTGAAAAATCCGAGTTTATTTTCAAACTGTTATCACTTTTACAAAAAAGTTATTAAAATTTTTGAATATATGGCCACTTAGCTATGACGTTTCTTAACAATAAAAAATGATTTATTTAGTTTTTAGACGATTCCTGACTGAGAAAATAATTTCACCGGTGACAAGGATTTTCAAAAGAGGGTCCTACAAGATGATTCATATCTCCGCCATTTTTATATTGTTTTTAATATTATTTTTAATTGGTTGTTAAAACTATGATGTATTTGTGAAAAATAAAAATTCAATACGTCATTATTTTATGCCTATTTTTCCGAACGCCAAGGTGACGTAACCCCTTAATAAAGTAGGCTCCATGTTAATCTATAAAAGACAATTTAAAATTCACGAACGTGAAAGAACTGTAATAATTATGATAAGAAGTATGTTGGGCAAACAAGAATGGTGATTCATACAAGATTTAAAGAACATTTGGCTCCTTTGAAGTCTAGTCGATAAAAAAAATCAAACATTGCCCAGCATACTCTTACATAATCACAACACTCGATAATTAAAAATGTATTTGATATGAAAATATTAACATTGACAATAATAACAGAGGATCTATGCCTCCAAGTACTCTGTACTGAAACTGAACTGCCATCTGTGATTGGTTGTTTCCGCTCAAGTCCTTACAACTCTTGTGCAACATGATAAAGAATTAAATGCATTATCCGCAATACAATTTAACTTCAAAAGTTTTTAGATAAGTACGACACTTAAAAGGTTGTTCTATATAAAGACAGTGATTAGAATCTGTAATTTGCTTGGCAAGCAATGAGTCATGAATTACGAGGGTTGTGTAATAGGTACCTGGCCTCTACCAGAGACAGCGCTACCACTGTATAATTTTTTTTTTCGTAAACATAACCTTTCACAAGAATCCTGCCAAATTTCCAAGTCGCTACTTAATTTAGTTTGTGACTGCTAGCCATTTAAATAGAACAACTTTTGTGATTTTACAACAATGGGAAAAATTGAATATCGAGCATTGATAAAATATGCGTTTTTGAAAAAGAAAACGAATGATGAGATTAACACGGAACTCAGCGAAGTTTATGGGAACTCTGCACCTTCGTTATCGACTATAAAATATTGTACCCCTAAATTCAAACGCATTTTTGATGAAGAACATCCAGGTCGTCCAAATGAGGTCACCATATCAGAAATGATTTAAAAAATCCACGATATAGTGATAAATGATCAGAGAGTGAAAGTGTGTGAGATTGCTGAGCCTGTAAGCATATCAACTGAACAGTTGACAATATACACGCACGTGTATCAACTTTAAAAGAATGTTTGGCGATATTAAACCGTAATCGGAATGATTTTTGGCGTCGATTCATAATTGTTGACTGGATTCATCATAGCACACCAGAGACCAAGGAACAGTCCAAACAGTGGGTTTTCTGTAGCGAACCGGCGCCAAAATAAGCGAAACCGACTTTATCGGTCAACAAAGTTATGGCTACAGTATTTTAAGATGCAGGCCGCATAATCCGTATCGATTACCTTGAAAAGAGCAAAACGATTAATGGAGAGTATTATGTTAACTTACTGGATCATTTCAACCATGGTGTGAGAGAAAAACGTTCGCATTTGGCTGGTCGTAGCTGGGTGACGTAGTACTTTGCTACTGTGCAGAAGGTCGAGGGTTCAATCCCGCAGGTCGGTATACTTATTTATTAATTTATTTAAGTACATATATTTGGCCTGGCCACGTACATAGGTAGTAGTTGTTTGCAGAAATGCAAATAACGTCCGTAGCAGCACTACCACGTTGTTTAAAAGGTGCCGTGAATACAAAAATGTATGTTTCGGCACTTGGACAATGTTGACGGCTATTACGACATCCTCGCCGATATCCTTGGGATATGGAAAAAGGGTAAATCCCTACTAAGGCGGGGAGGTGAGTGACGTTTGTATCATCGCCTTGGCAAAATTACACAGTTTAGGAGGATACAAATTGCTTCTGCATCCACGATATTTGTCAGATTTAGCCCCCAGCGATTATTTCCTATTTTCGAATATGAAAATTGGCTCGGCGCAAAAAAATTTGGCTCGAAGGATGAGGTGATTGGTGAAACAAATGCCTATTTTGAAGGGTTGGAGAAATCGTATTTTTCAGATGGGATTCCAAAGATAGAAAAACGTTGGACTAAGTGTAGTGAGCTAAAAGGAGACTATGTTGCAAAATAAAATAAATTTTACACATTAAGGGTTTTTTTTCTTGTCAAGGCCAAGTACTTTTCATACAATCCTCGTATCAAGTATATAACGCAAGTATTCTTCTTATTTAATTTTAAAATTTCTGTAAGTTCCTCCCACGAGTTACCTTATACTCAGAAAATCTATGTAAAGTATTATTCTTTTCTGATTTTAGTATTCAGAAATATGATATTTTGTGTCCTTGCTTGGAGAATATGTTTTTTTATTCTTTTCATCGTTGTATAATTCGACGTCATTGCAAAATAATAATACTTCGGACTCTTCTTAAGGCTCTCCTCATAATGTACCTCCCAAAGAAGTTTTCTATTGACATTTCAGTTTAATAACACATAATTTTTTAACACCAGAATCACATTTTGTTATTTTAATAGCATTTTGTCGCAGCTTGCTCTATTACATTTAGCTCTAGAGATTTTGGCAAATAAATTTCTAAAAACACAGTTTTCAGGGTAATTCGTGTATTCACATTAAAGTTTTAAAAGGCAGTGACACACTCGATATTATATACAAATTAAAGTTAAAATATTTCATATCCATCTGGCTCTATGCATCAACTCCACATGTCGAGTGTGCAGCCTCTGCGTATAAAACTACCCAAATTTATTTATTAATGAATCATTGTAAATATTATGTTCCTTGTATTTCTGATGTACGCTCTTGTACAGCTGCAGAAAATTTCACTATTTAACATCATTTAAAAGAAATAAATTGATATGGCTTAACCTATTTAGAATATTGAAATATATGCGAAAAATTCATAACACTTTCCAAGATTCTCAGCCTCTCATCGTACAAGCAAACAGCGAGGCTAGTCTCGACGTGAGGAGTTGACTCACGTCGCCGAGCATATACTCAGACGCTAAAATTTTCAATTGTAGAAATGCTCAGTATTAAGTTCACTAATTGTTTCTTATTTTTAGATGTTTTAGGTGTAATTGACATAAAATGTCGTGTCCTATTTTATTTTATTTCTTGAATTTAAATCGCGAAAATCTCCATAATCAGATGTGACCGAAAAAGTTAGAAAACGAATTCGCTTTTGCAAAAAAAAAAAAATGTTATCGCAATCACTGTACGTGACTCCTGAATCAGACAAAAGGTGAAAAGCTATTCTATTTATTTTATAAACTTCTTATTCTTCAGCCCGTCGTCGTCCGCTCTTGAATGTAGGCCTTTACTTTCCATGTTCTGCGGTCCTGGGCGAGTTACATCCACGATGCACGGGAATGCAGCCTTATGTCATCCCGCCATCGAAGCTGGGGACATCCTGCGCTCCGTGCAGGTATTCTTGGACGCCAACACAAAAGCCGCTTAGGACCTAGAGCTATGTGTCCCGCCCACTACCATTTTAGTCTTGCTCCTCTCGATCACATCGGTGGCCCAAGTCCTACCTCTGATGCCCTCATTCCTTACTCGGTCCCTTAATGCCGAGCATCGTTCTCTCTATCGATCTCTGCTTTGTTTTCAACTTGTTAGCACTTCTCTGGGACAAAGTCACTGTCTCAATACCATAAGTCATCACTAGCAGTATGCAAGTATCAAATACTCTCCTCTCAGTTTGATGGGCAATCTGGTATGCTTCAGAATATGACTAATGCAGGCCAGGCTAAGCCTACCCTTCGGCCGATCTCCGAAGCCTGGTTCCGTCGTCCAAGTACCATCCTATGTCCCTGATATACATATTCGTTTACCACCTCTATGTTTGCATTGTCAACATAAACCTGACCAGAAGCCTGTGCCATTATATCGGTTTTGACAAGATGTCAAGCACTAAGATATAAATTAGTTTGATTGAATTGTTATGATTTAGTGTAATTTGTTTAATTCTATTTTTTTTTTGTTAAATAACTCTCCACTTAATGCTTAATTGCATGCTCTATTGATATAACTATAAAATGCTGCTAGCTATGATGTATTGGGTGGATAATTAATTATTGTTCCCGTATGTGCCATTCTTTCAATATATACCTTAATCTTAAACTAGTCATTTTTCCACAATATACAATGATCCACAACTTTAAGTGATCTTTTTCTACTCATAAGGTGTACGTTATTTTGTTACGTGTTTTATATTGTTTGTTTGTCCCAATAAGTCTTGAAGAGAACTCAGTTTTTTACCAAAGAAGTGAACTATCATCGATATACATATGTATAATATATATAAAATGCAACGTCTCTCTGTCTGTCTATCTGTCTGTCTGTCTGTCCGTTAGTGACCTTATCACTGGAGAACCACTTATCCGATTTACGTACTTTTTTTTTTTAAAACATACATATGTTCTCTGGCCAGGTTATAGGCTATATTTTATTACGTTAGGTAGCATAAGGAATGAGCAGTGACGATAATAGTTAATGAAGTCGGAAAAGTTTATCGCTAGCGCGTTCCCTTGCAATACACAGTCTAAACCATTAAATATGGAACAATATTATGTAGTAGAGAATATCTAGAATCTATAATATATATAAAATGCAATGTCTCTCTGTCTGTCTGTCCACTGGTGCGTTTATCACGCGAGAACCACTTATCCGATTTACGTCTTTTTTAAATTCATACATATATTCTTTGGCCAGGTTATATAATAATAATCTATACCTATAATATAAACAAATTGCAACCTCTCTCTGTATGTCTGTCTGTCCATTAGTGCGTTTATTCCCTCGAGAACCACTTATCCGATTTACGTGATTATTTAAATTCGTACATATGTTCTCTGACCAGGTTTTAGATATATATTTTATTACATCTATAATATATATAAAATGCAACGTCTCTCTGTCTGTCTGTCTGTCTGTCCGTTAGTGCGCTTATCACTGGAGAACCACTTATCCGATTTACGTACTTTTTTTTTAAAAAAGATACATATGTTCTCTGGCAAGGTTATAGGCTATATTTTATTACGATAGGTAGCATAAGAAATGAGCAGTGACGATAATAGTGAATGAAGTCGGAAAAAAGTTTGCCGCTAGCGCGTTCCCTTGCAATATACAGCCTAAAACTATTAAATATGGAACAATATTATGTAGCAGAGAATATCCATAATCTATAATATATATAAAATGCAATGTCACTCTGTCTGTCTGTCTGTCCATTAGTGCGTTTATCACGCGAGAATCACTTATCCGATTTACGTGTATTTTTTTTAAATTCATACATATATTCTTTGGCCAGGCTATATAATAATAATAATAATAATAATCTCAAAACAACGAAGAACAAGACATACAAAAATAACTTTTACGGACAG
The DNA here is from genome assembly GCA_019049505.1 of Pachyrhynchus sulphureomaculatus. Taxonomy (NCBI): domain Eukaryota; kingdom Metazoa; phylum Arthropoda; class Insecta; order Coleoptera; family Curculionidae; genus Pachyrhynchus; species Pachyrhynchus sulphureomaculatus. The sequence goes on from CM032448.1 coordinate 48,440,085, forward strand.
ACCAACAATAATAAGCACGGGAAAATACAACAAAACCATTTACCTTCTACTAACAGGCAACCCAATGTCGGGACACTTTGAGCTTCTGACACCACAAAACATTGAAAACATTCCAGAGAACAACAGACCAATAAAAGAAGCATCGGGCGAGCGACGTAACGGTCGAGGACGTCGCGGGAAATGGCAGCTCGACCAAAACGATGAAGACCAGGCAACCGAAAATGGACCTGCCAAAAGTGTTGTGTCTGCGACTAAGCGGACACCCACCAAGGCGGGAAAATCACAGCAGCGCATGAGTTGCACCACAGGAATCAACGAACACGCCATGCGTTGCTGTAATGAAAACACAAGACCTGACAAAGAAATCACTGAGAAGAGAATCACTCGCCGCTTGGACCCACCAACATCAATCCCAAGCGCAACCGACGTAGATACGGGACAAACACAACCACCAAAGCCAGGCCAGGACCCGTATGTTTTGCAAGGAAAACACGCAACTACCAAGGCTGGCAAACCAAGACAGCGGTTAAAGTGGACGGATGAGATGAATAGGACGGTGATGCGCTGTTACTACACCGCCACCAAACTCGAAACAATAACATCGGGCTACAGACCGGAACTGCACAGACTTTTCTTGACCGAATATCCACATCTGCAATTACTTGTTTCAGAACAGAGAGTAATAGACCAAAAAAGAGTTATTACCAAGAGCAATCGTCTCACACCTCTCGAATTGCAAACCATCAAGGACACAGTGGCTGTTGAACTGAACACAGACCAACCAAACAATAGAAACAATAAAGCAGATTCCGAACCAGTCTCACACACACAACCACCCAGTCGAACACAACAAGACCCACCACCCAGGAGGAGCATAACGCAAAATAATATTGCGAGTACCGCGCAACACCATATCACAGACAACAACATGAATCACTCGCCACCCTCAACAACATCCACACAACACATCCACACAACATCACCCCGAATTACCTCTGATACAAACACTTAAAGCAAAAATGGAGTCACATCTAGCTCGATGGTCAGGCACCGACCCACAACAAGAAATCCCATCCCTCGTTTAATCTTCAGACAGAGCACGCAACCAATCCTCAACACACTAAACAAGCACATAATACCTCAGTATATAACAGACTTAAGCACAATCGAAGACATTCACACAATAATATACGCTGCAGCAATCACCACTCTAACACAAAATAATCAAAAACTCCCTCAACGACAAGGAAACCCCAACAGGACAAAACCAAAATTCAAATGGCAAATAAGAATAGAAAACAAAATCAACAACATCAGGAGAGATATAGGACATCTTACCCAGTTTATAAGCGGGAACGCGTCCAAACGTGTCACACAGGGGGCAAACAAGATCAAATCTAAGTCTCCCAACAGAACACTGCCAGAAATCCTCAATACCTTGAAACAAAAACTATCTGTATATGCCGCAAGACTCCGTAGATACAAAGAATCAAATGAGAGGAAAGACACCAACAACCTCTTCCGAAGAAGCGAAAAAACAGTTCTACCGGAAAACTATGTACAACAAACAGATAGCAGTGACTGAACCACCAAACAAACAAGAACTCACAGATTATTGGAAAAGTATCTGGTCAAAAACCTAAACTACACAATAATAACACCCCCTGGATCAAAGCCGAAGAAGACAAACATAAACATGTGACAGAACAAGAAAATACCACATTAAATACACAAGAAATTACAGAAACAATCAAACACACACACAACTGGAAATGTCCTGGAATAGACAATATACAAAACTTCTGGTACAAACAGTTTACCACCACACACGAAGCACTCACACACCAAATCAACAAAGCCATTCTACAACCACACACATTTCCCACTTTCCTCACACAAGGAATAACATACGTTAAACCCAAAAGCTCAGACACCACAAACCCGTCAAACTACCGACCTATCACCTGGCTTCCAACCCTATACAAGATCATCACAGCCACAATTTCGAAGAAAATAGAACAACACCTAACAGACAACAATATTCTCACAGAAGAGCAGAAGGGATGCTGGAAAATAGTCGAGGATGCAAAGAGCAGCTGATTATAGATAGCGTGATTATGGGACAAACCAGAAAAGAACACAGAAACCTTCACATCGGTTACATAGACTATAAAAAAGCCTTCGACTCCATACCCCACAGCTGGTTAATCAGGGCCCTAGAAATCTATAAAAATCAACCAACACCTCAGGCAGTTTCTCGCGCAAATTATGAAAACATGGAAAACCAAAATACGCCTAGAAACACAAACCGAACGGATCCAAACAGAAGAGCTGTACATCAGACGGGGTATATTTCAGGGAGACTCGCTCAGTTCTCTATGGTTTTGCCTCTGTCTCAAACCTCTCTCAAATATACTAAACAGAACAGAGCATGGCTTCAATATCAGACACCAAAAAGTGAATCAACATAAAATAAACCACCTCCTATATATGGACGACATAAAACTCTACGCTGCCACACAAACACAGCTGAAAAAACTCCTCAAAATCACAGAAATATTCACCTTAGATGTCAATATGGAATTTGGTATAAGTAAATGCAAAGTGCTCCACATCAACAAAGGCCAATGGAAGTGCCACCATGAGACAGAAACCATCAACAATGAAACGCTCAATAACATGTTCGATAAAGAAACATACAAATATCTAGGCTTCCAACAAAGCACCAAACTCAACCACACTCACATCAAAACAGAGCTCAGAACCGAATTCAAAAACAGACTGATGAAACTTTTGCAAACAAAACTCAACTCTAAGAATCTCACTAAAGCCATCAACACGTTCGCTATACCTATGCTCACATATTCATTTGGTATCATCAAATGGTCACAAACAGACATAGAAAATATTCACATCCTTATACGATCTCAATTCACCAAATACAGAAAATTACACCCCAACGCATGCAAAGAAAGACTTACCATCGAGAGGAAGGCAGGAGGAAGAGGAATTGTAGACATCAGATCATTACACACAAAACAAATACAAACACTTAGGAAATTTCTTTCACAGCAAGCAAACCAGCCTCCACACAGCGACAGTGAAAGCAGACAAAAACTACACACCTCTCGACTTAGCCCGGGCAGACCACTCAGCAGACACACACAGTCACACCCAATTACAACAGGAAAAGATGAAAACGTGGTCAGAGAAAACACTCCACGGAAAACACAGATATCACATAGAACAAGACCACGTAAATAAAAACAATCATACACCTGGTTACGGGATGGGCAGCTATTCCCTGAGACTGAAGGCTTCTTACTTGCCATCCAGGATAAAGTCATATTAACCAGAAACTACCAAAAGCATATCATCAAAGACCCGACTATTGCAGAGGACAGATGTAGGAAATGCCACCAGCAGAAAGAAACGATCGAACACATAACGAGCGGATGTAAAATATTGGCCGGAACGGAGTACACAGCCAGGCATGATTCAGCTGCCAAAGTGGTTCACCAAGCACTGGCTACAACATACAGACTCATAGAAAACACAGATCCCTACTACAAATACACGCCAACATCCATACTTGAAAATGAAGATTACAAGCTCTACTGGGATATCGGTATCCATACAGATAAAACAGTCTCCGCCAATAGACCCGATATTACTTTACAGTGCAAAAAAGGAAAAGTCACCTATCTGATTGACATAGCTGTCCCCAACGACACAAACATCCAAGCGAAATACACAGAAAAAATTTCCAAATACACAGACCTTGCAACGGAAATAAAAAGGCTATGGAGACAGGAAAAAGTCATCATTGTCCCCCTCATTATATCAGCCACAGGCCTTACACCAAATAACATTCACACCACATTTAGTGCAATTGGGACTCAACACGGACATACACAGAAACATTCAGAAGTCAGTGATTTTGAAAACATGTAACATTGTCAGGTCATTACTTAATACGGAATGGTAATAGCGTTTGTGCTGACTTGGTTTTGGCCCGTCAGCCAAACATGGAACCACATTGATCAAATGTAAGAAAGAAGAACTTTTTGTAATAATAATAATAATAATCTATATCTATATTATATATAAAATGTAACGTCTCTCTGTCTGTCTGTCTGTCCGTTAGTGCGCTTATCCCTCGAGAACCATTTATCCGATTTACGTGATTTTTTAACTTCATACATATGTTCTCTGACCAGGTTATAGATATATATTTTATTACATCTATAATATATATAAAATGCAACTTATCTCTGTCTGTCCGTTAGTGCGCTTATCACTGGAGAACCACTTATCCGATTTACGTACTTTTTTTTTTAAACATACATATGTTCTCTGGCCAGGTTACAAGCTATATTTATTACGATAGGTAGCATAAAGAATGAGCAGTGACGATAATAGTGAATGAAGTCGGAAAAAAAGTTTGTCGCTAGCGCGTTCTCTTGCAATACACAGCCTAAACCATTAAATATGGAACAATATTATGTAGCAGAGAATATCTATAATATATATAAAATGCAACGTTTCTCTGTCTGTCTGTCCGTTAGTGCGCTTATCACTGGAGAACCACTTATCCGATTTACGTGCTTTTTTTTTAAATATACATATGTTCTCTGGCCAGGTTATAGGATATATTTTTATTATGTTAGGTGACATAAGGAATAAGCAGTGTGAGCATGGAATAAGCATAGTGAATCAAGTCGAAAACTTTGCCGCTAGCTCGTTCTCTTACAATAAACTGCCTAAAGCATTAAATATGGAACAATATCATGTAGTAAAGAATATAATATATATAAAATGCAACGTTTCTCTATCTGTCTGTCTGTCCGTTAGTGCGCTTATCACTCGAGAACCGATTTACGTGTTTTCATAAATTTATACATATGTTCTATATAATTCGATATAAGACTAGATAATGGGAGATAAAGTGAGATAATGGGAGATAAGTGTAAATAATGGGAGATAAGGAGAAATAATGGGAGATAAGGAGAAATAATGGGAGATAAGTAGTCTAGATAATGAGAGTTATGGTGAGATAATGGGAGATAAGGAGAAATAATGGGATATAAGGAGAAATATTGCGAGATAAGCCTAGATAATGGGAGATAAGGTGAGATAATGGAAGATAAGGAGAAATAATGGGAGATAAGGAGAAATAATGGGAGATGAGCAGAGATAAGCTCAGATAATGGAAATTATGTAAAGAAAATGGGAGATAAGGGGAAATAATGGCAGATATTTTATTACGTTAGGTAACATAAGGAATAAGCAGTGACGATAGTAGTGAATCAAGTCCACGCGAGCGGAGCCGCGGGCACTGCTAGTTATAATATAAAATATTAAAACAATAGGTCTCCATAACGAAGTCAGTCAAGAGGACATAGGAGACCCTGTAGTGGTCTCCATGTGCATATGTTTTAAAACTGTCAAAATATTTTGTTTAAGACAGATCTTAAAAAGATATATTAATAAGCTTATTTAGACTCAGATTTTTTCTCAAAAATTGGTTTAGCCACATTGCAATTCTGACTGAGGATCAATCAACAAAAGTCTAATAGGCATGCTTGATGAAATGGGTCCATATAATAGGAAAATCATACCTTAAACTGATGAAATTTGCCAAGTTATTTTTTTCATATTAATAATATTTATACAACTCTATGGTGTACCGAACTGTTCCCCTCGTAGGTTTTGTTGTTCTTAAACCCTTGTTTCCATTTTTTTTACCGATTTAATTAATTATTTTTATTATCAACTACTTTCTATAGAAGATGTAAGTTAGTTTTTTAGTTAAACTAATTTTACGCTCTTTCGTAATTCTATCATTGTATACGGTGAGTCAACGATAGAGTAAAGTTCATTATCTCAATTAATAGTTTTAGGGAATGTTAAGGTGTATAATTTAAAATTGTTTTTAAATATACAGGGTACTTCAAAAAAGTGTGGCCGATATAACATGTTTTTTTAAATGGAACATCCTATTTTCTAATTTATTTTCAAATTTTGTGTAATATTTTATAACTTTTTTATTAATAATGTTATATATCTAAACCTAGTAGTTTTTCTAATATTTCAATTTTTTTTTTTTAAATACTAGTTTTTCAGTTTTGTAAAAAAATTGCCAGTAGCGCCATTGTTTCTGAAGGTGGAATACTCATAATTGGTACGAGCGTTCTATAGAGATGAAAAAAAGATATATGTAAAGAGGTTTTGAGTAAGATGCCTCAGGGTGTTCAAAAAAAATTTATGCATTTCGACTATTTTAATTTGAAAAATCTCAAATTTTTTTAAGTGGCACACCTTGTATATTATTATTTTTCCTGATAGATTTTACAAAACCCTCCAACTTTTATTAAGTATATCATATACCTATTTCTAATAGTTTTCGATTTATTTTGAATTTTTCAATTTTTACCCTTGTTTTTAATACACCTACGCTATAACATCATAATTGCCAAGACAAAACAAAAATTTAGGCATTGTCAAATTTTGACATGTCTATTAAGCAAGTAAAAATAGTTTAATTTTGTTGTAGTAAGTGACGTATAAAGGTAATAGTTATGGATTTTCCTAAAAATGAATTAATTGATATAGTTTATATGCTGGGCGAGGCGGAAAAAAATTGTCTTTTGGCAGTAAGGCTTTACGGAATGAAGTACCCTAAAAGACGTATACCAGTAGAAAATCTTTTCAGTGCTTAATATAATGGTTTGATGGTAGTGGTAGCTTTGAGTAGTCAACCAGAATGCTACCAATGTGGAAAAAGAAATGGAGATTTTACTTCATGTTGAAGATAATCCCCAGGTCAGCAGCTGTCAACTAGCTGACTTATCTGACACATCCCAATCTATGGCTAATCACACCATGAGAAAATACAAGTATCATTCCTTTCATATGGAACTACACCAAGAACTTCAAGACGGTAATTTTGAACTACGAGGAAACTTTTGTACCACCATGAATGGAGCAATAGAGGCCGATCCAAATTTTTTATCCAAAATAATGTTTTCTGATGAAGCTACTTTTCGCAATAATGAAGCAGTTAACATCCATAACATGCATTATTATTCAACAGTTAATCCATTTTGGGTTCGGGAAGTTCAAAACCAAAACCATTGGTCGCTTAATGTATGGTGTGGAATATTAAATTTTTGCAGACCGCTTACCGGGCCTAGATATCTAGATTTTTTGCAAAACGAATTACCCCAGCTTCTTGAAGAAGTTGATAACTTTGAAAGGGAACAACTATGGATTCAACAAGACGGAGCTCCTGCGCCATAACACTAGTAGATATGGAAATTAGGATACTGGATGCGTGCAAGACAATAACGCCCTTTAAGCTATGGAAAGTGAAGGAAAGTATAGTAAAACGACTAAACATGTATATTCAAGTAGACGGGCATATTTTTGAACATTTATTACGTCATAATAATTAATCATTAGATAAGTTAAACCATATTAAATTTATTATTAACTATTTGTTTATGTTTTCATAATAGAATAAGTGTATTAAAAACAAGGGTAAAAATTGAAAAATTCAAAGTAAATCGAAAACTATTAGAAATAGAAATATGACAAACTTAATAAAAGTTTTGTAAAATCTGTCAGAAAAAATAATAATATACAGAGTGTGCCATTTAAAAAAATTTGAGATTTTTCAGTTTAAGATAGTCGAAATGCATAAATTTATTTTGAACACCCTGTGGTAGCTAACTCAAATTTCTTTACATATACCTTTTTTTTCATCTCTATAGAATGCTCGTACCAATTATGAGTATTCCACCTTCAGAAGCAGTGGCGCTACTGGCAATTTTTTACAAAACTGAAAACTAGTATTTTTTATAAAAAATTGAATTATTAGAAAAACTACTAGGTTTGGGTAAATAACATTATTAATAAAAAAGTTATAAAATTTTAGGCAGAATTTAAAAATAAATTAGAAAATAGGATGTTCCATTTAAAAAAACATATGTTAAATCGGCCACACTTTTTTGAAGTACCCTGTATACTCAAAAATAATTTTAAACTGTGCACCTTAACATTCCCTAAATCTATTGTATTTAACATTTTTTCGTCATTCCCGAAACAAATGAGGTAATGAACTTTACTCTATCGTTGACTCACCCTGTACTCTGTTTCTAATATTTGAATCAAGCTCCTTGCTTCTATTGTTCCAAAGAGCAACAAATTTTTTCAAGTTTTAAGTTACGCTTCTGTCGTTATTTATACATAACTAATAATAACACAAGTAGTCAGATTGTATCCTAAATTTTAAAATTTTAACGTAAAACGCGCTGTATGCAAAAACTTCCTTTTTTGATAACAGCCAGCTGGTTGAACATCCAACCGAAGTCCTATAAATGTAAAACTCCGTCATTCAGTCATCCTAACGGAGCCCTGCTAAGAGTTTCTTTTTTATAGTCATAAGCAAGGGCCGCAAAAAAGTCCAAAATGATGTTTACGAGTAGTATCAGGAAAAAGATTACCAATGGAATAAAGTTAAGTGCCTCGCAATATATTATCATTGGACAGGGAAGATTACATATTTTCTAATCTATTCTTAGAGTGTTTTTTTAATATACCAAATAAAGCAAAGTCGTGGTAATTAAATATTACCCTTACATCTGTTTAATTATCTTGGGCTGCGCATTGTATCATATCACGGCTGGCCTGCTTAGTTACGAAAAACAGTGGGCAGAACGAGAAACTGATGTTTTAACACCATATTTGCGATACATAATAATACGAAGCGAACATTGCGTCACTAAGTATTTAGCTAGAGCTAAAATCAAACCAAAAACATCTAATAAAGGCTGTACAGCTTCAAGTTAAAATTGATAGTACATGTTTCTTTATTGATATGAATATTATAAGCAAGTTTTTTTTTTATGGGTCTAGCACACGTGCTACAGCGATTCACGTTGTTCTTGAATCGCTGTAGATTGTACTCGGTGGGAAATACAGTCCTGGGCAAATTATTCCAAAGGGATGATGTTCTCCATATAAAAGACTGCTTGAAAAGCGTTGTACGAGGAGTAACAAGCTGAACCTCATACGGATGTGAAGAATTAGCGCGACGTGTACTTCTAACATGCACCGCTCTGGGAGGAATTTAAGCGGGCCACATCCTTCGAACACTTTCCATGAAAGTACTTGTAGAATAGGCTCAAGTCGCCAACCGTTCTTCGATGTTCCAGCGAATCAAGGCCGACGGTCAGTTCCGGTCTCCAATCAGACGAACAGCTCTTCTCTGAATAGAATCCAACAAATGCAGTGTATGTTTGGGAGCGGAGCTCCAAACATGGGAGCAGTATTCCATAGTTGGTCGAATTTGAGCTCTGTAAAGAATTAACAGTTGTTGTGGAGTGTAAAGCTTTCTGGTTCGAAATAATATCCCCAACTTTTGAGAAGCTCTCCTTGCTATGCCTGCAACATGTTTATGCCAGGACATATTTGCTCACAAATTAACGCCCAACAAATTGAGTGACGATGTTAGAGGAATGGAGTGCCCCGACATAACTATGTCCGGTTCAGCAACGTTAACTTTTTTAGAAAAAACTGCCGCTTGGGTCTTTGTTAAGTTGAATGACTTCCTGCTGTCTGCGGATATTCGTCTGAGTAGCCGATGTCCGAGCATTCAAAGTGAATGAAGAGATAAGTGTACTGTCATCTGCAAAGCTGTAGATTGGATTCTCGGTCTTTTCCAGCAGATCGTTAATGTAAATGAGAAAGAGAGTAGGGGACAGTATGGAGCCTTGGGGTACACCGGCGTTGATAGTGAAGCCACAAACAGAACTTTTCCGACATACCATAAGAACGTAGCTTAGCCAACAGCCCATCGTGCCAAACACGGTCGAATGCCTTGGATATGTCAAGAGCAACCGCTCGAGATTCTCCAAAGTGTTCAATTGCATTATTCCAAACATGTGTTACATAAGTCAGAAGATCTCCTGTTGATCTATTTTTACGAAAGCCATATTGGTGATCGCTAATAATGTTGAATCCTTCAAGATATTTTAGAATATGCTGATTGCATGCCTTTTCCGTGACTTTCGATATTATTGAAAGCAGTGCGACTGGTCGGTAGTTGTTGGGCAAGGAAGAAAATATTCCCTTTCTGTAGGATAGCTTGAAAAGTCTACAGAAAACTGGTGTTAGTTCCCTCGCACAGATTTTAAGAACTATAGTAGGTATTCCGTCAGCGCCAGAAGCCTTTTTGGTGTCTAGCTTCATCAGAATACGCTTTATGATACGCTGTCTGAAGACAACGTCGGGCATCCTTGACTGCACTATGGGAATAGTAGGTGGTGTTTTTCCTTGGAAATCGACAGTAGAATGTGAAGCAAAGAGTTCAGTTAACAAGTTCGCTTTCTCAACAGGTGTCGTTGCAATAGAATTATCTGGCCGTGTGAGTTATTTAATAATAGCCTTACAGCTTTATTCAGTGTACATGACCTGCTCAATACCTCAAGATTTAAAACACCTCCTAGTTTCTGAATGGCTGAAGGTATTAAATATGCGATTAATTACATTAAAGGTGTATAAGGAGAGGAAAATAGTCTACGATGTGGAATTCACAAGAACATTGAACAAACTTTTTGTCTACAGAAATGAAAGAAGAGTGTACAGAACTACAAGAGAAACTTAAAGCGCTTTGAAAGACCTTAAGATATCTTAGGATAAATGTAGAACCATTCCAGCTGAATTTGCTTCTACTTACACGTTTAATCGTTTTCTCATTGATAGTGTACCTTGAAGTACTATGGTTAATAATACATTTATTATGAATAATTATGAGGGCTGGATCTAAAAGAGGTCCCAGGGAGAATTTCATTTAGCAGCAGTGAGAAGAATAAACTGAAAAAGATTATTTATACCTTTAAATCGAATGCTAAGGAGGCTAACATGATAGACTTTAAAAGGCTCATAATAACAACTTCGTATCTTACTAATAGATATATAACAGTAATAGAAAATGTCATATTCCTGCCTGCTGAGGCGATTTGTAGGAAATATTTCGATTCCTAAAATTAATATATCTGCGAAAATGACTAACTTACGTCTGATTAGTATACATTCTCAAAAAACTTAGCAAAAGTTATTTGCGCTGCACCAGATGTCAGGTTCTATCTTTAACTCAGTCTGGTTTTCGTCTGTTTCATAGGCAACCTTACTTAGGGTTTCAAACGATCCTTATAGCGAAAATAATAGCTGCTGCATCTTTTCAAACTACAGTAAAGTCTTTGACACGCTAGAGCGCAAGGTTGTCTATACTAAACTAAAATTAAAATTTTTTCACCTTGGCAAGGACTCAATAGAATTTTTAAGAACTTGTGTGTGGTACAGCGAGGTATTTTAAAATACTTCTGGTTACCAGCCATCTAGTACGAGTATTCTATAGGGTAGAATTTTATTACTTTGTATATTTGTCATATGTGTGCCTCATATCAATATGCCTACGATGCGCCAATTTATCATTCCACTCTTTTACAATACGCTCCATAAACAACTGAGAGTATGGGGGTGAATTGAAAAATCTTGTAAAAAACAATTTAAATAACATTTCAAAATTTTTTTATCAACATAATCTGCTTAACGCTCAATACATTTGATCCTGCGAGATTCCAAGTTTTTTTTATTCTGCCAGAAAAAAAAGACAGCACCGATAACCTCTTCATTCCCACAATATGATGCTCATACGTTAGAAAGTTATTGGCGTAGATTATTGACTTGAATATTCATACTAGTCCTCTGCCACGTTTACTACGGAATTTATAGAGGTGCTCAAGGCAGAGTTTGGATGTAGGCAACGAAATTTAGTCAACATCCTTCTGGTTAGTCTTGTTTGCCTTTCCATTTATAGATCGAAATTACGTCATTTAATGACCTCAATAGGTATATCAGAGCGGGAACTGCCAGTGTGTTAATGGCAGATAAATTTTCCCAATTCAATTTAGTGTTTAGAAACTTGATCAATCATTTTCTATACTTTTCTACCAGGTTTTCTTTATCTTGATGAAGTTTAGTTTTTGGCGTTGCTGGAATCCAACAAACTCTTCTGACTATAACTTATCAATATTAGTTATAACCTCGTTATTCAGACCAAAGTTCAAAAAGTGCTATCACTAAAGATCTCGGTGCAGTTAATTGACGAAGCTATCTGGTTTTCCACCTCAGCAACTAACTTTGTGTTGTCCATATACACCAAATGGTGTATTCTAAGGTTACCGTTTTTGTTGATTTTGTATCCTTCTCGATGACGTCTCTAAAATTTACTGTCAGACCCAGTTAGTTCACTGTACTTTCCGCCGTTTTAAATAGGAAGGCTTCCACTCCTCTCTGCTCATGAAAGAATCAAAATATTTTACCATTTTTTACCACAATGTGATTAAGCAGACACTCTAAGCTTAAAAGTCTTAATAACGTGGAAGGTATATTCAAGGAATAGAAGATATCCTTAATCCTCTATTCCTCGAATATACGATGGTACTTTCATGATTTTTCGTGGACTAACAATCAGACCTTGGAGTTCTTCTTTGATCTACTTCACCGCTCCAAAGAAATAGACACGTACTGGCACAGCCAATTTAATGGTAGCAGCATAGTTCTGATGACCAGATCTCCTTTAGTTATTTTCTATATTTGCTATGTTAGGCCCTACCTAGATAATTATACGTTTCCTCAGCATTTAAATAACATAGAAAATTCCCACCTGATATCTGCTTGTTATCTGGATGTTCATGAAATAGTTTTCTATTAAATTTGATAACGCCACATTTATCGAATCCAAAAAATATTTATTTATTTACGGGTAACTAAGCGTAATAAAAATTTGTCAAATAAAAAATCAACAACAAAAAAATTACCTGTACTTACTAACCTAACTAATGTAATAAAAACAAAACAAAATTAAAGAAAGAATAAAGAGTAAATATAAATGAATATAAACGAAAGCCTAGAAAGCAAAAACCGAAAGACAACAAACAAAAAACCAAGGCACAAAACACAATGCCAAACATCCAGAAGTGGCATAGCTACCACAATATTCGCCTGAGACCGCCAAGATACGCATTAAAAAAATCAACATTAGCCATATTGCCTCTGGCGTGCTATTGGGGAATGTAAGGCATAGTTGGATCTATGAACAGACTGTGAAAAGGTGCAATGACTTCTTGTATTTCTGGGTGGAACAAAAAAATCAATTTGAGCCAAGAGATCAGGACAATCTAGGTGAGAATTAACAGTATTATATAGAAAACAACAGTTCCGCATTAGACTTTCTCACAGATAGCCTAGGGAGCCGGGTCACTGACCTTACGGCTGTTGCAGAAAAATTTGAATGGTGGGTATTAAGCTTCCTAAATATGACACTCATAATAAGGTGACCATAGCGGGAACACTATTACAATAATGATCTCACCAAGGATTTATATAATAGTCTCAATGTGTCAGTGCTAGAGAAATCCCTACCGGCTCTGCAGAGGAAACAGAGCATTCTAAAGGCTCTAGTGATCATGAAGTCATAATGCAAGTGATAACTTAATTTTGGGTCAAGGATTACACCCAGATCTTTAAGCTTATTCACAGTCTGCAAACCCGTCCATCGATGCTATAGAGGAATGCAACAGCGACACCGACTCTACAAAAAGACATCACCGGAGACTTGTCAACATTGAGGTCCAGGCCATTGGACCACACAGTGAAGGAATCAAGACCATCCTACAAAAGGCGACAATCCATTAAAGAGCTCACAATTTTATAAATCTTGCAGACATCTGCAAATAGTAATAAAGGACACTCTAAGTAAGTACCCATATCATTAATAAAAATGTTACATAAAAGGGGACCCGAATGACTGCCCTGAGGCACGCCCGAGTTCACAGTAAAATCTTCAGAGACTGCACCCTTTAAGATAGATAACACTGGATCCATCTCAACAAACGACCCTTATTACCAAAACAGCTTAATTTAACGCATAGAATGCCAATATCGACCGTATCGAAAGCCTTGGAGAAGTCTGTATAAATTGCATCCACCTGTAAGTGATTTTCAAAAGCGCTCGTACCAAAATGAGTGAAACACATTAAATTGGTGTTCGCTGATCTAGCACTGCGATACCGTACTGATGCCAGGTCAAACCAGAAGTGACCCTTACCTTTATTTCATTAGTTATAATATTCTCAAATAATTTGGGTATAGTATTTAAAATACTTATAGGTGTGTAATTCAATAGGTTCGATCTACTACCCTTTTTGTAAATAGGTATTATGAAACTCTTCTTCTATCGGTTAGGAAATATTCCACACTTTAATGAAACAGTGAAAAGTTTGAGTAACGGCCTGGCAAGGGAACATCTATAAATATAAAGGAGAAGGGGCGGTATGCCATCCGGTCCCGGACCCTTTTTACACTTTAGAGAACAAAGCATGTTGTAAACTGTCTGGAAATCACACTCAACACGGTGATCGTGTTGGAGAACGAAGTCCGGGCATCCCCCGCAATCCCCGGTTTGCAGATTGATTTAAAATGCTTGGCGAATAAGGAAGCAATGTCTGTAGACGAACTTCACTCAATTTCACCCAAGAATACGGACTGTGGCAATCTGTTATCAGTGCATCTATCACTGACAAAATTCCAAATGATTTCATGATGCCAGGTATAGCCTATTCAACTATTCTAAATAATTGATTTACGTCTCGTTCTGAAATAGAAAATTTAAGGTCATCTATGTAAACTAGATTACTGACTAGAACCGACAATGACGTGAAAATCCTAATGTCATAAATCGAAATATCTTTGTTCATACCCGAAACAGATGCAAAGAAATTACCGACGAAACCAAGGAGTCACACAATCAAAGATTTAAAAACAAAGTTCTTGCCTGCCCCAATAATTCCAGGTTCTTTTGGTCAATCGCTAAGGCTATTAGCCAAAACTTCACTAAATGTATTATATCACCACTCACACGCACACGCACAGTGATGCCAAATCAAGATTTCGTGGCCAAAAATCGAAAAAAGGAAGTTTCAATTTAGGGGTAGTTGAGTTTCTCAATAGTTAGGTTGGTAGCTCAAGCGCTAGGAATCACCGCTACAAGGACCGAATCGCCGACGTTGCTCGCGCGCGGTGCAGCGCGACATAACCATAAGTTCATCAGTTAACGCAGCTCGCACGTCCCACATTTTCGGCGTAACTTGAAATGCGTGTAACTTTTTAATCGTGAAAGATTTTTTTATGATTCCAAGTGGAAAAACAAAATAAAGGTGAGTAGAATTAGTACATTATATATATTTTCATGATGTTTGTTTGTTTATTGTTTAATTATTAATATTATAATGTTATTTTTAATACTAAAAATGTTAAAG
The DNA here is from genome assembly GCA_019049505.1 of Pachyrhynchus sulphureomaculatus. NCBI lineage: Eukaryota > Metazoa > Arthropoda > Insecta > Coleoptera > Curculionidae > Pachyrhynchus > Pachyrhynchus sulphureomaculatus. The sequence goes on from CM032448.1 coordinate 48,455,471, forward strand.
AAACAATGTTTAAACATGTAAAAGTAAAATCCTCCACGACCCTCCGCTTTAAAACCAATTGTACATTGTTCTGTAAACATTTAAAAAAAAAAAAAAAAACAAAAAAAAAGCTGCCCCATTTTTTTTAATTACACTTTGTCTGCAATAATGCCTAATTTTGTTATAATGCAAGCATTGTGCACTTTATTTTTGGTTGGTTTAATACCTATGGAAGCATTATACGACTTATTGCGGACACATGAAAAGTGTTCATACTTTGCGCGCCGCCATTTTTAAATGCTATTTAGGCGGTAAATTTGAATTTAAACAAGTGATTAAAGTAATACAGATATAATAATTATAAAATATATATTTAGTATTATATAATACTAATTGTTCTCATTACATATTAATGAATAAATAGAATATTTTGAATTGTTTATTAACAATTTTTAAAATATTAAAATTTTATGTATTTTTAAATTAATGAAATTTTTTAAATATTTCTAAATTGTTTAAATATTTTTAAATTTTTATAATTTTCGATTATTTTTAAGTTGTTTTAAATTTTCCAATTATCCAAATGTTTTCAAATTTCTCAAATCTTTTAAGTTTTACAACATTTTCAATTTCAACAATTTTTAAATTTATCAAATTTTGATGTTTACAATATGTATGACAAATTAATTAAATATTGGATTAGTCTTAAAGATGAATTTTATTAAAAAATTGTATTCTTTAAATTTTTAATATTCAATAATGTTTTATAATTATGTACTTTACAGAAACAATGAAAAAAAAACACTGACAAGAAAAGAAATTTTTTATGTTAACCGTCATCGCTTAAATAAAGAGAATAAAAATTTGTTACCTATAATTGAAGACCATTTAACACAAATAAATGAACAACCGTTCGATTTGTCAGATGAACTAAGAGAAAGTTTGGGACTATTAATTAGTAAGATGAGAACTAAATATCAAGAAAGCAAAAGAACCTACTCACGCTTTTGTTCCAAAAATAAATCCTGGTTAAATGTCGAATTTCACTTTGATAACCCGACCAATACACAACTGGAGCCCGTTACGCCATCGTCTAGTAGTGAAATAAGCAAGAGGGGACGTCCATCTCTTTCTTTCAGTGAATCTAGTGAACGGAGTAAACGCAGACGAGCCCAGGATATCAGAGAACAGCACAGCGCGGAAGAATTGGCCTATGCAACGCAAATGAGTTTGCGTGCTAGAGGAAATATTGATGCAGCAAAAGTTGTGCAAGACGTTTCAGAAGGGAGTCCAACAAAGGCGAAGGCTTATAGAGCGTCACTATATGATGATCGCGAAAGACAGATGACCAAAGAAAAGGCGCTTTCATTATTTGTTGAAAATAAAATGTGTCAAAGTATGTATAACAATATTCGAGCGAATAGCATAAAACATAACTGTAAATTGTATCCGTCTTATAAATGCGTTTTACAAGCAAAAAAAGAATGCTACCCTCCCGCTTCAGATATGTGTATTACTGAATCCAGCGCCGAAGTTAAATTAGAGAGTTTGTTAGACCACACTACACAGCGAATACTACTAGTTCAAAACGACGTTGTAAGTAGCCTCACTAAGAATGATGCTTTAAGTTTAACGTTAATGTGTAAGTGGGGGTTAGATGAAACATCCGGACAGAGCAATTTCAAACAAAAATTTCAAAGTGACACTGACAAAAGTGATTCGAGTATTTTTTTTACCTCGCTTGTACCACTTCAAATTTTATATTTAGATGAAAGTACAGGTGAGCAAAAAATTGTTTGGAAAAATCCTCGAACTTCTTCCACCCGATTTTGTCGGCCAATCAAAATAGAATTTTTGCATGAAACTGTTGAAAATACAAAACATCAAGTTGATTATATTGTTGAACAGCAGCAAAATCTCATTCCTTACGAAACAATTGTTGAAGGGAAACAAGTGACAGTAACTTACAAATTAGCATTAACTATGGTTGATGGTAAAGTTTGTAATTCTTTGACAGACACATCTTCTAGTCAAAGGTGCTACATTTGCCAATGTACTTCAAAACAATTTAAAAATATTGATGAAATACTTAAAAAACCAATCAAGGAAGAAAATTTGCAGTTCGGTATATCATCTTTACGTGCCTGGATTCATTTTTTCAAGTGCCTTTTGCACGTTTCTTACAAATTAGAAGTCAAAAAATCGCAAAATCGCGGTGAAGGTAAAGATAAGATCCAAAATCGAAAACAAAATATTCAGAAAGGTTTTCGTCAGCAATTAGGACTCTTGATAGATATGCCGAAACAAGGTTTTGGAAGTACAAACGATGGTAACACTGCGCGACGTTTTTTTTGAAAATTCGAATGAGGATTTATTAACGGTTTCACATTATTTTGCAGGTTATTTCATCGGGTTTTGAAATCGATGTGCCTAAGTATAAAGAATACTGCTTAGAAACTGCTCGGTTGTTTGTAGAATTGTACCCATGGTTTTACATGCCTACAACTCTGCATAAATTGTTGATTCACAGTGCACAAATTATTGAGTCATCGCTTTTGCCAATTGGACAAATGTCCGAGGAAGCCCAAGAGTCTTGCAACAAATTAATAAAAAAAAATCGGCAAGACTTTGCGCGCAAAACAAGTCGAATTGAAAATATGCAAGACGTTTTTTTTTGCGACTTTTGGTATCCTCGGACCCACTAATATCTGGTGTACGTAAATTACCAATTCGAAAATTCAAAGCGTTAGATCCTCAAGCGATTGAATTATTCAAACCGCCAAGTATCAATTCGCAAATTGAATTCCCAATATATCAAAGCTCTAGTGAAGAAGGAGGCGAACAATCTGATTCAGAGTATTAAGTGGTTTTTGAATAAAATTTGTACTTTCTTATAATAAAACACAAAATTGTAATGTACTCATTTTCTTAACCATTTTGTCAAATTTACAATGATTTTTAAATTTTGGTCCGGCATATTGGATCCGCCATTTTGTTTTTCGAAAAAATATTATCAAATTTGAAATCAGGGACCTAAAAAACCTTAATGTACCCATTTTCTAAACCATTTTGACGAATTTAAAGAGTTTTTTAAATTTTGGTCCGCCATATTAGATCCGCTATTTTGTTTTTCGAATAAATATTATCAAATTTGAAATTAGGGACCTCAAAAACCTTAATGTACCCATTTTCTAAACCATTTTCACGGGTTTTCGATTTTTGACCACGAAATCTTGATTTGGCATCACTGTGACACGGCCGGATGATACTATTGCAACTGTACCAGTTGAGAAAGCCAACTTTTTAGCTGAACTTTTTGTTTTACATTCAACTTTCGATTTTCAAGGAAAAACACCACCAACTATTCACATAGTGCAGACAAGGATGACCGATATTGTCTTCAAACTGCGTATCATAAAACGTATTTTAATGAAGCTAGACACCAAAAAAGCTTCTGGCGCTGACGGTATACCTGCCATAGTATTCAAAAAAATCTATCTTGGGCTGATCCAGGTGGTAGTTTTTTCTAAAAAAAGTAACGTTGCTGAACCCGAAATATCGGGGCACTCCGTTTCTCTAGCATCGTCACTGAGTCTGCTGTGCGTTAATTTGAGAGCAAATATGTCTTCGAACTAGAAAGTTTTACACGCCACAACGGTTAATTCTATACAAAGCTCAAATTCCACCAACCATCGAATACTGCCCTCATGTTTGAAGCTCTGCTTCCAAACATACAGTACATCTGTTGGATTCTATTCAGAAAAGCGCTGTTCACCTGATTGGAGAGCCAGAACTGACCAGCAATTTTGATTCCTGAGACTATTCTATAAGTATTTTCATGAAAAAAGTTCGATGGATGTAGCCCGCTTAATTCCTCTCAAGGCGGTACATGCTAGAAATACACGTCGCGCTAACACTACACATCCGTATGAAATTCAGCTAGTCACTCCTCGTACAACCCTTTTCAAGCAGGTTTTTATATGGACAACTTTATCCCTTTGGAATGATTTTTCCAGGGGGGTATTTCCCACCGAGTACAATTTACAGCAATTTAAGATCAAAGTGAAACACTTTTTTCGCACACGCGCCGCTCCTGTAGCGCTTTATGGATTTCCCTGTTATATCCATAAAGAAAAGATTATCTATATTTTCTTCTGATTTCCTGGTGGACCACAGTTATACCCACAAGTTTGACGTAAAGCAACTGAAAGAGGAAGCGAAATGCAGAATGAAAGTGGATTTAATGAGTCACCTTAGAAGACACCTCTTTTAAAAGTAACATGCTTAGTTTTCCTTCTATCTATCTGACTATCTGATGTTATGATAATCTTAGATTTTCAGAGTGCAATTAGACGTTGTATGCAGTTAACCAAAGAATACTTTTCCTCTTATTAACAAGTGAAGTATCAGTTCGTGGAATGTTACACAGTATGCTTGCCGATAGTTAATCCATGCCGTGGACCGACTTTTTTGTGACTGACAGAGGTAATACTTATCCCAATCTGATGTAGCTAATCCTAATGGATATTTTGTGTAAATATGTGATCGATCTATAGTTTTTGGGATTGGTCAAGTCGCCGTTTTTTTTTTTTTGGAATATATACTGTTCTTTTTTCGACAAACTACTCAGGAATTGGTTGTTCCTTATTCGATCAAATATTAAATATGCCGGATATATGTGTGTGGATGATAGAAAATTTTTCCTACCAAAAATCCTTGATGACATATGGCCCTGGAGCCGCAAAGCTTTTAGTGTCTTTAATAACATTTGTTGTGTGATTGCTTTACTAATTTAGTTCTGTTATTAAAACTGCATGGGGTAAATTTCGAAGCAGTCTAAAGCAGGAGTGCCCATATTTAAAAGCTTTTTTGTGCCATAAATAGCCTTCTCAAATGTAGTTACTTATTCTGTAGATGGCGCTATATCAACTTTAGGTGTAATGTCTTCTTGTGAGGAAAATTTATTATCGATAATAGATTTTTCGCTTTGCGATGTATGAACTTTACCTCAGCTAGAGCTCGTAATCTTTCTAGACGATGGTGCTCAATGATTCTTTCCAAAATGTCTGATAAAATTGGTGACTCTTCTGAACTATTTTCCCTACTTACATTGTGAATGGCCCTTCAGTTATTAAATAGTGAATTGCGCACTGAATACGACACTTGAATAGTTCTGGAGACCAGAACCGCGCAGACCCTCGGTAGCACCTTTTTGCGAAACCTATGAAGAGCTTCAAACATCACAGGAGCCAAGGCATCAAGGGCACCGCACACATCGCACACTGGGGCTGCGGCCCCGCTGGAGAACTGCCCTACCTGCTTTTTATTTTATTCTATTATCTGCATCACTAAATTGTTGGCATTAATTCTGGGGCCCAGCTGAAGACAGCGTTGTTTACTGTCTTGATCGTTACATTTTCTAAAAATTGACTTCCAAGATGTTCATGGTCATTTGCCATGCCGTCTAACGTTATATATATTTTTTCTTTTATTTTGATCTGTAGCTCGTGAACTCTAACACTGTTGTTTAGGGAAATTACTTCCACAGGTTGGCCTATTTGCTCGACCACTGCACAGGTTGTTCTCTAAACATTAGAACCTTGTTCATTGCCAGAGTTATCTATCGTCTCTATATGTTGGTGGTTGTTAGGAGCATCTACTTCATTGTTTCTCATAGCAACGGATTTTACGAAGTGAACGAGGGCGTTCTGACTCATCGTTACCCAAGGTGGTCACTGAAGTTAGTCATGGCCCGTTGAAGTTGCTGCCGTCCCGTCTTACTTCGCTGTGGTTTACAGTAGCAGATTTCTCCAAGCACTAACAATTATACCAGACTGTATCGTTGTTATTATTATTTCTCAAAATTAGAAATATTAATCCAGTAATTGACAGTACAAAAAAATCTTTCTAGTGAGGCATAAGGTGGCTTCCAACAACATAACCCATTACTTGAAAAATTGAAATGTCTCCACCATTATCTACAACTATATTTAAGTTAATATTTAAATTTAACAACGTTGGTTATATTAGTTGCTGAACCATCTTTAGTAAAAATAAAGCAAAGTTTCGTTACAAAAAAGAAACTTTCGTTACAAAAAAGAAACTTTAATATAACTGGGAGGAAAGAAGGAAAACTTTTTACAAAGTTTAAAAAAAAACATTTTGTTAAGAACTTTTTACCGCGTGCTGTATAATTAAAAGTTTTTTTTTTGAATCAATACATACCATTAATTACATTGTTGAAATATTAACTACACTTTTTCACATTATTTTTCAGTATGTTCCAATTCCTAATATGTTATCAACTCTAAACTAACAACTATTGCTCCTAAAAGTTAACCGTTTCTGCTTAACTTTACAATCTTTTATGTATCATAAAACGTCTTTATAATAATACTAAAAGCAGTTGGTCATAACTTCTGCACCTAAAATGTTTATAGCGGTATAAACATGTTTACAGCTAACTTTTTTAAATGGCCTCTCTTAATATTTTATTTAGTATACCATTTTATAGTACCTTTAGAAGTACAAGATAAATGGTAATTCATAGATGTTACTTTAATTAATTCACTCGGTGTGTGTCATATTAAGTAAGACAATAGATTTTGCGGATTGTTAATGTATATCATAAACTACTGGCATCAACTACAATAATAATATGTCATTTTAACGTTGTTTACTTTCTCGATTTTACTTAAAACATTACTTCCACTTACGAATAAATGACTGAGATACTATATTTTTTAGCAGCCAAAAAATGTTATTGTAAAAATTGTAACATGCAAAGCAGAGGTATAGTAAATTTTCATGCAACAAAGTCAAAGATCTCTTTACTATTAATCATTTATACAATTTGAGCTTACTTACTAGTTCTAAGTCTAACAACTACAATGTGTAATACATGTATATTAATTGGTTTAAAATATCTTTCGGCAGGCTTGTTGTCTGGCCTTTTTTGAGTAAGTTTGCTCAATGATTTTTTAATTATTCCTAGTTATTTCCGATTTACATTTTTAGTTACTTTCTTGCCTTTGTTTGGTTAGAAGGATTTTGTAGTTTTCTTTAGTATTTGTGGTGTTTATTTATTTCTTAGTTTTTACTGGAAAAAATTATACAACCAAAATCACTTATTTGTTGTTAATATTGTGGTCCTTTGATTCTTGTCCGCATATATTCATTTCTTTTACTACCTTTCTCTTGTACAATCAGTCACTCATTTGTTCTTTATTTACTTACAGTATATTACAATGTTTATCTTAGATTTACACTCCATATTTTAAATTCACTGTACCCTGTACACTTCGCTATTATTTTACTTTAAACATTTAACAACTAGTTTAAATTCCAATATTTACTTTTAACTCTAATTTTACCTTCAATCTGGTGTTACTCTGCTTACCCACTAATACTTTTCTTTGCAACAGAAACATTCTAAGTGATCAAAAAAGTGTATAATAATGATTAGTTGCATTTTCAGAATTTTTACAGTTGAAGTATTATTACAAAAATTATTGACCATAAGAAAAAACACTGGTGAAACATAGTCCAAATTCTAAAAAAAAAACACATGTTTCACTATTCAATAGTTGTAAAATCAACAATAAGATACAACAATTTGAATCTGTGGATGTTGCAAGCCTAGTTCTGTAGGCATGCTTGCCCTTTGTCGGGTGTTGTTTAAGGACATAAAACGATAGACGAATTCTCTAGGGAGTTGTTAGGATTCTGTTAACAATCGCCCTACTTGACGATAATTGTTAGCAATTCCTGCGTTGATCTGTGGCCTTAGACAGCCCCTACAGAGGGCAGATATGCCTTCAAAACTATGCTTATAGCAGCCAGAGATACAAATTGTTAAATCCCACCGCTTGCTTTTGCTAGTACGTGATAAGTACTTTAAGTTTTATCCTCTTCTCTATCGATCCTAACTCGGCTATCATGATACGAGATTGGATTGACAGATAAGAAAACAATAAATAATAATAAACAGTAAAAAATATATTATTTTTATAGATAATATTGATCGTTGTGAAAAATTAATTAAATTGAGCGGAGAATATATTAATAAAAAGAGAAGAATTAATTGACATACCGTGTAAATATAACAATCCCAATCTGACATTTGGCAACAATGGAAATACGAAAACGTTTCTTTTTAAAACTTTCAATGAGCTTGATGACTTCCAACTTGATTTACCTTAATACCATTTTCTTTTTTATTTCAGACTGTGATGTTCACGCTTGGAATGCTTCTGAGTTGCATTTTTATATCAAACACTGGTTTGGAAGAACAGAATATCGGCTCCAATTTGGTTGACAGTTCGTCGAAGGATTTTTTGGATTTTGATCAGCACGCAGTAACGTGTTATATTTGTGTCAACGTGTCCGACAACTATATCTGTAATCAATTTGCAATTGACCGGCCGTGTAAACCTGGTAAGTACCGTAGTTGGTAATTGTAAGAACGGGGTAGATGCAGAAGTAATAACTAAGGAGGTCTTATAAGTAATCAACTAGACCAGAGAGAACCTTTTCGCTAACTACATTTAACGTCGGATACTGCCAATCGTACAATATCTACAGTTTAACTTCGGATCCAAACCATATGATCCATAGATAATACGCTAAGCCCACTGTTTAACGGTCTACTACTCATTTTGTTTCAAATTTTACTAAAATGTCTTTAAATGGTAAGGATTATATCTTTTTGTGGTTTCTTAAGTAAAGACATGTATATTATATGAATACATTTTTCGTTATATACTAAGCTACTTAAATTTTTCGTTTTTACTTTTACAAAATTAGGTACTAGAAATAGTGTAACTAAAAGATATGTTTAAAACAATAACTGAGACGTAAGGAAAAGCATGTAAAAAAACAGCAAGTGCGAGTCGGACTTGCGCAATGAGTGTTCCGTACGGTGATTGCTTTTCAATTTTAAAAAAATTGTTACCCTAAATGAGTTTTCAACTAAGTTTGTTTCCGATTTGTGCTGAAAACTTATGATCTTAAACTCTTTGTTTTTTTTTATATATGTAAATTATCAAAGGTAATGCACTCGTAACAATTTTTATTCAATCTACACCTCGTAGAGAATATTCCAGAATTTTTTCAAAATTTCTTGACTAGTACTTTTCGAGATAAGGGAGTGCAGCAATTTTTAAAAATAATAAAAAGAGAAGTGAGCGCAAGTATTACATCATATATATTTTTGAACTCGTGTTTTTGCAAGCTTTCATTTCACACCTGGTACAATTTTTTTTTCACTTCCGATTTCACTCCCCAAAGCTAACCCCTTAAGTCAAAATTTAACTTTCAAAACTACGCGGCTGAATTTCAACTTTCTATGTAAAAGTTTAGGAGAAAATCCGGTGTGACAGACGAACAGACACCGAAGTGATCGTATAAGTATTCCATACGGAACACTAAAAAGCTCAAAAAATAATTTTATAATAATTCAATAGTATAAACCACATTTCTATATACAAACACCTTTTTTAAATTCGAGGGAATTGTGAATAGATATATTAGGAGCAAACAGACAATTTTTGTTGGAAACTTTAAAATATATGCACAAAATAAGTCTTGTTTTGTTTTAAAAATAATATATCATCTTAAACCTTTGGTCAATCGATAATATTGGAATACATAAAATAAATAATTTGTGATATAATATATATATATATATATATATATATATATATATATATATATATATATATATATATATATATATATATATATATATATATATATATATATATATATATATATATATATATATATATATATATATATATATATATATATATATATATATATATATATATATATATTTATATATATATATATATATATATATATATATATATATACATATATCTATATATATACGAGTATATATATATATATATATATATATATATATATATATATATATATATATATATTTATATATATATATATATATATATATATATATATATATATATATATATATATATATATATATATATATATATATATATATATATATATATATATATATATATATATATATATTTGTACCGTGCGAAAATGGAATGCCTCTCGTTTGGGCACAAATTTTTAACATGTGAATTTCGCCCCGCATAGACAGCGTCATTTTGTGGGATGTCAATTTTCACTTCGCCCGCACCTTGAGGCGCACCTTTTACAGCCCCGTTTTAATTTCTGATAATGAATTGAGTGAATACTGATTTTAAAAGAACTAAAGAAATTAAACATACACTAGCTCAGTTTTTCTTGGTAGAGTAATATGGGTAAGAGATAATTTTTGTACGTCTTTTTGGAAATAGTCTCTATTGCTGTTTAAAAAAATTTGGTTGTACAAATTTTGGGCACCATTCATTTTTAAATAGAAAGGATCTAACTTCAGCTAAAAAAATACAAAAATACTGAAGGGTTATGCAGTTGTTAAGGAGAAAATTTTTATCTGGTACAACCCTCTTGTCCTGAAAAGTAAGATAGGTGTACAGTGAGACACTAGCTTTAATCAACAAAAAAAGGTTTATTAATGATTTAAATTAAAAGTTCTAACTTTTGCAGTTCAGTAATTACAAAAACTTTAGCCTAAAAGGTGTAGTTATTACTAAATAGAGTTCCTAAATCAGATATTTTACTTTTAAAATTTTGCTACACCCGATATTGAAGATTCGTGACGTTCACTTCACGATTTATCAGTTCAATTCGGTGTTAAATCATTTATCTGCGGGACATAGGTCTACTGATATATATTTTGGTGACTTACGGTTTTCCTACGGGCTTCTAGGCCTTAAATTGAACACTTAAAACCGTTTCCACACATGCCTTCACTAATTTATCGGTACTGCTTCATGACGAGAAGAGCCTACAACGGCTACTTCATGTTAAAAAACAAAGCCCACTACGGCTTCACGTTGAAAAAACCTCGTACTCGACTTGGCTCTCGATAAAATTGACGAAGCCTCTACTGCCGCTGGATGGGCAAAGTCTGGCTGCGGCTTGATCAGAAAAAAAGCCAACTACGGCTACTGGTTGCAGCCTTCTGCCGCTACATGTTGGAAAGAAGCCTCGGCGGCGGCTTGATGGGAAAAAGCCTCGATCCGCGTTCTCCGGACCCTTAAATAAGCCGTGAGAATTACGTCTCTAAGATGGCCTGCTTCCGGGAAACAAATGTCTGACCTATCGGGGCGTACCACGAATTGAATAAATTCGGTCGGAAACCCGCACTGCACACTGTACCATGAGCGGCTAGAAATTCCAGCGAAATAGACTGCTCGATACAAAAATGAAAAAAAAGTAAATTATAAAGCCAAAAATCAGTAACATTACATGCTCTTAAAATCTAGGAAAAAATGAATGTTACAACAAATATATATATATATATATATATATATATATATATATATATATATATATATATATATATATATATATATATATATATATATATATATATATATATATATATATATATATATATATATATATATATATATGTATATATATATATATATATATATATATATATATATATATATATATATATATATATATATATATATAGGTAGCGGGTAGACACTTTTGCACAATCCCAGCGTAAAACAGGTCTACTTCAGAAAAGCAATCCAGGCTATGCGCGCCTTGGTTCTCCTATGCTTCCCAAACCAGAGGGAATCATGTTCTTTTCCTATTCCTACCAACAACCTATATATCCTTACCCGTCCACTACCCTGGTGAAGGGCAGCAGCGATCACTGTACCAGCTCGGAGAGTAGAGGAATTGATCCTGGACCGGTTCGAAACTGGATTGTCACAAGCATGATTGCAGCAATTTTAATAGTTGTTGCACTGCGGTGCAAAAAGCAAGAAGAAACTATTGCACTATTTTTCTCAAGAAAATGTATCGTGGCAAGTACAAATACTACAAAGGCCCCTAGTCCGTGGCAGACTTTAAGTAGTCAAGGGGTGCTAAGAATTCCCTCGAAGAATGCTAGGACTCACCCGCAAGTGGATAAACAAAAAAATTATAAGATTTCGAACATCAAGATTGGCACATGGAATGCAAGAAGTCTCTATATGACTGGAAAAACACATAATATCATCAGAGAAATGGAACAGCTGAATATCAGTGTGTTAGGTGTTAGTGAAGTACGATGGCGCAGGACGGGAAAGACCAATCTTGGTAACTACACTATGTACTATTCTGGTAACGATGACCCAAATCACTACAACGGTGTGGCAGTTATATTGAATAAAGTAAGCAGTAGGACAGTACTCAACTTTGTGCCCCTGTCTGACCAGGTCATGCTCCTCCAAATGAGAGCCCATCCACAAAATATAAATATAAGACAGGTTTATGCTCCTACATCAGATAAAAGTGAAGTGGAAGTTCAACAATTTTATGCCCAGTTAAAACAGCTCTTATGGTAAATGTTACTAAAAAACACGAAGTAAATATTATCCTGGGCGACTTCAATGCAAAAGTAGGAACAGGAGCTGTGGGGGATGTCATGGGGAAATATGAGCTAGGCGAAAGAAATGCGCTGGGTGAAAGCCTTATCGAGTTTTGTCAAGAAAAGAGTTTAGTAGTCATGAATACATGGTTCACGCTGCCTAAGAGAAGACTGTATACATGGATATCTCCCAGAGACCATAACGGTAATGTAGTTCGAAACCAAATCGATTACATATTGGTAAATAAGCGCTATAGGAATGAGGTTCGGGGAGTTAAAACATATCCTGGAGCCAACATCGAGTCTGACCATGTCCTTCTGACCGGCATAATTAAGATCAAACTGAAGCACATTTAAACTGCAAAAGATGTAAGGCCCAACTTTCGACTGCTGAGGAACCCAGAAATTCGATCGCAAGTAAGCGAAACACTCAACCAAGAAATAAGTCAAACAATTTCAGTAGGCCACTTGCTATCAGTCGAAGCCACATTGGAGTCATTTAAAAATATCTATGCCAAAGTTCAAAACGAAAAACTTAATATGCCAACAAAGAGAGGGAAAAGAGAATGGATGACACAGGAAGTATTGGGACTTATGGATGAAAGAAGACAGTATAAAAACGATAACAAAACTAAATATAAAAAGATCAGTAAACAGATTCGAAAGCTTATAAGAAAGGCTGAAGAAAAGTGCATGGAAGAACGATGTCAGGAAATGGAAGAATTACAGCTAAAGCATGACTATTTCAGTATATATAAAAAGTTAAAGAAGCTACCGGTCAAAACAGTACACGAACACCAACATACTTATTAAACTGTTCTAATCAGATATGAACCGAACAAAAAGAGCTAGAAGAAGAATGGGCTCGATACATTAAAAATACGTTTGATGATGACAGAGAATTACCAGAACTCATTACGGACGGAATTTCTTTAAATATACTCCCACCAGAAGTTAGGGATGCAATAAAACATGCAAAAACTGGAAAGGCTCCTGGACCTGATAATCTTTATGCGGAGATGTTTCAACTTTTAAATGAAGAAAATATTTCTATCTTGTGTAGCTGCATAAATTCCATCTACAGTACAGGAACTATACCAAAGGACTGGCTTAAGCCTATGTTCATACCATTACCTAAAAAGCCAAATGCGCACAGATGTGAACAGTACCGTCTTATAAGCCTAATGACCCACGCTTTGAAAGTAATGCTTAAGATTATTCACCATAGAATACGCAATAAATGCGAACAAGATGTTAGCGAAGAGCAATTCGGATTTAGACAAGGATTTGGAACTTGAGAAGCACTTTTCGGGCTGAGTGTATTTTTACAGAAATGTAGAGATCAAAGAAACGACGTTTACTTGCGTTTTATCGACTACAAAAAAGCATTTGACCGAGTCAAGCATCCACAATTAATTCAAATGCTTCAAAATATGGGACTTGACGAAAACGACATCAGATTCATTACTCCCCTATATTGGGATCAGGGACAATACGAGTAAATAGCAGAGAGACTGAGGAAATAGGAATAAAAAGATGTGTTCGTCAGAGATGTGTTCTTTCCCCGCTCCTGTTTAATCTATACTCTGAGCACATATTCCAGAAGGCCTTAGAGAATGTCACAGATGGTATCAAAGTTAATGGCAAAATCATTAACAACCTAAGGTACGCTGATGATACCGTTATTATAGCAGATACAACGGATGGACTTCAGCGTCATATGAACAATATATCTAGGGAAGGCGATATTTTAGGCATGAAAGTAAACGTTAATAAAACGACAGTAATGTTCATTTCAAGAACACCCTGATTGCAAACAGATATTCGGGTTTACGGTCAATTGATTGATTGAGAACAAGTAAACAAATTTAAATACCTAGGGTGTTGGGTAACTAATGATTTGAATCCTGAAGTTGAAGTACGAGTTCGCATTGAAATGGCTAGACCGGCTTTTCTCAAAATGCGATACCTCCTCACAGACTCAATCCTTTCTTTGGATACTCGTTATCGTTTTGTAAAGGTCTATATATATCGAGTACTTTTATATGGAGTTAAGGCCTGGACCTTGGGAGTACGATCAGTGAATCGTTTAGAGTCTTTCGAACTATGAGTCATGCGCAGAATATTGAATAGCGTCTTACTAATGAAGATGTACTTCGTCGAATGGGTAGAGAAAGAGAACTATTTTCATTTATAAAAAGACAAAAACTCGTTACTTGGGACATATTTAAAGGGGTCCACGATACTCACTGCTCCGTTTGTTGATGGAAGGGAAAATTAAAGGGAAGAGAGGTGTGGGGCGTCGAAAATGTTCCTGGCTGAAGAATATACGAGATTGGAGAGGTCTGGATACCCACACTTTATTAAGAATTTCCCAGAATAGGGAGGAATTCGCCGTACTTACAGCTCAACTTCAGTAATGGAGATGGCACTATAAGAAAAAGAAGATATATATATATATATATATATATATATATATATATATATATATATATATATATATATATATATATTTTCTTCTTCTTATAGTGCTATATATAAATATAAATATATATAAATATAAATATATATAAATATAAAATATATATATAAATATAAATATATATAAATATAAATATATATGAATATAAATATATATATATATATATATATATGTATATATATATATATATATATATATATATATATATATATATATATATATATATATATATATATATAGATATAGAACGTTTCGCGTCAACGAGGACACCCATGTGACTAGAATTGAAAGAGACGCCCACATATGTGAAATGACTCGAATTTTTGTTGAAGTGTCTACTTTCGAATGTTACCTGGCCTTTTAAAAAATTCAATATGGTGGTCACACTATGGCGGCTAGACTCATAATGTTTGAATAAAAAAAAATGTATTTTTATATCAAAAAATTAATAACGTCAAAGGAAATTTTGAGAATTCATACTTCCGAGGATACTGAAGTCATTTCTGCAGTTATTTTTTAATTTTGCACCCTTACAAGGGATGAAAACAGTGGTTGAGGGTGGCTAATTATCAGAATATGTGTTTAATTCTGCAGATTGGCGAATGGACATTTAGGGTTTTTATGCTTCTAAGTATATTTTTAAGGGTAGTTTTCAAATTTATAAAGATGAAAACTAGGAGTGAAATATTGACATAATTATGTTTTGTTGTGCCTGGAACTGAAAAACTGAGCAAACTGTTGATCTCTTATTCTGTAATGGTAAATATATGTTCCAGATCCCAATAAATGTTTTTCTTTCAGCCTAGAACCGAGCAATTCTGCTTTTTTCATTAATCAAACCCAAATCTTTCACTAAATCACTTAACTCAGCTTGTGTAAACAACTGGGGTTTGAAATTTTCTAAAGAACATTGAAACTCATCATCATCCGGTCGACTTTCATTAAATTCGAGACTGTAAAACGTCTTCAATAGACTGAGGTGACTCAGAGACAGGAAGTCTCGGTCCATGTCCTACTGGCCGATTAGCTGAAGTAAAGTTAGGATAGACAATTACTTTCTTATTATCATCAACGCTCTCTCTATACCATACCATGGATACTGCAAATCTAAAAGCTTTCTTTTCTGTCTTATACCATTTCCTAAGATCCTCGACACAAACATAACATAATTTGTGAGGAGCCCAACATTTTTCTTGATTATCGATTTCTACACCAAAATAAGCAAAGTATACTTTTTTCAGAAAGTCAGTAATGTTTCTTTGATGTTTTTTAACTATAAACTCACCATACATATAACAAAAAGTGTGGGAGAGTTTTTACAACCACGATTAGCCATACTTTGAGTGTGAATTAAAGCACATGGGTTAAACACTGCAATGCGAGATTATATAAACTGGAAGAAAACAGCTGTGAAATTTATCGAAACTGCTAACCTAATAACATTTGATTTTACTGCCAACCTTATAAAGTTCTGATTTTATTGCCAACCTAATTCGAATAATAAAAAATAAACTTTTTACATTTAAAATATTAAAATGTGAAAAATTGGTGGGTAATACGACATTTTTATTATTATTTTGGGACTCAGCACACCAAAAAATATAGGAATCAGGTAAAATTATTAAAAAAGTTTTTTCATCGTCGGCCTGTGTTATTTATTATTTTCTGATGTAGTTTCACTTCAGTCGCAGATTATTGGTTTGTTACATCTACATGGAGCAGCCTAACAGGAGAATTTTGATACAACATTCTTTAATGCTCTTTCTGTGCATATTGCCATCACTATGTTAGTAAAAGCTTATTCTTTAATAAAATCGTAAGCACTCGACTTAACTTCTCTACTTTTCTTCATCATCATCAGCTATGGAGTCCATCGTCGGACATAAGCCTCCCCTAAGTGGGTCCAACTTTTTGGGTTTTGGGCCTTGTTTATCCAGTTGTATCCCACTAGCCTTTTGATGTCAGACCATCGGGTTTGTGGACGTCCTCTACTTTTTTTCTCATTCCAGGACCTCCAGTTGATTACTTTATGGATCTATCGATTATCAGAGAGTCTTGCGATATGACCCGGCCAGCTCCACTTCAACCTGCTTACTCTCTCAGCTACATTTGTTATCTTGAACATTCCCCGAGTTTCTTCATTAGTCAGCCTATCCCTCAACAATATTCTCAACATCCTCCTTTCCATCGTTCGTAGGCGATTTATAATTTCTTGATTCAAAGTCTACGTTTCCGTTCCATATATCAATACTGGCAACGCATTGATCAAATGTGTTCGCTTTTGGTGTATTTAGTTTATTTAAGACATTTGAAAGGAAGATGTTATTTTTGGATATTACTATTTTTTGTCCAAGTTACACGTATGAATCCCTTCTTGTGATTTTCGCATTTTCAATGTTCAGTACTGTTTCTTTATCATAGTCGTCGTTTATCATGAACACGGTTTTGGCGATGTTTATCTTCTGACCAACCTCTCTGGACTTGTTAAGTTCGTCCAGCAGTTCTTTCAATTCTTCTTTGTTGTTAGATATAAGCACAATATCATCCGCGAATCGCAAATGATTGAGTTGCTCTCCTTCTATATTTATACCCTTACTTGTCCATGGAAGTTGTTTGAAAAGATCTTCTAGCGCCAACCTAAACAACTTCTCCTTTTTCATTTCTATCTTATTGGTGTTTTCTTTCAATACTGTCCAAAATGTTGCACTTTTATATATATTTTGAATAATCTGCGAGTATCTGCTGCCAATTCTACAGTTACTTAGACTATTTAATATTGCCCAGATTTCAAGGGAGTCAAACGATTTCTCGTAATCCACAAAGGCCACCCAAACCTTAAAATTATACTCGTTTGATTTTTCTATTAAAGTTCTTAATACTTGAAGGTGATCTGGTGTACTAAAACCTTTTCTAAATCCGGCGTGCTCTCTGGGTTGGTAATCGGCCAATTTGTTTGTAAGTCTCGCAATTATTATTTTCATAAATGACTTGTACATTACGGATAGTAAGCTGATTGGTTTATAGTTGGTTAATTTAGACTTACCTCCTTTTTCATTTCTATCTTATTGGTGTTTTCTTTCAATACTATTTGAAATGTTGCACTTTTATATAGATTTTGAATAATCTGCGAGTATCTGCTGTTAATTCTACAGTTATTTAGACTATTTAATATTGTCCAGATTTCAAGGGAGTCAAATGCTTTCTCGTAATCCACAAACGCCACAAAAATCTTAAATTTATACTCGTTTGACTTTTCTATTAAGGTTCTTAATACTTGAAAGTGATCCAGTTTACTAAAACCTTTTCTAAATCCGGCTTGCTCTCTGGGTTGGTAAGCATCCAATTTGTTTGTGAGTCTCGCAGTTATTATTTTCATAAATAGCTTGTACATTACGGATAGTAAGCTGATTGGTCTATAGTTGGTTAATTTAGACTTATCTCCTTTTTTGAAGAGCGTGGTCACCACAGCATTATCCCAATTTCGAGGTCATCGCACATATCGAGACACTTCTTCTTCTCTTCTCTTAGATCACCA
Source organism: Pachyrhynchus sulphureomaculatus (assembly GCA_019049505.1). Lineage (NCBI taxonomy): Eukaryota > Metazoa > Arthropoda > Insecta > Coleoptera > Curculionidae > Pachyrhynchus > Pachyrhynchus sulphureomaculatus. The sequence continues at coordinate 48,473,942 of CM032448.1, forward strand.
TAATCCAGACTTAATAGCGCTATTAGTTGACACCGTCCATGTTCTCAGCTTCACAGTTTAGTAAGTCATAGACTTTAAAACTGAAAACTCTAGAAAATAATAATAAAAACGATGTTTTTGAAAAAGTTAAGGTCAAAATTTTTCTTCAATCTTGTTTTTAAATTTTAATTTAATTTAATTTAATTTATTTATTTACTGCACTTTATAGATTGATCACAGAGATCTTTCCAATTACAAAGTACCAGAACTTAAATTAATTTAAATAATATTACATAATTATCTACATACACTTAAAACAACGCACGCAATTTAGTTTTGAAAAGACTGCACTTATCATTAAATATATCTACACTATTCTGGATTCCATTGTACAGCATGCAAGCATTATACAATGGAGATCCCAGGTGATGGTTATTATGGGCTACATCTGGTATATCGAAAGTGTTATGATTTCTTGTGGTGTACGTGGGCACACTGAAATATAAGTTGGACAGAAACGCCGGGTCATCAATGAGACCATTCACTATTTTGTACAAGTAGAGCATGCAATATTGTTTTCTACGTTTCTCTAAGGTTACTATCCCATACCGTTCATGCAATAGTGTAGAAGAGATCATAAAGTTATATGAACCGGTGTGTTTATAATGCATGTAACGTATCATTTTATTCTGTATCAATTGAAGTGTTCGCTTGTGACAATTATAAAAGGGTGACCATACTATACTCGCATATTCTAATATACTTCTAACATAGGATATGTATAGCTGTTTTAAGCAATTTGTACTTCTAAAATCTTTTGTGCTTCTGACAATTAAGCCATAGATTTTGTTCGCTTTGATTGCTGTATAACTTACATGATAGTTAAACGTCAATTTGGAATTAAAAATAACCCCTAAGTCCTTTATCTTATCCTCATACAAGAGTGGGACATTCTCAATGCTATATGTAAACTTTATCGGCTTCAGTTTTCTAGTGTAAGAAACAAAAGTACACTTAACTTACACCAAAGTAAATCTAATTGTCAATTGCCCATTTTGCAACGTTGTCTATATCATTCTACAAAATCCGGCAGTCAGCAGGCGATCTGATTTCATAATAAAGTTTTAAGTCGTCAGTAAATAACAGGCAGGATGCATTTTAACCACACTAGTTATGCCGTTGATATAGAGTAAAAAAGCAGAGGTCCTAGGTTGGACCCCTGTGGAATCCCGGATGTAGGTGTAAAAGGTTTGGACTCATACCCCTTTATCTTTACTACATGTTCACGATTATAAAGGTAAGATTTTAAAAACTCAATTAAATTCATATGGAATCCAAACTCCGTCTCCAGCTTATTCAACAATATCACAAATGAATGCCTTTTCAAAGTCTGTATATACAATATCCATTTGGCCGCGCCGATTTAAGACACTGACGTTGCCTGCGTTACCGCTAATAAATTACTAATGACAGATTTTATTCGAAAAGCATTTATCAATGCCTTTCCATAACATCCATTACGACCTTTGTAAGACCATTTTCGACTTTATGATTTTTCAAAAAACGGTATATTCAAAAATTTATAATTTCAACACTAACGATATCTCGATTGAAAATTAAGGTTTTTCTATAAATTTTTATTTCCAGCGTTACTGACCCTGCTGATCCAATATGCAATATTTAATCAAAATCTGAGACCACAAGAGAACAGCCGTTTTTTGGTAATCAGTCATATTTATACTTATAAAAGGACTAACATAAAATTACTAATAGTGTGACTGTGCGTTATTCATATAAGTGAAAAAGATGTTGATTTTGTTAAGCATGTCACTATATTAACAGTAGTTCATCGTCGATACTACATTATCTCATGCAATTGCTCATACAATTACGTTCTTTATTTAAAATAAAATGACCAATTTCAAGTAAATGGATTCAAATAACTGCTCTTGTTTGATGCCGGAAAAAATTGTCGCCTGCGGTATTCTCTGTTTCATTAACACTGAAAAATTCTATTTAATAATGTGGCTGCATTCAGGTCTTGCCATTTAAAAAAATCCAAGTTGGCATCATAATCAGTTATATTTGACAGGTAGTAAATTTTTTCACAAAAAATTACATTCTAAAAAAATTTGGACCAAAATAGCATCCGTTCAAGTGTATATTTTAACAAATTTAGTCTCGTATCTTAACAAGACTGAAAATAATTACCAACAATTGTGTTTTTAAATCAGATTGAAAATAACTACTTAATCGTGGCTTCATATGCCTAGTTGGCTGTTTAAAACAAAAGACGTTGTGATCTTCGTAATCTGTCAAATGACATTGACAACAAGTCTTTAAATACCATATTTGGCTTCTTGATTAAAGAAGGTTCAGTAGTGAAAAAATACCAAAAACGAAAATGTAATTCGAGTGAGACGTTTAGAAATAAAATATCTCTGTATACCCAAATTTTAAACTGTTAATTGTTAATGTTAAATATGAATCAAATGTTAACCTACTTTTATTGATATCATTGACAGACATTGACAAACTAGTATTTCATCAGATAAATTTCTATCTTTTCAGGTTAATTTATTTTTTACACAAATACCTCCACATGACGAACGATAAAACAATGATTCATTATAAATAGATTTGTCCTAAAAACGCTCCGTGGCAAGCAAGTTTGTGTAAAACCGCCAGAAAATATATTCAGACAGTGATGAATTTATATAAAATTTACAAAAAAAAACATCTAATAGAATACAATAGTACGACACAATTAAAAATAATATTTTTACTAATAAATTTTAATTTTATAGGTGAGACATTTTGTCATACACTACACATAATGGATTCCAAGGGAACCAGCGTACTGGTTAATAAAAAATGTACAACAGAGAAGGAGTGCCAAAGAAATAAGGTTGGATGCGTGGAAATAGATGCACAAACGGTAATTAATTTATTTCAATCATTTATTTTAATTTCACTACCCTTTCCATCTAGTATAATCTTATTCTATATATATATATATATATATATATATATATATATATATATATATATATATATATATATATATATCTATATTATATATATATATATATATATATATATATATATATATATATATATATATATATATATATATATATATATATATATATATATATATATATATATATATATATATATATATATATATATATATATATATATATATATATATATATATATATATATATATATATATATATATATATATATATATATATATATATATATATATATATATATATATATATATATATATATATATATATATATATATATATATATATATATATATATATATAATATATATATATATATATATATATATATATATATATATATATATATATATATATATATATATATATATATATATATATATATATATATATATATATATATATATATATATATATATATATATATATATATATATATATATATATATATATATATATATATATATATAATATATATATATATATATATATATATATATATATATATATATATATATATATATATATATATATATATATATATATATACAGTGTGACAATTTAAGTCCGCATTATATGGGATTTTTTTTTAAATAATCACTTAAGCCCAGATCTGGTTATTGTGCTTCAAATAATATCAGAAATAAAGTATAGTAAGTCATTTTTACGCATGACGTCACCTGTCAAAAATGACATTTTCGTAAAAATTTTTGAAAAAAAACGTATAATTTGGTCAAATTTTAAAAAAAAATTATTAGACAAAATGGTTTATTTTGTGATTCTAGATTTGTTTGTCAAATTTCAACGGCCTACTACGGTTTTGAATTTTTGGCAGTTTTTTGACATTTGGGCAATTGTTTTTCATCTTGATTTATTGCAACCTTATTTAAATCACTTAATTTATCAAAAACTAGGCACCTTTAATCTATTTAAGAACAAAATGAAGTCGTGTCCATAATTTTTTTATAGAATATTAAAATTCACACATTATCATGAATCATATTTGATGCAAAGTTCGATTAGCTTTTGTTTTTAAATAGAAAAATGTTTCTCGCTTACGTATTTTGATAGTGAACACACTTAAACGTTTGTAAATTATGACAAATCTTACATTTTGATCTTTTTAGTAATGCATTTAAATTTTTAACAATGTAATCTTTCTTATTATAAACACCAAATTAACAACTTGCTGCTTTATCCCATTTGTTTTTTTTTTATACTTCAACTAAAACCACTTTTTAGATCAATAGTACATTTTAGATGCTAATTAGCAACCGTAATAAAAATATTACACATATTCTAGATATTAATTTGGCAGTTACGTGTTAATAATACCCCCGAAAAATTCCATTAAAATACTTTCGGTGTCATTGTTGACGTAACTGCTAATTTAAAATAAATCCAGCCATATTTTAGTCGTGGCTATCAAAATTAACGTTCGCAATATTAGAAAGACCCTTTATGGTTGTGCCGATTGCCTCCCGAAAACTTACCTTCTACAGGAAAAAGAGCTAAACAGAGAAATTAACACGCTAAGCAAAACTCGATATTTCTATGCGTTTATTAATAGTAGGCCCTGGAAACAATTGAGAACTAGAGATCGCAATATGATGTCGTAAGCTGTCAAATATTTAGTTAGCAATTCAAACTAGAATGGAAAGAAACAGATGGTGTCACAACATGCTTTATCTTCAAGAAAAGATTGTAATTGTTTTATTGTATGGGGAAAATACACCTCATCGCACTGTTGCAAATGTTTTTAATGAGCGTCATCCTGAAAGAAACTTCCAGCAATCTACTGTGAGCCGAATTATAAAAAAGTTTAAATCGACTGGATCTGTGGGAAATGTTTTCCAAAAAAATCGTGTTGCACATAAACATACCGAAGATACTGAGTTAGATGTGTGCTTAAGTGTAGTGGAAGAAGCCAAAACCAATGTTAGAACTATTTCGAAGTCTAAACCGGAGATCGACAGGGAAAGTGTACGTAAAATTTTACACAAAAATAAATTTAAACCATACAAACCAAAACTGATAAACACTCTACAGGATAGAGATTTTAATATTCGGTTGTTATTTTCATTCTGGTACCAAAGAAAAATAGACGAGGACTCCAAATTTCCGTACAATGTTTTATGGACTGATGAAGCCACGTTTACTTCTAACGGAGTAGTAAGTTCACAGAATAGTCTATGGTGGGCCAAAAAAAATCCAAACTTCATAATTGAGTGTCGTGACCAATACTCGTTTAAAACTAACGTTTGATGTGGCATTGTAAATGACCAAATAATAGGGCTATATTTTTTTAGACATAATTTAAACTCACAACGATATTTAGATTTTTTAAGTAACGAAATTTTAGAAGTTCTGGATAACATGGCTGTGTATCTAAGATATGCTCTATGGTATCAATTAGATGGTGCACCAATACATAATACTTTGCAAGTACGAAAGACTTTAAATGAACTACTTCATGGCAGGGTCATTGGGCGAGATCAAGATAATTGTTGGCCACCTCGATCGCCCGACATCACCCCATTGGATTTCTATTTATGGGGTTATCTCAAACAAAAAGTATACAAGTTTAGACCATTTAGAGATATCGATCATCTAGAAACTATAATTAGGCAGTGTGTTCAGGAGATACCTTCCGAGTTTGTGAAAAATTCCATCAAAGAAATTTCTAGAAGAACCATTCGTTGCATTGAACGAAACGGTGTACACACCAAAATGTAGAATATTACAATATGCGTGTATTTGATACAAAGTATTTATTAAATAGGTTAAAATAGTCAATTATTAATTTAGCGTTTATAGAAAGAAACATTACATTGTTGAAACTTTAAATACATTACTAAAAAGAACAAAATGTAATATTTGTGTTAATTTGCAAACGTTCAAGTGTGTTCACTATCAAACTACGTAAGCGAGAAATATTTTTTTATTTAAAAACAAAAGTTAATCGAACTTTGCATCAAATATGATTCATCATAATGTGTGACTTTTAAAATTATGGACACGACTTCATTTTGTCCTTAAATAGATTATAGGTGCTTAGTTTTTGACAAATTAAATAATTTAAATAAGGTTTCAATAAATCAAGATGAAAAACTGTCAAAAAACTGCCAAAAATTCAAAATTGTAGTAGTCCGTTGAAATTTGACAAACAGATCTAGAATCACAAAATAAACCATTTTATTTAATAACTTTTTTAAAATTTGGCCAAATTATACGTTTTTTTCAAAAATGTTTACGAAAATGTCATTTTTGACAGGTGACGTCATGCGTAAAAATGACTTACTATACTTTATTTCTGATATTATTTGAAGCACAAATGGATGCCATAACCAGATCTGGGCTAGTTATGAAAATTTTTAAATTTATAATTTCTCTAAATGATCGTTATTAAATACTATTTTGCATTTACTTAAATTGCAACAGTGTCTGAGAAGGTTCCAAGCGGCATTAACCGTATTCGCAAAGTATTTCCTATGTGAGGGCTTACAATCAAAGTCAAGCAACCCTTTTCTTACAGTTCAGGTAGATATAAGGCACTCTTTTTATAGTTTTTAGGGTGAGTTATTGAATGTTTAGGTATTATTATTAATTTGCTTTTCATCTTACAACTACTTTCCACATATTTTTTTATCTTGGCAGTACCATGGACGGTATACTCTACCAATAATAATTATTGGTAGGGTCTGAATTATTAGAATTAAATGAAAATATTCAATTAATTAAACATATATTTTTAACACGTACTTATTTTGTTATAGTAGTTGTAGCGTTATATGTTATAAAATAAAACACTTTATTTAACTTGTTTTGTTCATATATAAAAAAATTATCAAATACATAAAAAATACATTTAATAAAGCACAGATAGGTGGCAACTTCGAGTAATAATATATTTTGGTAATAAAGCTCTTAAAGTCATCATCTGTCTGGATTACAGGTTACAGGAATCATTTTTAATATGCTTGCTTAATTGCTTGACAATATTGACAAAACAGTGAAAAGGTGTATATCTCAAATTCTGGTTTATACAGTGATGGCATTTCATTAGTGAAATTGCTTCATGCTTATGAAATTTTGGAGAAAGAAAATTTAAAGGAAAAGATTGCGCATATAGTTAGTGGCTTATTTTCTCTCCATCGTAAGCAGCTAATTCTTAAGAAATAAATTTATTTTTCTCATCCACAAATCCTTGGATATCCATAACAAGCCCCGTATTCATAGTGACGTTAAATAAGCTTTAAATGAGAAAATTTCTTCAATACACAATTTTTTCCTGAGTATTCTTCTATTATTTTTTTAAGTTCTACATTTATAACAAAGACATACTCGACTGTTTTTTTTTTTTAAATTTGTATAATAAATATATTAAAATTCAAGGATGGGGATGAAATTTAAAGTTGCTTAACTATTTTCGTCAAAGGATCTTGGCTAAGTATTTTATCGTATATTAATAAACAATATGCTCTGGCTTTAGCTGGAATTTTTTCTTTTGTTCCGAATTCAATCCTCATTGTTACTATTACTAGACTACTCTGTAATAAATCTCGTTGATGGTCTAATATTGAACTCAAATTTTTTTAGATTAAATAACGGTTCTATTTGGCAAATAATAATACTTAACGCCGAGAACATTTCATATAGTGTAGCAAATTTGTTGTAGGATTATCTTTCAGAATTTAAAAATACATTTATATGTCTTAGTTCCCAAAGATCAAATTTGCTCCTATTAGCTTTTAGATTACCAAGTCTATTATTTTGGAATACATGACGAGGAATCTCAATTTTTATAAAAGTTTTTACAGGCCAATTGTGTCTTGTAGTTCCTAATAATTCTTGATATTCAACTAATTCTCAACTTAGGAAAGTGATAAAAATATCGCTAGATAAGGAACTCTCCTACAAAGTTTAGTTATTGCAGTTTTAAGTTTTTCATATTCAACAGTGGATACTAAAAAATTACTATGATCGTTACTTCTTATGCTAATTAGTTCAAGTTTATTATTTTGTTATACTCTGTATTACATGATCCCTCAGCGATATTGCAAATAACATATAGAATTCATTATAAGATAATTTCTGCAGGGTAATCTGACATATGTTCTACATTCGATTCCAATCTTTTATTTTTAAACTCTAATAGTTTATCGATGGTTTCATCCTGAAAGGTTATCGAAAATAATGATTTCAGATAAATACGTAAGGTATTATTATTTACAAAAATGCTAAAATTATTACCATCTTTAGGATAATGATTTTGTAAATATTTGTTTATATCTTCTAATTCGGAGCTTCCTGGCGGTATACATATTATAGCATTAAATTGTTGACTAGAAGTAAACCTTTAAAAAAATGACAACAAATTCAGCTACTAATTTTTACTTTAAGAGTTTTAGATAACAACGTCAATTACGATCCTTACATTATGCAGCAGGTTGGAAGGGAAGGAAGAAGAGAAACAGAGGAGTAAGAGGGGAACAAGGAAGAGAAAGAGAAGATAAGTAAGAGAAAGAGAAAAGAAGGAGAAGTTAAAGAAAAAGAAAGAGAAGAGAAAGAGAAAAGAAAGAGAAAAAAAAGAAAAAAAGAAAGAGAAAGAGAAGAAAGAAAAGAGAAAGAGAAAGAAAGAGAAAGAGAAAGAAAAGAAAAAAGAAGAGAAAGAGAAGAGAAAGAAAGAGAAAAAAAGAGAAAGAGAAAAGAAAGAAAAGAAAAGAGAAGAGAAAGAGAAAGAGAAAGAGAAAAGAAAGAGAAAGAGAAAGAGAAAAAAAGAGAAAGAGAAAAGAGAAAGAAAAAGAGAAGAGAAAGAGAAAGAGAAAGAGAAAGAGAAAGAGAAAGAGAAAGAGAAAAAAAGAAAGAGAAAGAGAAAGAGAAAGAGAAAGAAAAAAAAAAAAAAAAAAGAAAAAAAGAGAAAGAGAAAGAGAAAGAAAAAGAGAAAAAGAAAAAGAGAAAGAGAAAAGAGAAAGAAAAAAAAGAAAAGAAAAAAAAGAAAGAGAAAAAGAAAGAAAAGAAAAAGAAAAAAAAAGAAAGAGAAAAGAGAAAAAAAAAAAAGAAAAGAGAAAAAAAGAAAGAGAAAAAAAAGAAAAAAAAAAAAAGAGAAAGAGAAAGAGAAAGAGAAAGAGAAGAGAAAAAGAAAGAAAAAAGAAGAAAAGAGAAGAGAAAAAGAGAAAAGAAAGAGAAAGAAAAGAAAGAGAAAGAGAAAGAAAAGAAAAAAAAAAAAGAAGAGAAAGAAAGAGAAAAGAGAGAAAGAGAAGAAAAGAAAGAGAAAGGAAGAGAAAAAGAAAAGAAAGAGAAAGAAAGAAAAGAAAGAGAAAAGAAAAAGAAGAAAAAGAAAAGAGAAAGAGAAAGAAAAGAAGAGAGAGAAGAGAAAGAGAAGAAAAGAAAGAGAAAGAGAAAAAGAAAGAGAAGAGAAAGAGAAAGAAAAGAAAGAGAAAGAGAAAGAAAAAAGAGAAAAGAAGAGAAAGAGAAAAGAAAGAAAAAGAGAAAGAAAGAGAAAAGAAAGAAAAAGAAAAGAAAGAAAAGAAAAAAAAGAAAAAGTTGGTTTTGTAAGAAAAAAAAAAAAGAGAAAAGAAAGAAAAAAAGAAATGAGAAAAAAAGTTTCCCAAAAAAAGAAAAAGAAAAAAAAAAAAAAAAAAAGAAAAAAAGAGAAAGATAGGAGAAAGAGAAGAAAGAATCAATTTTTTTTTAGTTCAATTGGAATGTTGGTTTTGTATTCTTCATCTAAGAATATCTTTAAAAAAATTTCCTTTGCTTTTCCTTTATCATAAATTCGTTATGGAGATTGGTAAACTTTTAATACTTCCTTTGAAATGTTATTTATTTCTCTAATTTCAACAACTCCAGTTTCCCATTCTCTTCTCTCTTGGGAAGAGCAGTTATATTCCCGAATGTCAATAAACACGTCTAATCCAAGCAAATTCATGTTTGATACTAAAATCGAATTGACAATTGAAAGATTGTATTGGTTTCGTTCGAGTTTTTTCGCTTTTTTTCGTTAATTGTCCCTTTTTCTTTCTTCCCTTCAGCATATATATTCATTATGATTTGGTAGGAGGCCGTATATATTAATATTTAATTTTTATCAACATTATTCTTAGGAGGGAGAATTACTTTGTTGGGAGAAGTCACTCCGTTTGTGGAAGTAGGAAGAGGAGAAGGAGGAGGTATTCCCACGCACTACTTACTTCACAGATAAAAATAATGTCACTCTGTTGGCACTATTTTGTGAGAGATATACCCACTTAACAGAAATGACGAAGCGTAATTAACTGTTATCATTTAAATATAGTCTCTATGGACGGCAGATATGCGTTACTCAATTTTTTTGTTTCTTAGGCCTACCAAACATTTATTTTACGACATCTTTAGCTAATTATAAAATATCTTACATATTTAGGTTCTACACTAAAAAATAACAAATTATATTAAAAAGATCTCATGCCAAATAGCAATTTCTTACACTTAAGTCGCCTGACTTGTTCATTAAATAATTTTGAAAGTTAATTTCTTATTTTATGTTGTTTTTACTAGGTTACTTAGTAATATTTGCCCTGTTGTATTTTCAGATGTGCATTTCTTGCTGCGACCAGAATTACTGTAACGTAAATATCCCGACAAATAGTTCCACAGCCATCTTCGATGACAAAATCACCAAGATGCGTATGTTAGCAAAAAATTTATTTAGGGAGCAAGAAAAGGCCCTCACCACGTCAGTTAAACAAACAAACAAAGCATTCGACACAAGAAACGCATATAGAGAGTTAATTTTATTAATATGGTGTATAGTGTTTGTGATACAGTAACATTTAACTTAGTCTTAATGCCCATTGTATAGGTTACAGTAATATAAATAACAAAAAGGGTAATTTTGCGAAATAATTAGGATGAAAAAAAAAAATATTTAAAATAAAACCTTATGTTAATTATTTCTTACGAAGACTTCAGCATAAGGTTTTCAATATATTTTTGTTATTATTAATTACTCGCAGACTCTTATATCAAATTGGTAATAAATTATACAGGGTGTCCTGAGATTAAAAAAAATCGTTTCAAAAACCCAACATGAAGTACTCTCAAAAATAACATTAAATATTTAGAGATTGCTTAATATGAATAACACAAGTAGCTTAGAAATAGCGGTGGGATGCTATGTAAATAATTTTTTGCCTTACATTTTAACACAGAATTCTTGTACTTTTTTATAATTATGCGGTTTAACTTCCTAAGAACTATTTAATCTTAGGATTAATTGGCCGAGAAATTAGAAAAAAATGTTTATAAAATATAAAAACAAAAGCGCTGTGTTCTAAAGACCATTAGGTCATTGTACATACTTGTATTTTTTAATAGGCTTACTTAATACATTTATTATATTTAACCATCTTCGCGGTGATTATTTCTCAACTGATATTGTTACTATTTATGCCTGCCTAGAAGGCCAAAAATGTCAGTATATTTTGCAGACTAAATTTTTCTTTCGTCATCACTTACGAACATTACATATTTGTCCTTCATCGTATCAAAATGTTTTGCATGCATGATCATATTAACAAGGCTTAAAAACCAATGTTTAATCTCTGTCATTCTGTTGTCTGTTATTATTTGCTCTTGTAGGCCATAGATATCGCAACGAACGATTTGATGATATTAAAAGGTTTACATTAAATATTATTTTGGAAAGAAAAAAGTAAGTAACAACGTCAGTCAAGAATATCCAGACGATGATGATTTATACAATCATGGTATACCAGTTTAGTAAAAATGAACTAATTCGTTTTTAAGATTTCCTAATATATTAATTTATAATATACTTTTAAACATGGGGAAAACGCATCTCGTTTAAAGCCACACAGGTAAATCGTAGAATAGACGTTAACGTATGTTCTTCAAGAATTAATTAAAAGAAACATAGAAATTAATTGGTTTCCTCATATACCCCTCTCTGGGAATGACTGATGAAAATAGTCATTTTCAACAGTGTCCCTCGCATTAACATCATCTGTAATTGTACCCTGATCAGGGACTCTGGTTCATTGTTGCATTTGTTCGTGATTCTTTGGAATGTACTTTAGGGACTTTACAAACATCTACGAGCAGATGGAATAGTGACATAGTGATACCTAGAAAATGAAAATGGATTTTCAATGATGTATATTCGACTTAGGGGGTTTGAGTGTAAATCCTGGAATCACGTTTTGTAGTCCTGCTGGGCTGAAAATTTTTTTTTTGGTTTTTCGTTTCTTTAACCTTTATAATTCTTTAAATTAAAAGAACAAAAATTATTTATGCTATAATTGCATCAATTGAACTTTAGCAACTCGTAGGACAGATAACAACTGATTTTTCTCAGGATTTTATTAGGAATAGTTTAGAAATTTAAACACTAAATTTGTAGATTCCTTTTAATATTTTTATTTAATATATTTATAGAATGAATTTGAATTTTACCATCGTCGTTCATTCTAATTTTGATTAAGAAGGGAATCTTAATTTCTATCACGTAAGTATTTTAATTTTTGGAACAATTTCTTGTCTGGACTCTTTTATCAGATAATAGTAGGTCCTGAGGTGCAATTTTTTTCAAATAAATAATTTTTATTTAACATTTTTTTGTACGAATCCAGAAAAGGTTTTTTACAATTCATGCTCAGAAAGTAGTAGTGTTGTAGGAGGACTCCTAAGGTTTCTCTTCCTTTTAGGAAAGATAATTTTATTATTCCGTTCCTACAGTATTTTAGGTGAACCGTATGGAACTTAGAATCATAATATTATGTTATTTTATAATAATTCAAGTTAAACACTTATTCTGTTTCTAAGAAATCTATTGCGCAGACACAAGCAATAGTATAGTTCTGTTCGGCAGGTCATAATATTCTAATTTATGATATTTCTATTGTACCACGAATATAATATTTAAATTAAATCACTCCTCCCATCGTAATTTTTGACTTCTAAATATTCATATTCAATTTTTTTATTAATCACGTAAATTATATTTTAGTCAAGATAAATATATATATATATATATATATATATATATATATATATATATATATATATATATATATATAACTATCAATAAAACTAAAAATACAGCCACAATTACACAGGTAAGTATAAATAGGTAAATAGTAACTTAGACTAGCAAATAAATAAAAAAAACAATACATAAACAATATATCCTAGTCAGACAAGCATAAACAAGGCTAATGTTATGAGTTTAACTAAATTTTTTTCATTAGAGATAGGTGTTAATCTACCATTAGATGGTTTAAGAGACCAGTGCTTACTTTCAGCCATCTAATGAGTTAGATGTTTCGTGTCTTAATTCATTTTAAAAAAGTTTCAGGAGATACCCTTTCAACAACAATTGGTATAAATCTATGATTTGCTCCACAAATTTCAGAACATTGTCCATAAAAAAGACCTGTCCGATTAATAATGAAGTTAACTTGATTTAAACGACCAGGAGTACCATCTACTTTAATGCCTAAGGCGGGAACGGCTCATGAGTGAATAACATCTGCTGATGTTACAATTAGACGGATTTGTGTTATATAAGGTACAATTATTCGAGTGTCTACATCAAGGAGTCGAAAATGGAATGGTTTTAAATCATTAAAAGGGATTATATAAGAGTCAAATTCTAATGGTGTATAGTCAGAATATTCATAGGATCAATATCATTGATGCCCAATTGCTTTAATGGAAACTACTGGGTTATTTGTTTCATCTATAATGTAAAGAAGGCGAAGGGAAGGTAGGGCAATAAGAATAAGAATTACTGCTGGTATTCTATTATCAGGCTTATACACACACACACACACACTACTTCATTCACACCGGCCGACCGATTTGAACACCTACATAGTTGTATATTATTATAACCACTATATAGTACTCAATGTAAAACATGTTAAGCAATCAAGACACCGGTTATACAATAATCAAAAAATAGTCATCAATGGCCACGCTAATTAAAAGAAATAGGGTTTTCCAAAGTGAGAAAAATATTTCCTAATAATATTTTTTAATTTTTCTTTGAGGCATAGTACACAAGAAATGTCCTTTACGTCCCGAAAAGGCATATTCTTGCTATGCTTCCATAATAAACCGAGGTCTTTATGGGCTTCACGGGAATGCCTCATAACACAAATATTATTTCTTGACCGGGTATTACACTCATGGAAAAACCCCTTATGCTTTAATAAGGATTTGCCTTGTTGAATATACACAAGTAATTAAGTTAATTATAGAGTAAATATTAAACGAATTGTTCTTTTTTGAATAATGAATACACTACAAAGGTCCACAGCTTTGCTCTAAATAATTATAGAACAGTAATGAATACACAAAAGTATAAGGAAAGATTAATTAGAATTTTTTTATCGATTAAAGATTTTTTTAAGGATTTAATAATGTAAAAAGCCTTGTTGAGCCTAGAGCATACTCTAACAATATACTACTCAGTATATATCACCTCTACACCAAATATTTTATTTTTGCACTCGACGCGCGTTTCACTAACCATGTTAGCTTCATCAGAAGCGATAATTGATTGGTGTAATGGTGATATATACCTAATAGTGTCATTGTGCCAAAGATTCCACATTTCCAACTTAGTCTACCAATATAATTACTGCAGTACGAATAGATATTTAGACCCTGGAAATTGATGGTCTCTTGAGACCAAAGCAAATTTCTCTCAAACTGGAAACAAAATCGGTAGAAGCAGCTCTTATTGTTGCGACCTCCAAACATTTCGTCTTTAAATAGTTAATCACAAGTCTATTGGCACCATCCTCCCCTATCCGTTATCCTACGTAAGGACGTGGTGATATCACGGTATTTGTGCCACTATTTTAGCCCTTGTTCCTCGGTCTTGGGCTTGATGTAATGCTTCCGGGAATGTGAGGCCAGCTGTTATTTTAGTATGGTCCGACCACCGTGTGGGAGACCGTCCTCTTGGTCTTTTGCCTTCGATATTACCTTCCACAATCAACCGCTCTACTGTGGCCCTCCTTTTTGCTATGTGACGAAAGTCTTGTCGTTTTGATGTTGAGCTCATCTAGGATGGAAGCATTTGTGCGATGCGCTGTCCAGGGTATCCGGAGCATCCTTCTGTATACCCACATTTTAAATGTGCTGATTTGTTTCTTGTCATTTTTTTTAATGGTGCAAGTTTCGGCTGTGTATGTAGCCCAATACTAACCAGAAAATTCTTGAAATATATTAGATACGATAGCAGATGTATTTTCGTCGCACTAGTTATTTGCAACTATCGATGTTTCATAGGCATACATGAAAACTTTCCCCTGAAATATGTGTTCCGGAAGATTATATACAAATAAAGATAAGTGGGGCTGAAGAACTCCCTTGTAGAGTACCCAAACTCGGATCAAAGTCCTCAAAAAGGGTTTTATTAACCTTGCGGCAGATCTTCCGATGAAGTGAGAATGATTTCATTCAATTATTAAAGTTTCATCTTATACTCATACCTACAACTTTTTTAGCAATACAACACTTATTAACCACCTCAAATGCACGAGAAAGTTCAAAAGAAAAAATTTGCATTTTTTCCAAATTATCAACTTTAGAAGACCGTTTCTAAAACCGTGTTCCCTTTAAGTGAAAATTTTGTAATTATTTAGAAAATCTATTAACCTTTCGTAAACAATTTGTCAAATATTTTGGAGAATACACTTAGAATGGAAATCGGTTTGCAATTGTCTACTCTTTCAGCTATTTTGAAAATAAGCACAACCAAACGCCTTTTCGAACAGCAAGGAAATTTGCCATCTACGAGTTACATGTTTAGTAAAGTCCCCAGATCAGGAGCAATCTAAGTATTGCCCGATTTATTTAACTTAAATGGAGTTTCATCTATAGTATACCTACATCGTTTTTGTTAGAAGATTTTTGAATTGCTGCTGTTATATATTCCGGATATATATTAAAGACCTGTTTCTAAACTGTAAGGTGATGTTACAGTAATATAATTTTTTTCTTTTTTAGTCTTAAGATATAATGATTGTATTTTGATTTTTTAATCGTTTAGTATTCACAATTAAAAACTACATAATCCAGAATAGATATCTATCAGAACATCAGTTTTGATAGCTATATTCAACAAAGACGTTGCACGAAAGATCTCAAAAACATCCGATGGCATCTTGTGATTTGCAGCAGTGCCCAGTCGACCGACATTGAAACCGCCACATAGGATGATAGAATTAAATATGAACATAGCTTTAACTAAAATGATTAAAATTTAAAGAAACAGAATAAAGTTTTCAGAGGATGGTCTATAGATATTAACAATACCATAATTTTCGGTACCGGCAGACAAGAACCATTTCAGGTGAAAAAGTATTTAAGTCTTGAATCGGAGAAAAGTCAGAGGAGGTTCTATTGTTAACATAAATTGCTGCACCACTATGAACTTTTGAGGCACTTATTGGAAATACATTGCACATACAAATGGAAGATATTAGTACTAGGTATGCTAGACAAAGATCTTTTAATATTTTTCCTACAAGCTGAGAATCTATCTCACTACTATTTTTAGAACGTTTACATTTGAAAAAAAAATTTTGTGTATAAAAAAATTACTTGTTTTATTACTAGTGTTCAGGTTAGGACTAGTGCTATTACCATAGCTCAACCATGTCTCACCATTCATCATCTTCATTAGCTTATTCTATCCATAGTCCAAGTTGTCTCCAATGAGCTCTGTTGTTTGCTTTTTACAATCAATCGTGTCTTACTAATCCTTTTTTGTCGTCCGTCCATCTTGTCTGTGGTCTACTTCTGCATCTTGTGTTCTCTAGGCCTCCATTCAACTACAACGCGTGTCTATCATTCATTCTTGCGATATGCCCCGTCCAATTCCACCTTAATATATATATTCGTTATATTACATCTGTCACTTTTAATCTTCTTCATATCTCGATGTTAGGAATACGATCCTGGAGTCTAATATTTAGCATTCTCCTTTCCATTGCTCTTTAGGTTACCTGGAGTTTATTTATTATAATTTTATTTAAAGCTTACATTTCAGTGACATATGTTAATACCAGCAGTACATATTTATCGAATACTCTGGCTTTTATTGAATTTGGGATGTCCAATTTAAATGTATATTGTAACTTTCCAAACACAGACCAAGCTAACGAGACTCTTCTATCCAAATCAGCCTTTAAATTATTTTTTGATATTTCGTTGTTCAAATATTTGGTTTTGGTGAAGTTTATTTATTTCTCAAGACTTGTTATTTAATTCCATCAGCATATCTTGTAATTCTTCTTTTGTGTTGGCGATCAAAGTGACATCATCTGCGAACCTAAAGTGATTTAATCCTTCACCGTACATTAGTAATCCTTTATTTTCCCACTTTAACAATTTGAATATGTCTTGTAGAGTCAAGCTTTGGGGATATCGAGTCGCTATGTCTAATTCCTCTTTTAATTTTGATTTTATTTGTTTTTTCTTCAAGCATTATTTGTGATGGATGGATGTAGATACGTATTCAAAAGGAGTTGCGTATCTTTCATCGACTCTGCTGTTACTTAAGGCGTTAAGGACTGCCCATATCTCTACCGAATCAAATGCTTTTTCGTAGTCAACCATTGCTAGTACTAGTAATCTAATTGTTTGAATATGATCCGAAGTGTTGTATCTCCATCTAAATCCCGCTTGTTCATGTGGTTGATAACTATTTAATTTGTTCTTTAATCTACATATATATGTTATGATTCTAATGAGGATTTTGCACAGTACCGATAACAGGCTAATGAGTCTGTAATTCTCCAATTTAAATGTTTTCCCCTTTTTAAAAATAAGCACAATAAAGGCGTTTACCCAAAGTGTTGGTATTTTACCATCATTAATACTGTTAGTTAATTCTTCTATCTTTTCAGATTCCAATTCACTTGTTTTTTTGTTTAAAAGGTCTTTGTTGTAAGACATATATGGCTGGTTACATTGGGTTTCCGTAGAATCTTTCGTGTTGATAAAAATTACATTTTTTTACAAATTTTTTTACAGTAACTTCACTGCGCGACAAATTTTTAGAAAGATTTTTAAAGATTGTATCATTTTGTTTTAAAAAGTATAATTTATTTGGAATAAGGTTGTCTACTTTCATTAATAACTGGCTTTATTTTATGTTAAACTTACTACTGTATTTATCAATTTTAATGTTTTTAGTAGAAGTTCGGATGTAATGGTACGGTTTGTATGAGTGCACGTATTTATAATATCGCTTATAGTGCAAAAAAGTGAACATTTCTTAAAACATCTGAAGTCATTTAGTCCTACCATTAATATTAAATAGTTTTTACTTGTGAAATTTCTCGTGAGGGTTTGTACCTTTTCAGGATACATGTGGAAGTGATGCATCAAGTGTAATGTAAATTTTAATTCAAAATTGATTAGGATTGCTTCTTGATGTCAACAACTGGTTTAGGTTTTTGGCGTAATTATCGCCCAACAAGACAATTCTGTTTAGCGGAACACTTATAGGTACAATCGTAAGTTGGTACCTGTCCACTTTGTCGTTATTTGAAATTTCAGGATGAGAACTTTCAGTTGTTCTGTTCTCATTTTAAATAAGTTGTGTAGCTAGTTCACATACAGGTTTGGTACATATATTATCTGAATCCGTAGAAAAAGTTCCACTTGACATGAATTCATATTTAATAGTTTCCATAGTGGATGCCGCTTTAACAACCCTCACAATTTGAGCGGCTGTAGGTATTACCTTAGGTAACTTTATTTTTGAATTTAAATCATTTCGTTTTTCGTTTAATTTATTAATAACGTAAGATCTTATTCTTTGCTGCTTCTTCTCAGATTAGTTTGTTTTCATTTATAAGTTTTTTAATATGTTTATCTTTATCGAGGTTATCTTCTGCCTTTTCCCTACAGTTTTTCCAGCATACTATTTTCATTGTCACTTCTATTATTTTCTTGCTTGCAACAATTAACCAAATTATTTCTTATATATAATAATTTAAGCTTGTATAAACAAGACATAAATTGAGTAAAAAAAAACTCAGAAAGCATCTGGGTTCGCAACAGGAATATGATGACATATTTCGTGATAAAATATAAAACCCAAACTGAACTTATAAGGACTGTGTGCTGTTTCTCCACTGTACTGATAACAGAACGTTACTTGAATCGAGAATATAAAGTTATGAAAATTTGCTGCGACTGTTGTTTAAGTAAAAAACAGTTTATAAAAGAAAAAAAAAAACACGCAGTATTTGAAGAATACGTGGTGTTTCATGAACATTAGCAATGATACTTGAAAAGGTCTAGGTAGATACCAAATTGACTATTATGATTTAATTATAACAGTTCGGCACTTATTGTTTATGGTAATTCATTCTGTTGATGATGCTGTGAGAGTACAGGGAGACTTGGATCGGGTGAGTGAGTGGTGCGGAAGAAACAAAATCTTAATAATAAAAAATGCAAGTTAATGTCATTCTTTCGGGTGAAAACTCCGCTTTTATGTGACTATAGTATCAATAATTGTCTTCTGGAAAAAGTCTCTTCATTATATGACTTAGGTGTTTATTTGGACACTAAGCTCGATTATCATATTCACTATGACTTTATTGCTAGCAAATGTTTAAAACTCCTTGGCTTCGTGTGTAGGAATACTAGGGATTTCCAGACTGTAGATAGCATGAATACTTTGTATAAGGTCTTGGTAAGGTCTTCTGTAGAGTGTCTGTCATGTTTATGGTTGCCCTCATATGCTATACATATTGAGAGTATCGAAAAGGTTCAGAAGAAGTATGCTAGATATGTTTCTTACAAATTTAAGTGGAACATCACTGCTTATGGGGACCTGCTGCGAAGACTCAAGCTGCAATCGCTTTCAAGACTTCTTCGACTTCTAAATAGTCATATAGACTGCTCCGATCTTCTGAGTTTGATAAATTTCCATGATCCACTAAGATTAACAAGGATCCACTGACTCTTCTCCCCGAAGTACCATAGATGTAACTACGGCCTATTCTTGCTGATTACCAGAATCATTAATGGCGCTGGTGAAACGGCACTTGATTTTTTTAATTTCTCTTTAAAACTTAAAAAAAAGAATTGTTGACAGTCCACTGAGTAACGGGAGAACATTTGCTGGTGTTGTTGTTCTATTGCTATAATTGTTGTTGTATTATCATAATTTCTGTAGAAACTATGTATAAAATGGGTCTTCCCGTAAATAAATAAATAAATAAATACGAATTCAGTCTTGGAAAAACTGAGCAAATGAGGGCAGGATAATTCCATGTTAAGCCGACTGGCCACTGCGCAGCGCCGTGCCGGGTAATTAACGACATATATTATTCTATGCAATGATAAATTGGCTATACTCTAAAGTCTTCTAAGATATTTATACAACTCGATGTAGGTAAACACACGTTTAATTTTTCACCTATCTAGCTGGTGCCAGATATTATTACTATAGCAACGTATTGTTTTCTGCTATGTTATGTGTTTTTTTATACTGTAATCGTTAAAAATTTTTAAATTTATTTTGGTCAGGTACAGTATATTAAAAATAGCTTTAAACCAAAAAAATAACAAGCGATTCCTTAAAAGAAGAAATAAAACCCACATCTGCCGAACAGAATTTTTTGTGTGTGTTTGTTGTGTTTTGTGTATAAACTTACATGCTATATGTGTTTTGTGTATAAACTTACATGCTTATATTTTATATTTTGACTTAATTCCTGTATTTTTTTACTAAAACCTATACAATGGAGTTAAATTACAAAAAGCAATGTGAATATGAACACAAAATAATTTTGTATATTTTGATTTATAAGTTATACTTGATATATTTTTTTTTTTATTTGTGCAGAACTGATATGGAAGAACTATTTATCTCAGTAATACTAGACATAATACTACATTTAAATTAACAAAAAATTAATTAATTAAATTAATATAACTTAAGCTTATATCTCATGTATTATTTGTTTTGAGACAAAATTTTACGAGACTTAAGTAAATGGCGGAATTTTGGGAAATATTTTACCCTTGTCTGCAGTTATCAAAATGCTTGCACGAAAAGTCATAAAATTATTTTCGATGCTTAAGTTGTTTTATAGTAAAACCTATTAAGCGTCCAAAAATATCTTTTATTAATTTTGACAAAGATGGTTTTATGAAAAAGCTGAAACGGTTTATCAAGCGCATATAAACGTAGTGTTTTTTTCTCTTTAATTCAAATATATCTTTTTAAATACTATTTACTTAGTATATTAATACCCCTTTTACTGAAAACTGACATAAATACACTCATTTATTTTATTTATAACCAGCTATTAACATTATTAAATATAAGTGGCAATGCTGCGCCCGGCACGAATCCAAGACAGGATTTATTACAAAAAAAGACCATTATTCAGTTTTCTTAGCTGCATTGTACTGAGGTAGAGTATGGTAACGTCAGACAGGGTAACAATTTACTTCACTGTCGTGTGGTAACCGCCTTTTTTAAAATTTTAAATGGATGATTAATTTGGCGGTAACCAATTTGATGAATGACATGGTTTATCTCACTTTGGTTATAAAGTATTGTTGACATCATGATAGAAATCAGGTGAAGATATGAATGCTCTTAGCAAAACTGAAAATTGATATGAGCATGAACATATGTATGCATAAAAATTAATTAACATATATACTGTGTTAAAGTATCGTATCATCAAATTCATCAAATACCGTTCCTCAGAGCTACATTTTTTGTTTTTCCTCGATGAGATACTGTATTAAATAATTTCAATCAAACTTACGCAAGCTTGTATTTCTATAATTTACCATACTAATTATTTGTCCATCACAACTAGAGACTGGGTTAAATAGTATTCTTTTTCTTCTTCTTAAACCGCCTATTTGTTTCGAATGTTGGCAATCATTCCGGCTATTATTACTTTATCCACTGCAGCTCTGAAAAGACTGGTAGTATTTGTTGAGAACCAATTTCGCGGATTGTTTAGCCAGGAGATGCTTCTGCGTTCTGGTCTCCTTTTTCCAAATATATTTCCTTGGAGTATTTGCTGTAGTAATCCATATCTGTGGGAATTTCAATTCAACTCATAAAACAAATTACAAAAGTTTGCATCTATAAATGACACTTAAAACTAAAGGCTAAAACTAAGAAATTCAGAAAAGAACCCCGATCTGCCTCTTAAAAAGAGACAAGGAGCTGGAGAACAAGTCCAGTGATGGGCAGTTATTTACAATGCCCATAGATCTTGTCATGAAGATATTAGCTCCATAGGTTGTCTTATGATAAGGTTTGAAGAAGGACAACGTAGATCTAGTATGTCGAGAGGGTGCATACAAATTAATCTGAGATAAAAGTTCTGGACAATTTACAATGAAATTTAAAATTTTAAGGAACATTACAAGATCTCCTAGAACTCTTCAGTTAGACAGGGTATTCAAATTTAATATAGATGTCAGTTTTGAATAACTAAAAGAATCATTGTTAAAAATTTTACAATTAATATGACGTAGAATTTACTATGAACAAGCTCCAAGCCCTAGCATGGCAAGCAAAAGGTAGGTTCCACACCTGTGAGCAATATTCCAAGAGAGGCCTAACCAACAAACAGTACAGCATTTTTATAGAGGTAATGGATGAAAATTCCGATGAACCCAGGCATCCTCAGAGACCCAGACGTTAACTCGATTATATGAGGAATAAAACTCAGTGTCGAATCAAACTTAAGTTTAATTCGACACTGAGGCATCCTCAGATCCCTAACGCTAACCACGGACTCGATGGAAGTCCCATTTATGCTGTAATCAGTGGATTGCACGATCTCGAGAAAGACCTAGAGAAGCATTTAGAAGTATTTAAAACCATACCGTTTAACTGACACCAGACACTAAGTCTATCCACCCTGCAATCGCACACAATCCTCAATCGATCAACAGTAATGTTGACAGACTTAAAGTTATTAGCTCGAACCACCTGAACTCTGCCACACAACAGTGAACCCGATATGCCACGGTTATTGAGCTTCTTAAGGAGGTCATCATGGTTGACCCTACCAAAGGCCTTAAAGAAATCGGTATAGATGGAATGTACCTCCGATCCACTCTCCAAGGTCCTCGACAGGTAGGCCGTATAGCAAATCAAGTTCAATTCAGCAGATTTGCCTCTCTGAAAATCAAACTGTTCACCTATTATAGACGGTCCCAGGTTAGATGCCAATACTTTAATTACTATGTTTTCAAATAATTTAAAAACAGTACTCAAAAACTTATTGGCCTATAGTTTACGATATCAACCCTGTCCCCTGACTTGAACACAGGGGTGACAAAACTGGTTTTCCAATATTCAGGAAAATAACCCTCCGGTTAAACATCATGCATAATACAAAGCTACATGCCTTCAGTAATCTAGGAGGCAAACCATCAGGACTAGGCCCCTTCCTGTGATCCAATTATGTGTCCGAAATACTCCAATTTTCCCACTTACAGTTTCCATAATTTCTAGTCTCTTGTTCATGCGACGTAAGACATTCTCATTGATAATATCATCAGTATAAGAAATTTTCAAAATTCTGCGACATTGTCATAATTCATATGCTTCAAGTTTCTTAGATTCTAATCATTGCATATCTAATTCACTAAAAAAGCCATAACTATAAACTGGTCTAGTTTGACAATTAAGGGTTTAAATTGACAAAAGTTAATCTAATTAATTAAAGTTATAATGGTATGGAGTATAAAACCAAATCTTCGTTATAATTAATATTTGAATAAATTTTTGATTAAAATTCTACCAACTTATATTTCCTACATGTCCGACGACCTTGAAAGGTTTGGATATTAATTATTCCTAAAAAAACGTTCACTTAGGAATATTAGCGATACAAAATATTTAATTATCGATAACAAAAGTCAACCGAACAGCTAGGGGGTTTAGATACCATTGAAACTAGACCGGATCTAATTTTTTAGACTCGTTTAGTTTTTCTACCTATACATATTTGAATGCATACTTGTGAACATGTAATATATATTTGTATGTTTCTTTGTAACTTTGTATCACCTACATATATTAACTATAGTCACTATCTTTAACACATGATTTTTAAATAGTTTTAAAATAAGAAATCTGGTATATCTTTTTATTGCATCGTCTTCCTGTTTAATGATTTATATGTTTTTATAAGTACCTTCTTGATCAACAGCCCCTACCAAATGGAATGTTTTAGTGTATATAGAAGAAACAAGACCAGAAAGAACGAGAAAAATGTTTCATCACTATACTGTTGTACAAATTTGTAGAATTCATCCATAATATAGATTATATTCATTAAGTACATACACTGTTAAACCGATTAATTATAAACCGATTCCTGTTTTTACAATAATATATAAAAAAATGTGATACATATACTAAAAACAGTATCCAAAACCCACCATAAACCACTTTAATCGTCATCTTATATTTAACTTACGATATCCTAATTGTTTACAAAAGTAATATTTGGTCTTGATAGAGAATAAATAATACTAAAGTGTTCATAAGTGTAAACCTTCAAGATCAAAATGGTTTTGTTTAACTGTCCTACTAAAAGTTTCCAGTTTGCATCTATCAATTCTTACTTTAAACAAAAACAAATGGATATTTTTCATGTTTCTTGTCAGATTTCAAACTTCAATGCTCAATAGATCAGTGTGATGTTATGGTATGCATTTTTAGTGTTCCGTACGGAACACTTATAAAATCACTTCCGTGTCTGTCGGTCCGTCTGTCTGTCCATCTATCACATCCGATTTTCTCCGAAATTATTTGACGTAGAAAGGTGAAATTTGGTACTAATATAGAAATTGATGGTCTCATCAGAGCCGTGTCCTTTTGAAAGTTAAATTTTGACTTAAGGGGTTAGTTTTTGGGGGTGAAATTGGAAGTGAAAAAAAAATTAACTAGGTCATCGAGTGGGGTGTTAAATGAAAGCTTGTTCAAAGCGAGTTCAAAAATATATATAATGTCTTAAATGCGCACACTTTTCTTTGTATTATTTTGAAAAAATTGCGAAAAATCCCTGTCCCCCCTCTATCTCGAAAAGTACTGATCCAAAAATTTTGAAAAAATTCTGGAATATTATCCACGGCGTGTAGATTGCACTAAAATTATTACGAGTGCATTACTTTAATAATTTATCTGGTATATAAAAAAAAATAAAAATTACAAGGTGATCAGTTTTCAGGAAAGATCGGAAATAAACTTTGTTGAAAACTCATTTGGTGTGTGTTTTGTGAAGTCGCTGATCATTTTATACCTCCATAACAAAAATTTTGATTTCAGAAGCAATCAACGTACGGAACACTAATTGCGCAAGTTCAACTTGCACTTGACCGGTTATTTTTTAAATTTTGCTTTACTTTTACTTTATTTTTGTCTACTGTATATCTGACCAAGTAAGTTTTTATTGTATTGGACAACAATACATATATGTAATACAAACATTAATTAATTGCAAGATTCTTCTGTTTGTAATTACCAAAGAGTAAATACTATCTAATTAGGAAAGGTACAACAAAAGAACATATTTTTTTGGGATGTTTTTTGCTGTTGTATGAAGAACACCATATAGTTATCTGATATTTTTAGGTCTTAGCTGTAACACCAAGCCACAGTTCGGCCATAGACAAAAGAACTATTTCGTGTAAGACCTCCTAATTTCGTGTAAATTTTACATAACCCAATAATGAGCAGTAAAAGCTTCGCTAGGTCGGCAGTAATAGCTCAAGCAGCGCAGACACGAACTGGTACTTTCCATTTCAGTAGCATATAGATTTCGTTACAAGTGGTATTAATGAAATAGGAGTATGTGAATTTCGTACGCTTACTGTCAGAATTTTTTAATTCCTGTTTGAGTTTCAGGTCTTTATATCAGTTCATTCGTTTATGGTTATAAGAATTTATTGGCATTTATTTTATGATATATATATATATATATATATATATATATATATATATATATATATATATATATATATATATATATATATTTTCCTGCTAAATTAAAGTATTGTATTCGTAAAAAAATTACCCTCCGAGATTTTTACTTTTCTTCACGTTTTAGGGTTTCTAGATTACTAAAAACATGGCCACTCTTTTCATCGGTTTATGTATGTATATTTAGACCGACCACAAAAAAAAATTATATTTGGCGGTGCTACCAGCTAAAGACCTTCTGTTATGTATAGGTAGAGATATCTGAAATTTGAGTCCAAAAATATTAAGGTTTAAAGGGTGTTAAAGTCGATTTTATTGGTGACACCAGTGTATTGTATATTTTGCAGAATAATAACATAATTGTACATTGAAAACGTTATTTTTTTGAGGTTTCAATTGCATAGATATATAGAACTGACAATTACGTACAAATTCAGATCGCGTGCGACCACATGCGACCAAGTTAACCCAAGTTATGTGCAATTAAAGAACGTTTAAAATGGGCAAATAAGCCAAGTTTCAAACTTAATGGTTACTTTACGTTGCAAACTTTATTTTTTTTAAGAATAAATTGTATAGATATTTAGGAATGACAATTTCAAAGAATATTAGGCCACGTGCAACTATGGACGACTAAGTCAACCCAAGTTATGAGCAATTAAAACACGTTTAAAATGCCCAGGTAGGCCAAATTTCGTATTTAATGGTTACTTTTTGTTGCACATCTTTTTTTGAGATATAAATTGCATAGATATCCAAGACTGACAATTATGAACAAACTTAGACTGCGTGCAGCCATGAGTGACCAAGTAAAGGCAAGTTATGATCAATTAAAAGACGTATAAAATTCAAAAATAGGCTACCATTTATAATTATTTACTAACTTAAGGCATCGAGGAAAAATATATGAAAGTAATTACATTCTCAATTCCAAAACGAGCGTTAGGTTATGTTAGTTTTCCTGTCTGCTATGTTAGTCGCCTATACAAATATAATATAAATATTTTACTTGGTCACTCATGGCTGTACATAGTCTAAATTTGTTCATAGTTGTCAGTCCTGGATACCTATGCAATTTATATCTCAAAAAAATAAGATGCGCAACAAAACCAATAAATATAAAATTTGGCCTATTTGTACATTTCATACGTCTTTAAGTTGTTCATAACTAAAGTTTACGTGGTCGAGCAAGGTCTTATGTGGTCTGAGATTGTTTAAAATTATTAATCCTAAATATCTATGCAATTTATACGTCAAAAACATAAAATGCACAACAAAAAGTAACCATTAAATACAAAAGTTGGCCTATTTTTGAATTTTGTATGTCTTTTAATTGCTCCTAACTTGACTTTCCTTAGTAGTCCATGGTTGCACTGGTCTAAATTTGTTCATAACTGTCAGTCCGGAATATCTATGTAATTTGTCCCTGAAAAAAATAACGCGTGCAAAGTAAAGTAACCATTAAGTTCGGAATTTGACTTCGTCTTTTAATGCCCATTACTTGAGTTTACTTGATCTCCCGTGGTCGCACGTGGTCTAAGTTTATACGTAATTGTCAGTTCTACAGATCTATGTAATTGAAACCTCAAAAAAAGTCATGTTTTCAACGTACAATTATGTTTTTATCCTGTAGGATATGCAGTTACCAATAAAACCGACTGTAGCACCCCATAAACCTTAATATTTTTGGACCAAAACTTTAAAGAGCTCTATTTACAACTAACAGAAGGTTTTTAGCTGGTAGAACCGCCAATATAAAAACTTTTTTTTTTGTGGTCAGTCTAATTATATATATATATATATATATATATATATATATATATATATATATATATATATATACATATACATACATACATACATACATTTATATATATATATATATATATATATATATATATATATATATATATATATATATATATATATATATGTGAGTATAATCGTTTACAACACATCATATAATAGATCAAAGGGGTCTAGAAGGGAGATAGAACAGTAATTTCATATTTTTCCTATTATAGGTCTTCTTGGGAGTTCTTTCAGTCCAGAAAACTTTACATCTATTTTTATTATTTTCATTGTTAACACGGGAAAAGACTGGATTCATTGTATCGTTTTAAGAGTATTATATGAATTTTTCCTGTTTTTTCATTGGAATATTGGATATTTATTATAAAACACCTCTTTTATAGTAAAATTTATATGGGTCGATGGAGGTTAGAAGGGTAAATGCGTATATATCGTAACATACTGTTTCACTGTCCTAGTTTTTCTGTTTCTTCACTTTTAACAGAACTAATGCATAGAAGGGGTTGAAATCTGATTACAGAGTAGCCTAAAAAAAAAATGCTGAGTTAAATATAAAATAAATTTGAGAAATACAAACTGTTAAATGAGCAGAAACGTACTTATGGTTCAGCAGGGAAATTATTGTATATACTGCCTTAACGAGAATTGTATTCGTCAAAAAACTACCTTCCAAAATGTTTGCCCCTCTTTACGTCTTAAGGTTTTTAGATTGCCAAAAACTCATTTTCCAGTTTTCGTCGGTCTGTCTGACTGTCGGACTGTCTATCTGTAGATCTATTAGCACGATAACTCTCGAACGAGATGAAAATATAATACTTGAAGTATATATAAAACTAATAGTTCTTAATTAAGAATGTTTCAGGGCTATGGGATGAAAAGGGTGGGAATTGACTTGCTCTTCACTTAAGAAAGTCGAGTCAAAAACTATGTGTTTGTAAGGAAAGTACTCGCTAAATCATTTTACCGATTTTTTAATTTCAAAAATATTTATAGTACAATAACTAACTGACAACCATAAAATTATAATAAATTTTATTTCAAATATTTATGTACACGGTACACCTATGTCGAAATAATGTGTCAGTACAAAATAATAATATTTTGTACTGACCAAACATAAGATTTCAAAAATAGGTAATAGAAGAAGATACAATAATACTGGACAATCGTCAGCTAACGATGAACAATTAGATTTGGTCAGTCAAATGTGGCGACGATCTTAGGAGACCTATGTAAATAGTAGGGAAATAAAATAAGAAGGAAATTTTTAAGCACCTTCTTTGGGTCCGAATTAGAGGCGTTTTTAAAATTACATCGTGCTTAATATCTTGGAATTCTGTACTTACTATTTTTTTAATTGTTTTCAAATTAAAGATTTAATGAATGAGATTGATAAAACTTTCAAAAATTTTATGTGAAAAAATTACCACCAAAAAAGTGTTCTTATGTTGTACCGTACATATTCCGAAAATCCTTGGTTCTGAATTTTCAGTATCAATTAATAGTTTTTTAGTTAACACGTATTTGAATTAAGACATCAAAATGGAATAAATCCTAATAATTTTATCCGGCTTTTTACTTTCACAGCAACATATGCCATTTTGACTGACATAAAGCAAAATTAATGGTAATTTAGGATAGTAATAGGTTATAGAATGTCGATTAAGATAAAAAAAGGATTTTTTAAATTTTAGCTTTTAGATAATTAGTGCAAGTTGTAAATATTTTCTTGTAAGAGTAAAAACTATTATTTCTCCTTTTGTTAGTATTATTAAACATATATAAACCTACAAGTATTACTATGAGGGTGCCAATTTTATAAATAAAAATTAAAATGTATTAGTTATAATCATTTTTAAATGTTTCCTAATACATGTATGTTTTTACTGGTGGTTCTTTACCTTTAATATATTTGCGATTATCACGATCTTTTAATATAAAGAATCCATAAGCCAAAAATAAAATATTAAAGACTGTATATTGTGCACAAAACTAAAAAATTATAATTTAAAATATATATACTTTAGATGACAATAAACGAGTTCACAAGACAAACACGTGTAATTATATTGTTGCTTAGAAAAATGACAACTACTCACTAAGATCTATTGTGGGTCATCCAATAGAGGACTAATAATTAAACTTTTTCTATGAGAGAGTGAAAGAAACCCGAGGAAACATGGTTTCTTATATTTGTACATATGACAATCATAGTGGGGGAAAAACATATTTTAAACTATGACAGTTCGCATCAACTGATTTACTTCACAAGAAGACTAAAATTGCAATTAAAAATACTCTGACATAACGTTTAAAAAAATATACAGATTTATTGAAATGTGATGAAAGCTAACGAAGTTACTTGAAAGCTTTTCATAGTAGATGATTATAATTTATGAGTACCCGACAGTTAAGAATGAAATATAGTTGATTTTGACGTCTAAATTCTATTTTTAGTGTTCCATACGGAACACTTATAACATCACTTCGGTGTCTGTCCGTCTGTCTGTCCGTCTGTCCGTCTGTCCGCCTGTCCGTCTGTCCGTCTGTCCGTCTGTCCGTCTGTCTGTCCGTCTGTCTGTCCGTCTGTCACATCCGATTTTCTCCGAAACTATTTGTCATAGAAAGTTGAAATTTGGTAGTAATATAGGAATTGATGGCCTCATCAGAGCCATGTAGTTTTGAAAGTTAAGTTTTGACTTAAGGGGTTAGTTTTGGGGGGTGAAATCGGAAGTGAAAAAAAAATTTTTTTACTAGGTAATCGAATGTGGTGTCAAATGAAAGCTTGTGAAAACACGAGTAAAAAATATTTATATAATGTAATACTTGCGCGCACTTTTCTTTGTATTATTTTTAAAAAATCGCGAAAAATCGCTGTCCACCCGCCTTATCTCGGAAAATACTTATCAAAAAATTTTGAAAAAAATTCTGGAATATCCTCCACGGGGGGTAGATTGAACGAAAATTATCACGAGTGCATTACCTTTAATAATTTATCTAGTATTTAAAAAAAAAACAAAAATTTCAAGGTCATCAGATTTCAGTAAAGATTGGAAACAAACTTTGTTGAAAACTCATTTGGGGTGTGTTTTGTGAAGTCACTGAACATTTTATACCACCGTAACATAAATTTTGACTTAAGGAGTTCGTTTTGAGGGGTGAAATCGGAAGTGAAAAAAAAAATTTTTTACTAGGTCATTTTACTAGCACAATCATCTCTATCCTTCGAAAATAGTTTCGTCTCGCCTTCAAAGTCAAGTGAAAGCTTGTGAGAACACGAGTAAAAGATATATATATATATATATATATATATATATATATATATATATATATATATATATATATATATATATATATATATATTATATATATTTATATATATATATATATATATATATATATATATATATAATGTAATACGTGCGCACACTTTTTTTTGTATTACTTTTAAAAAATCGCGAAAAATCGCTGTCCCCTACCTTATCTCGAAAAGTACTGATCAAAAAATTTTGAAAAAATTCTGGAATATTCTCCACGGGGTATGGATTGAACGAAAATTATCACGAGTGTATTACCTTTAATAATTTATTTGGTATATAAAAAAAACGAAATTTCAAGGTCACTAGTTTTCAGTAAAGATTGGAAACAAACTTTGTTGAAAACTCATTTGGGGTGTGTTTTGTGAAGTCACTGATCATTTTACACCACCCTAACAAAAATTTTTATGTTAAAAACAATCAACGTACGGAACACTAATTGTGCAAGTTCAACTTGCACTTGACCGGTTTTTTTAATATATTTTGAGTCAAGGTCATTTTTCTTTGAGCACACGCTCCTAGTCTGTTGATATTGATGAAAATTAGATATTTGAAGGTAATAAAATTTGATTATATCAATAAATGTCATTATATTAAAGCTATTATCCTCATAAAAACAGTTTTAAAAGAGCTTATTGAAAACATATTGGAGATGTAATTACAATGTACGGGTAGTATACTAAATGACAGAATTGTTAAAAATATATTAAAGACCAGTACCATTCCTCTATGCCAAATGAAAAATAACTTAACGCTCACTATATCATGATATATTTGAAGCCAACAAATAAAAAAGCGTGTTTTATTGCAGAGTCCGTTAGGTTTTGCATTTCTAAAAAAAAAACATATATTTTATAACACGATAAGCAAAAAATAAAATAAAAAAGCTTATTTTACGCAGCCAGCTAGATAAAATGGCATCCCCATTTTTTAAATTTAGTTTCGAAAGTTTATTTTCAGAATAAAGTTCGCAAACAAAAAGTTTGGTTCTTTCTTTTATTCCAGGATAATCAGCTTAAGCCCATAATCTACATCGCCAACACTGAAGTTACATTCCTTCAGGTTTCGATTTTCTATAAAGCTCAAGGTAATAAATGCTAGCACAATCATCTCTATCCTTCGAAAATAGTTTCGTCTCGCCTTCAAAGTCAGATTCGACTATGGCTTTTTGACCGTCCTTTTGTTTTTTTTTTTAAATATTTTAAGGGCTATTTTTTTAAGCTTCAGTTAAATTTGGAGCAGAGTTGAAGATGATAGCAATCTTTTGAAGCAGGAATATTTTCATTATTATCAACCGGCTTCTCATCGTCGTTACTAACTGTAATAATTGCAGTTTCTAATACCTAGATTGACCAATAAGAGAAAAATGGATAGACTGCTGAAATATGGACCTCGTCCGCTTTCAGTTTTTTGATATTAGACCATTAAACTTTGGCTCTACTAAAATATTTTTATGAACAATTTGCTTTGGGTACGAAGTGTTTGGATAATTCAGTTTTAAATTTACAGATGCTGGTATCTGCAAACTTTGGGTGGTTTTTTTAAAATCAATTAGTCATACAGTTTCAGTTGATCTCGTTAGACTTTTTCATTCGTGGTACCTTACTCCAGTTCCCGACTAATTTAGCATTTATCAGAATTACTAAAAATAGTTCATCACCTATAGAGCTCAGTAGAGCACCTGGTTTAGTCAGAGTATAGATGCGTATCTACCCAGGGATGTTACTATATTCATGTTTAATTTTTTTTTTGGGCTGCATATAGAATTATTCCCACTGAAGTAACTACTTATTTCTTATGTTACCTAACGTAACATAGAACATATGCAGTTTATAAAAAAAAACACGTAAATCGAATAAGTGGTTCTTAAGTGCTAAGCGCACTAACGGACAGACAGACAGAGAGACGTTGCGTTTTATATATACTCGTATTATAGATTTTTTTTTGATAAATATTAAGTTAAGATTAAAAAAAAAACACGTAAATCGGATAAGTAGTTATCGACTGATAAGCTCACTAACGGACAGACAGACAGACAAAGAGACGTTGCATTTTATATATATTGTGTTCTTTGTTACATAATATTGTTCCATATTTAACGGTTTAGGCAGCGTATTAAAAGAGAGTGCGCTAGCGGCAAACTTGTTTCCGACTTGATTCACTATTATCGTCACTGCTTATTTCTTATATTATCTAATGTAATAAAATATATCCTATAACCTAGCGAGCGAACATATGTATAAATCTAAAAAAAAACACGTAAATCGGATAAGTGGTTCTCGAGTGATAAGCGCACTAATCGACATGACAGACAGAGAGACGTTGCATTTTATATATATTGTGGGGTATAGATTATTATTATTATTATTATATATTAACCTGAACTAACCTGAAAAGAGAACATATGTATGAATAAAAAAACACGTAAATCGGATAAGTGGTTTTCGAGTGATAAGCGCACTAACGAACAAACAGACAGACAGAGAGACATTGCCTTTTATATATATTATATTCTTTGCTGCATGGTATTGTTCCATATTTAATGGTTTAGGCAGTGTATTTCAGGAGAACGCGCTAGCGGCAAACTTTTTTCCGACTTGATTCACTATTACCGTCACTGCTTATTATGTTATCTAACGTAATAAAATATATCCTATAACGGCAAGGGAATATATGTATGTTTTAAAAAAAGCACGTAAATCGGATAAGTGGTTCTCGAGTGATAATACAGAGAGACGTTGCATTTTATATATATATATATATATATATATATATATATATATATATATATATATATATATATATATATATATATATATATATATTATAGATATATTAACAAAAATATTAAATTCACATGAGAAAGGAAAGTGAATTTGATTAAAACTGTATTATTGAACTACTAAGAAAAACCCAAAGCAAAAATAAATATTTTATGAATAGCTCCAGTTTTAAATAATTACAAACTTGTATAATGCAAGATTAGTATACCTTTCCATTAGGATTCTAAGTTTATAGCCCAGTCGTCAGGGGTTTTAAGCTCTCATTAAATGTTAACAAACTGCATTTTGACACACAGGTAGTTTTTTTATTCGCAGAATACGATAAAAAAAAGTTTGCGAAAGTGATTCAAAAAGTGTAGTGCGCCAAACAAGTTAATTTGAAAGTCTACACGCACCGCTTGAAGGTTAATCGATATTACTTGTTTTGAGAGTGTAAAAAAAAATTAAAAGACAGCTTTTTGAAGAGGAGACTTTCAGCTTTCCGATTATCCTAATAATTTTTATTTTTATTGTATTGTAATTTGTAAAATTTAAAACGAAATTTTTGTTTGCATGATTGTAACGGGCTTACACTAAAATATTTAATAAAACATAGTATTAAAAGAAACTTTGTGCATATATTATTATTATACCTTAAGTTTCAATATAAAAAATAATTAAAAATACCCACATTGTCTGTGTTATTTAAAAATTGAGTTTTAAAATATGAAAATTTGCCTGTTGTAGTGCGCCGCTGAAAATTTTACGTCCAAAGGAGTACGAAATGATCAAAAAAAGTCGGACATTTTTTTTTTAATTACAGTTAAAAGTATACTTGATATTAAAAAATCATTAAAAAACTTTAAAAAGCTTTCTCTTTTTTGTTTATTATTAATCATACAACTTAAAATAAAAAAATATATTGAAGGTGGGAAATGAAAGATAAAAGTATAAGCTTTCAGCATAAAGTATTTATATCTCATTTAAAAATCCAGGTACAAAGAAAACAGTTATTAAAAATACAAAAATTCTGAATTATTTGAAGGAATTTTGTTAATGGCGATCGAAGAAGAAACGCGAGCGCAGCGCCACCAGCCCGATCTGTTTTCTGTCATCTGTGCGACGCTCATACAGTTTGTATACTGTATATTGTTAAATAATCTTTTAAATAAAAAATCATTAACTTTAAGTGTAAATTAAGTGTTGGTTGGGAAAAAAATTGTAGATGCAAAAGAGCAGGCCTGATATGCTCTTCAGTCTGTGGCTTCCGCTTTTCTTCAGAAGGGTGAACAAATTCACCTATTCTTCCATCATTACAAGAGGATAATGCTGATGAAAATTGTGAACAAATGGAAGGAGAAGAAAGTTACTAAAAAATATTGTTTATTGTTTTGTAAATATTTCTGTTTTATATTTTTTGGACTTTATTCCTTATTTTATTGTATTGTATTTATACAATTATTATTAAATAAATTAATTTATTATATAAATAAATGTATTTTCATTTATTTTTTTAAAATACACCGACTGCCGTGTTGGATCAACCGCTTTGAATTCTTTAAATCTGTCCTCAGATTCTTAATTAGCACTCAAAAAAAAACACTTAATAGACACTTTAAAAAGAAAATTAGAAAATTAAATGAATTACATACTCTCTGACAGCCATATTGGATCCGCCATTTTGAATTTTTCAAATCTGTCATTGGATTCTTAATCATCATCCCGAGAAACCCTTTAATTGCCAATTTCAAAATATTTAGCGGTATACAGAAACGTTAGTTTAATCATAAATGAGATTGGAAGCATAATACCCACTACAACTGAAAAAATTAAACCAGCCGTTTTATTTTCAACATTTTTAGTGTTCCGTACGGAACACTTATAAGATGACTTCGGTGTCTGTCCGTCTGTCTGTCACACTCGATTTTCTCCGAAACTATTTGTCATAGAAAGTTGAAATATATATATATATATATATATATATATATATATATATATATATATATATATATATATATATATATATATATATATATATATATATATATATTTATATATAAATATATATATATATATATATATATATATATATATATATATATATATATATATATATATATATATATACTCGTATATATATATATATATATATATATATATATATATATATATATATATATATATATATATATATGTATACATAATACATATATATATATATATATATATATATATATATATATATATATATAATGTAATACTTGCGCGCACTTTTCTTTGTATTATTTTTAAAAAATCGCGAAAAATCGCTATCCACCCGCTTTGCCTCGAAAAGTACTTATCAAAAAATTTTAAAAAAATTCTGGAATATTCTCCACGGGGTGTAGATTAAACGAAAATGATAATTTATCTAGTATATAAAAAAAAAAAAAAAAATTTCAAGGTCATAAGTTTTCAATAAAGATTAGAAACAAATTTTGTGGAAAACTCATTTGGACGTACGGAACACTAATTGCGCAAGTTCAACTTGCACTTGACCGGTTATTTTTAAATCAAGGTAAAACTAAAAAAATATAATTTATATACTATTTTTTTGTAAAATTTCCCCTTCTTTCATGTGGTGCTATTAGTTTTTCTATATATTTGGCGAAAAAAACCGAATTTTTCACTTTATTTTCAATTTTGTAGGCTCAGCATACACTTTAGAGGAGCAAACATTTTTTAACGTATTCTACGTCCAACAAACTACCAGTATGCCAAAATGCAGCTTGTTACATTTAATGGGAGCTTTTTCTTAAAATTTGCCTCTGACGACGGGGTATTATCACTGTTCATAAATAAACTTATACACTATGTACCACTGTTATTTAACCAAAGAACACTAATCATCTATAAATGTCGTTAGGCAGTCACAATTTTTAGATTGTTGATCCTAATCATTGATGATGAAAATCAAGTCATTATTTCATTTCATTTTAGGCTTATCCTCTGCTGGACGAATTAACTTACAGTAGGCCGCCAGGCTAGATACCGCAAATTTACTGTAAGAAGTTGTTCTTGAAAAAGAAAGAATTACTAAATATAAATTATCACTTCTGTAAATTTTAAACATGTCTGACGCTAATTAGCGGTACTGAATGTACTGTAGACGTTTTGGACTTGTGAACTCGTCTATTGCCTTTTTACTATAAACAAATTCAGGAATATAATATTATTATCTAATGTTATAGCTGCAAGAGATTTAAAAGTTTTCATTAATCATAAAAAAATGTTATATTGGTTTTGTCCATTAAATTTGAGCTTTTATTAAAGTACCTAAAATATAAATTTTTAAATGATCATCGTTATCCATTTTGATAGTTCCTATGTGTATTTACACCTTCGAGAAAAGCAATTTAAATATTCTCATGTTGTATTAAAAGAAAATATTAAATTTTATTGTTTCAAAGGTAGTTACAAGATATTTTTCATTAAAATGTTTGAGGGCAAACTAAAATTAACCAAAAAATACATTAGAATTTCAATGTTGTAGGAATTTCCACATAGGAAGTATTAAAATGGCTGGGACGATATATTATTTATTACAAATATGTATTTATTTATTGTATATATTATGTATATTTCATCTGTGTATTTTATATTGTGAATAATTCATTTAGTTTTTTTAATTGCCCACTTAAGGAGCACACCTGAGTTCATTTAGTTTATATGAACTTAGATTTTGGCCTTTTTATTTTGTTGTCGATTAAATTTATTAATAAATAATGATTTATAAGAACCTTTAAATGAAGTTTCAAACCATTGTGAATTGTATGGGTTTTCTAATGATTATATTTAGATTGGGAAGGGTGTTTGAAATATGCTAAGCACACAGACAAACTTTATCGATGACTCGAATTTTAAATTCTACTCAGCGGGGTCCATTTTAATACAAAGGTTGCCTAAAATTTTCATTTTTCTATAATATACTCAGAAATAGTATTGAACAATCAAACACTCTTTAATGGTATAACTTTTTTACTTACTACAATGTTCTCAATCTCTATAAAATCGAATTAATATTAACCTAACCGGTTCAATGAGTAGTAATTAACAAAATTTAATCTATTATTTCTTTTCTGTTTCTCACAGAGAGTTGGAAAATTATAAGGAAAATATGACAAGACAGAAAAAGGGATATCATACCATCAATTTCACCCCAAAAATGGGATGATCATTTCAAGAGACTTCTAACAGAGAATAGACCACAGTTGGAACGTGTGGAGGACGTGACACAAAGTTACATTCACATTATAACTTCACCAATAAGAATTAGCTTTATGGAAGCAAAACAAATATGTGCCAACTTAAAAAACGGGAAGGCAGCTGGACCCGGGGATATACCTGCAGAATTGATAAAACAGGGTACAAAGAAGTTATATGAGCACCTGAGAAAATTATTTGAACAATGCGCTGATGGTGCAGAAATACCAGAAGAATGAAAAACCTCTTACATATCTACCATGCATAAGAAAGGCAGTAGAGAAAATTACGACAACTACAGAGGAATTGTTGTTACCAACTACATAAGCAGAATCTATGGAAAAATACTAAAAAACAAAATTGAAAATGAATATCGCGACATAAAAGCCGAAGAACAAGCCGGTTTCAGAGCTGGCCGATTAACTTTGGATTATTTATTCTGCGCAACTCAGCTGTCAGTAGCAGTCAACCAGGAAGTATACTTAATGTATGTCGATCTCCAGAAAGTATACGACAGCATCCCTTTAAATAACCTTTGGGAAAGTCTAGACAAAACAAACATCCAAGTAAACCTAATAAAAGCAGTTAAGAAATTGTATAAAAACAGCAGCGCAAAAATAAAAACCGGAAATAAGATCACCAAGGATTTAACATA
The DNA here is from genome assembly GCA_019049505.1 of Pachyrhynchus sulphureomaculatus. Classification (NCBI taxonomy): domain Eukaryota; kingdom Metazoa; phylum Arthropoda; class Insecta; order Coleoptera; family Curculionidae; genus Pachyrhynchus; species Pachyrhynchus sulphureomaculatus. The sequence goes on from CM032448.1 coordinate 48,512,761, forward strand.
AACAAAGGCCTTAAACAAGGATGCTGCTTGCCACCAACATTATTTAAAATTTATCTAGAACAGCATAGGAATACCTCTTAACAACGACCTGCTATTATACACCTTATGTTTTGCAGACGATCAAATAGTACTGGCACAGAATTACGACAATTTTGCAGTATATGATGCACAAATTGATCAAAGAGTACACGAAGTGAGGACTTGAGGTAAACATTAGAAAAACTGAATATATGTGCATTAATGGACAAGCTCAAGATCTCGTTCTGGAAAATGGACAATGCGTTAAATGGTGTGATGAGTACAAATATTTAGGTATGAAAATCACAAAGGATGGAACACTAGACGCAAAGATCAAAGACAGAAAGACACAGAGAAGAAAGGCCATCACATTAATGAACGGTATACTCTGGGACAAAAACATCTCAAGAAACAACAAAAAACTAATATATAACACAATAATAAAGAGTATAGTGACATATAGTTCGGAGGTGTGGCAAATTAAAGACAGAGCGGCCAAGATGTTAAATACTACAAAGATGGACTTTTGGAGACGGGCTGCAGGAAAATCAAGGAGAGACAGGGTCATAAACGCAAAAATCCGGGAAATAATGGGGATATCTCACTTATTAGTAGATGACATAAGAACAAAACAATTAAAATGGTACGGGCACGTCCAACGTATGAACGAAGAAAGGTTATCAAAACAATTACCAATATGGAAACCCTCCGGAAAAAGAAAACGCGGAAGACCGAGGAGAAGTTAACGATGAAATGAGAGAAAGAGTGATGGAGGAAAATCTGTGGAACGATAGAGACCAATGGAGGTTGGGCATCGGAAGACGTCGTAGAACGTTATAAACCGATTATATATATATATATATATATATATATATATATATATATATATATATATATATATATATATATATATATATTATATATATATATATATATTTCTTTTTATAGTTGGATCTGCAGTAAATAGTTAAAGAGGGAGTGATATCAAAAGTTTTTTAGTAATTTGAAAATAACAATGCAAAATTTTAGAAGAAACAACACAATTTTCTGATTTTATAAACGAAATGGACAGAGAAATATATAATGAATTATAGGACAAAAGCTGTCAATAAGTTTGGCCTTAATCACTAAATCAAGATATGCCATATTCGCGTATTGCAAGATTCCAAGCTCTATCATCTTCACCTAGCCAAGATGACAAGCTTTAACATTAAGAAAAACATCTTATATTTTGGTTTGATGATGGACTTTTAGAACTTTTCCTACTTTTATCGGAAAGGAAAAACTGACCGATGGTCTTCGTTCCATAAGCAACTATATATTCTTCTCTGTTTTCCAAAATGTTTTCAGTAATTTTTTGATGGTCGTAAACACCAATTTAAATTAATGTTTGAACAACAAGTTTTTACGGTATTAAAAAATTTGTGAAGGGAAAAGGATCAGTGAAGTTCATTTTTATAAGCTAAATAAAGGTTTTAGTTCATAGCAATAATTTAAAAAGAAAATACAGATAATATGAATAAATTAGCTTTGTAGGTAAGAGCAGAAATATACCAAATTAAATTTGAAAAAATGGGATACCTAGATAAGCAACTAATTGTCTTCACATATACTCATATGAAATTAACTGATACAGTTGAAGCTACAATAACAACAAAATAAAGAAGCTGTGCGTGTTGACGTTAAATTAAAATTGAGGAATGCAAGGATTTTTCTTCAAATTTGCCAGGGTTGGTTTAGATATATATCGTATTATTTGTTGCTAACCTACCTAAATATTTAAATTTAAAGACGATATTTTGTTAAAACTCGATCTCTGATAACTTTTCAACCCAGAATTTTTAAATATATGAATAATTGCTTCGATGTTTCTTAGTTATATTATACTTTACTTTAGGTAGAACAAACAGTAGTTAAAAAAATGACTTTGGAAGCTAGGTCGGCAACAAAAAATGTAATCCTCGGCACATTTTTTTTTTAATTTCATGGCTGAATTTGTCAATCATTGTCAATTAGCTTTGATCAAAACAGAAAATATCTAAACTGATATACTATAAAATACTATACTATCATTTTGCGAATTTTGAATATAAGGATATATAACCAACTCCTCGCAAGTTTGAGAAGAAATCCTCCCTTCGAAATTATTTTTATTTTTAAATATTTTATTTGCAATAAACACTATTTTATCATCCCAAAACACAAGAGTTCGCCGAAATGTCAGCAACATCAACGAATCATCTATTTTATGTGTACTGTTATAAATGTAATAAAACTTCTTTATATTTAAAAATATTAAATTAAATTTATATGTGTCTGAATTTTATTCCTTTTCCTAATATACGGTTGTTATTGAACGCCCATTGCTCTTATCTCTTATAGACTTTAATGGCCACATTATCAACTAGTTTTAATATTCCGATGAACAAAGCCATGAAGCTGAGTCTTTCTCAATCAGTTATTATACTATTTTATTTTTTTTTATGGGTCTAGCACACGTGCTGCGGGGAAGTCCCTAAAGCGCTACAGGAGCGACACGTGTGCGGAAAAAAAAAAGCGATTCACGTTGTTCTTGAATCGCTGTAAATTGTACTCGGTGGGAAACACAGTCCTGGGTAAGCCATTCCAAAGGGATGATGTTCTCCATATAAAAGACTGCTTGAATAGCGTTGTGCGAGGAGTAACAAGCTCAACCTCATACGGATGTCAAGTATCAGCGCGACGTGTACTTCTAACATACACCGCTCTGGGAGGAATTAAGCGGGTTACATCCTTCGAACACTCTCCATGAAAATACTTGTAGAATAGACTCACGTCGCCAACCGTTCTTCGATGTTCCAGCGAATCAAGGCCGCCGGTCAATTCTGGGTCTCCAATCAGACGAACGGCCCTTCTCTGAACAGAATCCAACAAATACAGTGTATGTTTGGGAGCGGAACCCCAAACATGGGAGCAGTATTCCATAGTTGGTCGAATTTGAGCTTTGTAAAGAATTAACGGTTATGGAGTGTAAAGCTTTCTGGTTCGAAATAATATTCCCAACTTTTAAGAACCTCCGCCTACAACATGTTCATGCCAGGACATATTTCCTCCCAAATTAACTCCCAACAAATTAAGTGACGATGCTAGGGGAATGGAGTGCCCCGACATAACTATGTCGGGTTTAGCAACGTTAACTTTTTTAGAAAAAACTGTAGCCGGGAATTTATTCCAAGTCTTTGTTAAGTGGAATGACTTCCTGTTGTCTGAGGATATTCGCCTGAGCAGCCGATGTCCGAGCGTTCAAAGTGAATGAAGAGATAAGAGTACTGTCATCTGCAAAGCTGTAGATTGGATTCCCGGTCTTTTCCAGCAGATCGTTAATGTAAATGATAAAGAGAGTAGGAGACAGTATGGAGCCTTGGGGCACACCGGCGTTAACAGTAAAGGTGTTAGAAAGAAGCCCGTCGACTGCGACTCGTAAAGAAATTTATTTCTTTACGAGTTATTATACTATTAAACTTCTCCATGAACAAACACGAATTCCTGATCATAACGGATAGTTCACGAGTTCTCTTGACTTCTTTTTAACCACTACTTTCAAGATGTATAATATAACGGTATAAGCACTGTTAGGTTCTTCCAAACATAAACTGATTTCAACATGGAGTGTTGAACATTTAGTGACAAAGCAACTACACCGCCTACACAAGCACTTAAACCGCATAAGAGTTGGCACTGCAAATCTACTTACGTTTGTTTCAGGTTCGACGATCCATCTGACTACGTTTAGGAGGATTTCGATTTCATTTCGGCTCGCATGGAATCTTATATCTTGCCATTCCAAAGTCAAGTCATGGTTCGACCTAAAATGCAAAAATGAATTTACTTCCAAATATCCGGACTACCGACTATAGCGTGAAAACTTCATAAGTCGTGGCATCTTTGTTAGTGCTCTAAAGATGATGCAAACAAATAAATGAAGAAACTAAGAAGACATATAATTAAATAATTAAAAACAAACTTCTTACCTGTCTCAAGAGTTGTTTTTTGCGGACGCTGTGATGATGAGCTGTACCACCGCTTACTCGGCTAGATTGCAACACCTGTTGCGCCAAGTCATCTAGTTAGGTGGACTCTTCGCTTAACACTCTACTGTTAATTTCCAGGGGAAAATACTATCTAATACTCCCAATGCACAATCAAAGATGGTCAGATATTGTCTTACGTGTAATAAAAACGTATCTTAATAAAGTTAGACATTCTAAGAACTTTTGATGCTAATGCAATGCAACTCGTAATAGTATTGAAAAAATGCGCCAACGAACTACTACCAGTTTATTGTAAACTTCTTAACTTATCTTAAAGAACCCATATTGCCTTTCTGCTGGAAAAGCGCTAGAGTTCAGATAATAACGAAAAGGGCTCCGCGTTGCTCCCAGTAATATAAAAAGTTATAGAAAAAGCTGTCAAACAGCATCTTTTATAATATGTTTATTTATTTATTTATTAAATTCACGGGTTATCCTATTTATCAATTCATAAACTTATAGTAGGAAAATAAAATAATTTACAAGTTGGCAACAACAATTAGTGCATAACAGCACCAATATTAACATTTTTTTTTACGGGTCTAGCACACGTGCTGCAGGGAAGTCCCTAAAGCGCCACAGGAGCGACACGTGTGCGGAAAAAAAAAAACGATTTACGTTGGTCTTGAAACGCTGTAGATTGTACTCGGTGGGAAACACAGTCCTGGGCAAATTCTCCATATAAAAAAATGCTTGAAAAGAGTTGTACGAGGAGTAGCAAGCTGAACCTCATACGGATGTGAAGTATTAGCGCGACGTGTATTTCTAGCATGCACCACTCTGGGAGCAGTTAAACGGGCTACATCCATCGAACACTTTCCATGGAAATACTTGTAGAATAGACTTAAGTCGCCAACTGTTCTTCGAGTTTCCAACGAATCAAGGCCACCGGCCAGTTACGAGTCTCCAGTCAGGCGAGCAGCTCTTCTCTAAATAGAATCCAACAAATGCTGTGTATGTTTGGGAGCAGACCCCCAAACATGGGAGCAATATTCCATAGTCGGTCGAATTTGAGCTTTATACAGAATTAACAGTTGTTGTGGAGTGTAAAGCTTTCTGGTTTGAATCAATATTCCCAGCTTTCGAGAAGCTTTCTTTGCTATGCTTGCAACATGTTCATGCCAAGACATATTTGCTCCCAAATTAACTCCCAACAAATTGAGTGAAGATGCTAGAGGAATGGAGTGCCCCGACATGACTATGTTGGGTTCAACGTTAACTTTTTTTGGAAAAAACTGCCGAATGGGATTTTGTAGCGTTAAATTCCACTTAGTTACTATCACCTCAAGATTGAATTTCTTCCAGGTCTTTATTAAGTTGAACGACTTCTTGCTGTCTGCGGATATTCGTCTGAGTAGCCGATAACCGAGAGTTCAAAGTGAATGAAGAGATAAGCGTACGGTCATCTGCAAAGCTATAAACTGGATTCCTGGTCATTTCCAGAAAATCGTTTATGTAAATGAGAGTTGGAGACAATATGGCGCCCTGGGGCACACCGGCGTTGATAGTGAAGGTATCAGAAAGAAATCCCTCTACTGCCACTCGTAAAGAACGTTCTCTGAGGAAACATGAGAGCCACAAACAGAACTTTTCAGACATACCAGAAGAGCGTAGCTTAGCCAACAATCCATCGTGCCAAACACGGTCGAATGCTTCGGATATATCAAGAGCTTGAGATTCTCCAAAGTGTTCAATAGCTTTGTTCCAAACATGTGTTACATAAGTTAGAAGATCTCCTGTTGATCTATGTTTGCGAAAGCCATATTGACGGTCGATAATAATATTGAATCCTTTAAGATATTTTAGAAGATGCTGATTAATAGCCTTTTCCATGACTTTTGATATTATTGAAAGCAGTGTGACTGACCGGTACTTATTTGGCAAGGTCTTCTTGCCTTTTTTAGGTATTGGCTGAACTATGGCACATTTCCAGTAGGAAGAAAATACTCCCTCTCTGTAGGATGGGTTGAAAAGTCTACAGAAAACTGGTGTTAGTTCCCTAGCACAGCATTTGAGTACTATCAGGTATTCCTTCAGCGCCAGAAGCTTTTTTGGTATCTAGCTTTATTAAAATTTTATGTTACGCTGTCTGAAGATAATATCGGGCATCCTTCACTGCACTATGGGAGTAGCAGGTGGTGTTTTTCCTTGAAAATCGATAGCAGAATGGAAGCAAAGAGTTCAGCCATGTGAGTGGTTGTATGGTGAATTTGGTGAAATTTTGGCTAACTGCCTTAGCGACTAACCAGAAGGACCTGGAATTGTTGGGACAAGCGAGAAGTTTGCTTCTAATTCGTTGATTGTGTGCCTTCTTGGTTCCGTCGATAATTTCTTTGCATTTGTTCCGGGTACGAACAAAGTTCGAAAAGTTTCCATGAGATCTTCCTATTTAGCCGATTTGTAGTGCCAATTGTTACGCAGTTTAGGCGGCTCACGACATTGTTCATCTGTAGTATTTAAATACTTAAGCCAGTTGCATTTGGATAGTTAATTGTAATGTAATTTGTAAATGATCGATGGTGTCTGCAAGAGAAGCGAAAAGTGTTCTAAAGTTAGTATCACTTGGTGGTCGATAGAGGATGCAGATGAACCTTGTGGTTTATTGAGTTTTTTTTAACCATATAACATCAAAGTTTCGGGGCTCCAGAGCTTCCCCTCGTTGGCAAGAGAGGTCACTTCTGACAAAAAGACAGATTCCAAAGTTACGCCTAAATCGGGAATAGAAGTCGTACACAGGACAAAGATAGTTTACTGTGCTGGTCGATGAACTGACCTTGGTTTCACAGACAGTAAGAGGTTTATTTGATTGTAGGTGCACTGAATTTATGTTCGAGTTTATACCTCGTATGTTGCAAAAATCTATTTTAAAATTATGATCGCTGCATGTCGACCCTCCTGAACTAGCCCCTACCCGGAGATCCGAACGGGGGGCTATTTTACTTCCGAAACTTTTTGTATCCAAGTGCCTCATCATGCTATTTGGTCCCACAGTCCGAAACATCGGCACAGCCACGAAACATTAAGCAACTTCACGCAGCCTAAGCCGATGCGCTGGTATTACACCGGGCGATGACTGGTGGGATCTGGACATCTACCAACTAAGTTGTTCTTTAAGTAGCCTTCTACGACAGACAGAACGTGCCAGGAGAGATATTCGATCCCGCTCCCCCACGAAGAGATATAATATAATATAACATAACAATATACAGAATACGGGAGCGACAAGCCAATCAAATTGAACTAGATATCGGTGCTTTAAAGACACACAGAGTTTACCTAACTAAATCAATGACCAAGTTGTTTAAAATCCGGTTGGTATATGAAAGAGTTGATTACGCAAGTCACAACAGGGGGTATTAAAATTATTCTGGACAACAGACAGAGAGAGTCTATCTATCAATCCATGGATAAGTCTGAAGACAAAGCACAAATCAAATCGCACCCGCGTCACCTCCAGAGTGTCCAAGTTCAACCTATGCAGCATATCTGACCTGTGATAATGATCAAAGTTAATATTAAGGTTATTAGCCGCAAAGCGAAGGAATTGTTTTGTACACGCTAAAGAGCGTCAATAGGAACTCGACAGTGGGCCTACCACACAACAGTGAAATATGCAAGATTTGACCTCACTAATGAGGTATACAGCAATATGTATCCACAGATAATTCACCACAATTCTTAGTCATAAAACCCAGGAGACCGAAGCTTTTCAGGATTATCCTGGAAATATGTTCGACAAAGGACAATCTATCATCGAATCCGACCCCAAGATCCTTGATGATTGTGACTCGCTGCAAAACTCCATCATTAATTGAATAACCAGTGTTGAATTTTCTAATCCCCCTAAAGAAACTGATGCAGCAACACTTTTTGATATTTAATAACAAATTGTTAGATTGAGACCAGACCCAAACGGCGTCCAAATTACTCTGAAGTCCCAGTGAGTTCCACCACCGATCAATACTCCTGTACAACTTAAGGTCATCGGCGAACATGATCACTAAAGAATGCTCAATTATACTCATTCCATCATTCACAAACAAATTAAACAACAGTGGAACAAAATAGGACCCCTGAGGGATACCAGAAAGACCCCAAACTGCACAGAGATAAAATTATTCACCCTGATAATCTAAGTCCTGTCCATGAGGAAGCTCTCCAACCAGACAACAGGTGAGGGATGAAACTCCGCAGCCCCCAGCTTCGCCAATAACAACTAAAAACTTACCCTGTCAAAGGTCTTCAAGAAGTCAGTAATGACTGCATCGATCAGCATTCTGCTTTCGAAGATCTCCAACAGGTCAGTCTTGTACGGTACAAGGCTCTCCGCAGCTGACTTCCCCCTGCTAAAACCAAATTGATTCTCATTAAGTATACCCTTGCATTTCCAAGCCAGCTGATCGTAAATCATACTGTCAAAGAACTTTGCAATAGCACATTGATTGATATATGGAAGAATTTAATATTATTAGTGACCATTATTATGGTTTTCGTAGTAAGTAAAGATCAACATGAGATCTTCTGATTAATGTTCAGGCTCACTGCCGTGCGATAGAGGAGATCATTCAAGAGTATTCCAGCGATAATATATGTGTCCTAGGTGACTATAACTTGCCTCATGTAGAATGGACTAGTGACAGCTTTGAAGTTCAGCCGTTGGCCATGGTGGGGACGTTGTGAGGCTACTTAGTGACTGTTTCTCTTATAATCAGTTATTCCAAGTGAACGAAATTAGTAATGCGAATGGTGTGAAATTAGATCTGGTGGTAACACGAGACAGTAGAACATCTGTTCGGGTGGCACTGGAGAGTCTGCTGCCCTGCGACCGGCACCATCCTTCCCTTATGGTTGATGTGCTGCGCGTTTGCACTATGATTTCGGTTTCTATGACTTTAAGCATGCGGACTATAATATGTTAAATAATTGTTATCAGTCAGTGGACTGGGAATATGTCTTGAGTGGTATTGCGGATGTAAATGCTGCAAAATCTGTCTTCGATGAAGTTTTGTATGCTGGTATTAGTCTGTATGTCCCTGTGGTTCGTTCCAAAAATCCGAAGTTCCCGAAGTGGTTTTCTGATGAACTTAAAGATCTTATCTTAAAAAAAAAATTGTGTCACAAAGAATACAAAAAAACCCGTCGGTGGGAAACTTATCAGAAGTTTTCGGAGTTAAGAACCCAATCCAATATCTTAAAGAGCAACTGCTACTTGCAGTATGTTAAAAATATTGAGACAAATTTAAAGCATAACACCAAACAATTTCGGAATTTCATTAACAGTAAAAAGGGGGGCAAGTCCACCCCTACCTTAATAAATCTAGACGAGCTAACAGGGACGGATGGACAGACTTTTGTGGAAATTTTTAAGTCTCATTTTCAGGATGTTTATAGGTCGGATACTGACGATGGTGAGTCTGGGCTTGAGGTTGGTGGGGATAGTGGTGGATCATTCTCTTCTGTTGAGATCTCCCTGGGGGAGGTGTTTGACTGTATGTCCAAACTTGACATAAATAAGGGACAGGGTCCTGATGGTATATCTCCCAGATTTTTAGTTGACTGTGTCTATGCTTTGGCCAAACCGCTCCATATGCTTTTTAAAATGTCCCTAGAGAGCGGTGTTTTTTCCTGACCAATGGAAATATAGTTTCATTAATCCAGTATTTAAGTCCGGCGACAAATCAGACGCTAAAAATTATCGACCTATTTCCATTCTTAGTTCTATTCCAAAAGTATTCGAAAAAATTTTTCGCGACAAATTAAAACCATTCATAAAACCTTTTTTGGTTCAAAAACAGCACGGTTTCGTTGGTGGCAGATCGACGGCTACAAACTTAATCTTGTTGGTTCAAAGTACTATTGATGTAATGGAGGCGGGTGGTCAGGTTGACGTAGCTTATACGTATTTCAGCAAGGCCTTCGACACAGTCAACCACGATATCCTGATAGGGAAGTTAAGAGGTTATGGGTTTTGTGGATCACTACTGAATTGGTTGACCTGCTACCTTACATACAGGAAACAGTTTGTTAAAGTAAAGGGCTTTGTGTCGAGTGAGGTATCTGTTGCATCGGGTGTGCCACAGGGTAGCCACCTGGGCCCGTTGCTGTTTAATATATTTATTAACGACCTACGAAAGATGATTCTATTTTCAAGGCCCTTGTTTTTTGCAGATGACTTGAAATTGTCTATGGCAATTCATTCTGTTGACGATGCTATGAGACTGCAGGGAGACTTGGACATGGTGAGTGAGTGGTGCAGGAGAAACAAAATGAAACTAAATATTAAAAAAATGTAAGATTATGCCGTTATTTCGAGTGAAAGTTCCGCTTTTGTATGACTACAGTATTAATAATTGTCTTCTCGAAAGAGTTTCCTCATTGTGTGACTTGGGTATTTGTTTGGACACTAAGCTGGATTTTCATATTCATTATGACATTATTACTAACAAATGTATTAACCTCCTTGGCTTCGTCTGTAGGAATACTAGGGATTTCCAGACCGTAGATAACGTGAATATTTTGTACAAGGCCTTGGTGAGATCTTTTTGGAGTATCTGTCATGTGTGTGGTCGCCATCGTATGCTGTGCATATTGAGGGTGTTGAAAGGGTACAGAGGAAGTATGCTAGATATGTCTCTTGCAAATTTAAGTGGAATATCACTGCCTATCCGCTGATATATGTTTCTTATTTCCACTTGTAAATGGTCATATAGACTGCTCTGATCTCTTGAGCCTGATAAATTTTCATGTTCCACCAAGATCAACAAGGGACCACGTACTCTTTGCCCCGAGGTACCACAGATGTAACTATGGCCTATTCTTGCCGATCACTAGAATCACTAATGCCAGTGAAGCGGATCTTGATTTTTTAATCTCTCTTTAAAACGTTTAAAAGAAAAACTGTTGACAGTCCACTGAGTTTTTGAAATGATAATTACTGGTGTTGTTATTGTATTGTTATAACTTACTATATTATTGAAATTTTTCTGTAAATACTATGTACAAAATGGGTCTGCCCGTAAATAAATAAATAAATAAATAAATAAATATCACATAAATTTAGAACAATCCAATTGAATATTTAGGGTAATCTCCAACCGTTTGCAATTTAAGGCATTCGATCGTTATTGGCATCACGAATTGTTGGCTAAGCTACGCTCTTATGGTATGTCTAAAAGGTTGTTTAAAGCTCTTGTGTTTCCTCAGAGAGCAACAAATAAGAGTTGATAAATATCTCTTTTATACCATCACTGTCTGCGCTGGGGTGTCCCAAGGATTCATACCGTCTTTAACTCTCTTTCTCCTTTACATTAACGATACACTGGAAAGAACCAGGAATCCCATCTACAGTTTTGCCGATGACAGGACGGTTATTTCTTTATTTGCCTAGATCTCTAGAAGATCAGCTACCCATGATAGTATCTGCAGACAGCAGAAAGGTAGTAAACTTAACAGCGATCGAGAGGACATTCTGTTTTGGAATGACAATAATCAATTTGATTTTATTACTACATAAACATTGGCAATATTGTATATTGTTTTTAAACTTAACTTTATTGAACTTGATATAGTTACGTCGGAACACTTCAATTCCACTAGCAAGGTCACTTAACTTGCTGGATGTTAACTTGGGAGCAAATATATCTTGCATAAGCATGGCTTATGCATAGCAAATGGAGCTTCTCAACATCTGCGAATATTATTCCACACTAAAATGCTTTACACTCCAAAACAACTTTAAATCATGTCTAAAGTTCAGAGTGTATCAACGACGGAATACTCCATACCATATGTAGACTATTTGACAGAGTTGCGGCTAAAAAAATGCATTATCGCCAAAAACTGGCCAACAAAAGCTACAAGTTTTGTTAGTAAATCATTTTCGCCGACGACTTCACAATGAGGTCAGCTAATAAAATTTCGACAAAGCAGTGTCGAACTACTGGCCAACGTTAGGACAGATGTTTCCCAATGGCCAACGTTGGTTCGATTATCAAATTATGAAACAATGGAATACCTGTCATATACCAAAAAAAAATGTAAGTATCAGTTTTTGTCGGCTTTTCCTATAAAAAAATATTTTCGTCCTACTAGAAATGTGGTCAAGTCCAAGTGATCCATAAAAAAGTCAAAAACTTCATGCTAAACAACGACTGGCTAGTTATGTTGCTTAAAAGGCTATTAACGAACATCTTATAAAATTATCAGGGATTACCAATATGACTTTCGTAGGAAAGTCAACAGATTTTGTAACTTATTCCACTCATGTATGCAACAACAAAATTTAATATTATGGAGATACTCGAGATGTTACATTTGACATATTCAAGCCATCTGGCCATATTTGGAACAACGGATTGTTGGATAAGTTGTGTTTCTATAATATGTCCGAAAAGTTTTGTTTACAAGTCTCTAGTTTTCTCATAGATGGTTGTTTGGAACCAGCGATAAATGCAATTTTTTCCAGCTACTTCGTTTTCAATATTAGTGTACATGAAATACACATACTGTTGCTTACTTTGTTTATTTTTGACATTAGCGATCTGCTGGAAAAAAATAAAAATTCGATTTACAGCTGTCAAGAAAGTACCATTGTTTCTTCATTTATCTGAAACGCTTGAATACCAACTACCTATGCAAATATCAGTAGACAGCAGAAAGCTTTACAATTTAATAAAGTCCTGGAAAAACTTTGTTTGAGGTGACAGTTTCCAGATTGAGACACTGCTATATCGAAATATCCAATTCCACCATAGTACAGCGGTAGAAGCAGGAGGTGAGCTTTCATTTCGTAGTCCAAAATGAAACTTGATACACACGAATTACACACCTAAACTTCAATTTTGAGGTAAAGCCTGCTAAAACCGGACTAGACGGTTCTTGAAGACAAGGCTTTCCGTATTAGGCTGTGGCGTATATCTGGTCGGATTTAGAAAATCTAAGAATTGAGCTCTGATGGAAATTTTCGACGGCGCGTTTCTCGTAAAGAGGCCACTTGAACCTGAAGACCGATAGGGAAGGAAGTTTTCTGTCCTTCACGAACAAAACACATATCTGAAATTAAACTAAAAGTTTTGAGGGCAATCGCCAACAAAACATTCTTCGCCTCAATGCCACGAATACGACCATAAGATAGTTAAGAAATTAACAGGTTGATTCCTGTCAAGATTCATGGAAAGCAAGAAGTTCACAAGATCAGGAAACAGTGGACTTTAAGAGTAGTATCTGTCGAACATGCAGTTCGGATCTCACGTTAAACTGCAAGTCTCGTTGGACTGACATTATCCAGATATTAATAAGGTTTGTAAAAAGGATAGTTCTAAGCATACCTTTCAGAAGTGGAGCTATACAGCATAAATTCCAGAGCTAGAATACGGCAGGTATCATACCAGTCATGAGCAATATTCAGAAATATTCTCAAATAATAAATGCGAATACATACAAGTCAAAAGTATTGACTGATGATTATGAGGAGTCTTGAGTTTCGAACTGTTTTACCACCTCGCAGGAAAAAATCTCGCATATTTTCTAGAATGTAGCATCTACAACCTGAACGGCAAAAGCACATAGAAATGTATTGGGTGATTGCAAAAGTTCGTCAATTTTCATAGATGTCAGAAACATGAACTTTTGACTGTGCTATTGTTTCTTTTATAACCATATTACTAACTGACAGTTATGTAAATACGTCGTGAGTTAATATAACTTTAAAAAAAAGCTTATTTAAATTAATTGGTGTGCAAGGTTAATATTCAAAATGGAAGATGAAAAGCTACATTTTCGTCATGTTATGTTATATGAATTTAAAAAGGTAGTGAGTGTTGGAAATGTAACAGAAACTATTCATGATGTTTATTTGAATCCTGCTCTTAGGACAATTAAAAAGTGTTTTGATCGATTTCGACTATACATACATATATATATATATATATATATATATATATATATATATATATATATATATATATATATATATATATATATATATATATATATATATATATATATATATATATATATATATATATATATATATATATATATAGAATAAAGAAAGAAAGCAAAAAATTGCCGTATCTACCAAAATTATTAAAAGTACAGTCTTAGTTGGGGAACTCGGCAAAAAGGGGGCGGGGATTGGGACCTTCTTCAGGGCAGAACTGAAAAGAAGAACAAAGCGTGTTCACTGATCATGTCTGGGACAAATTTAAATTAATGATGTTATCCTTAGGTTGTTATAATAAATAAAATTAGTTTAGAACAAGAATAAGATATTAGTCATAATAAATCAAAAATGAACTCACATTAGAAGTGCAAAGATTTCGTTAGCCTGAATGGCCGTAGGTAGGTTATACATAAAAAGTTGTTACATATAAAAGTTGGTTAATCCATAAAATATATAAAATACACACTAAAACACTGTAGACAAAATTATAAAAACCAAATTTAAAACATGGATGTAATTGAGAACCTTGGATGTTGAGAACATTGTTAATTATTTCACCTGTGACCACCACACATGGCCAACGCCATTTAGGAAAGATGACAAGGACGACAAGAGACAGCTGACCGACAGAGATAAGGGGTTTAGTCAAGAAAACTCAATTAACCAGAATTCGTGCACAAGATGGCCCAGATAAAGTGGTCAATAATTTCCAATTACGAGACAACCACGTTATTATATCACTTGATGTAGTCAGTCTTTTCACGAATATTTCATGGCAGTTAACCAGCCAAATAATCGACTCTGAATGGGCATTAATCTCACCCAACACCAAGATCAGCAAATCCTTCTTCTTATCAATAATAGAATTTCTTTTCCAGTCAACCTTCTTCAAATTTAAAGACTCTTTCTACTCTCAAATTTTTGGATGCCCTATGGGCAGTAACCTCAGTCCTGTTCTTGCTTCAATCGTTATGTCATATATTTTGAAGAGCTGCACTCAAAGATTATCCTTCCGACTTCTATTCCTATATCAATACGTAGACGATTTAATTCTATCCATACCAGCTGATGGCAAAGAAGAAGTTCTTCATGTTTTCAATTCATTCGACCCACATTTACAATTCACTATGGAAGAAGAAACCAACAATGCTGTTCCATTTCTGGACACAAGAGTCGTTAGAGACTCCCATAACATCATCAAACTTGATTGGTATAGAAAACCTACCTCTTCTGGGAGATATATCCATGCAAACTCTGGCCATGATTGGAAGGTGAAAGTCAACGTCATCGAAGGCTTATATAGAAGACTGAAGATAATAGTTCATCCTGATTTCTTACTCCAGTCACAAGAAACACTTACAAACCTTTTCATAGATAATGGATACAATCGAAAACTCTTACTAAGAACCAAAGACGAAGTTAACAAGCTTACTCATATCCACCAAATTCCCCCAGAACCCCCTCCCCTCCACCTACCGCATATCTCCCCTCCCCCCCTTTAACTCCCCCCGTCGAAATAAATTAGTCGCCGCTTTCTTTACCATTCATTCCT
This sequence comes from Pachyrhynchus sulphureomaculatus, assembly GCA_019049505.1. Classification (NCBI taxonomy): domain Eukaryota; kingdom Metazoa; phylum Arthropoda; class Insecta; order Coleoptera; family Curculionidae; genus Pachyrhynchus; species Pachyrhynchus sulphureomaculatus. Next base: position 48,528,344 of record CM032448.1, read on the forward strand.
GGCCTTACAAACAAATTGGTCCACATTTTGCGTGTCATTCCTAACTTTAAAATTGCCAAATATTACTTCTTCAAAAATAGACGTGTTTTCAGCAAGCTGAAGGCCCCGCTGCCAGTTCTTTCCATGTCAGACTTGGTTTACTCAATTTCCTGCCTCAATTGTCCATCAATTTATATTGGCCAAACTTCTCAGTCCTTGAATCGTCGTATTGCACTCCACAAGAGTGATACTAGATGCCATCCACACAGATGTGCTTTGGCGACCCATTCTGTTGACAATTGTCATTCTTTTAATTTCAGGGAACCCAAAATTCTTCATTTCTCTAACAATCTTTCCAAGAGAGAATTCCTTGAAATGTGTTACATCCAAGAGAATCACCTTAATATTAATAAAAGAACCGACCTAGATGATCTTAGTAGCATATATAGTTTCCTCCTCTCCTGTGATAAATCAATTTCACACAATAATTCCCTGTCTTCAAGTGTTTCATGATCCATCTGAAACACGTTAGTCTTCTCTCTTTTAGCTCTGTAATTTCCAGGCTTCTTTCCTCCTTCCTCTCTTTGCTTACGGTTCTCGTTGCTCCTGGACTCCACAGATTCCTTCCACTTTATCTGGGCCATCTTGTGCACCTAGCGATTACTGTCTTCCTTCCAATGACAGTACCTTGCGTCACCCCTTCATTACCTCCTGGTGCTGCCAGTCTTCATTGGTTCTTGCAAGCAATCTCTTCCTCCAATCGGATTCCAACAAGAAATTAATAAATTAATAATTAATTCATTATACAATCTTCGTCTTCTTTGCTCCCATTATTTTCTCTCTCTCTCTCTCTCTGGCTCCCTCGCTCACCCTTTACCTATAATTAGGTTATGTTTTATCCTTCCTCGACTCCATACCGGGTTTTTTGGTCGCTCAATCTCTTTCTCGCTTACAGATCCAATTCCCATTTTTATCGGTTCCTTCCAGGTGTCGACCCCGAATTCTGGTTAATTGAGTTTTCTTGACTAAACCCCTTATCTCTGTCGGTCAGCTGTCTCCTGTCGTCCTTGTCATCTTTCCTAAATGGCGTTGGCCATGTGTGGTGGTCACAGGTGAAATAATTAACAATGTTCTCAACATCCAAGGTTCCCAATTACATCCATGTTTTAAATTTGGTTTTTATAATTTTGTCTACAGTGTTTTAGTATGTATTTTATATATTTTATGAATTAACCAACTTTTATATGTTACAACTTTTTATGTATAAGCTACCTACGGCCATTCAGGCTAACGAAATCTTTGCACTTCTCATGTGAGTTCATTTTTGATTTATAATGACTAATATCTTATTCTTGTTCTACACTAATTTTATTTATTATAACAACCTAATGATAAAATCATTAATTTAAATTTGTCCCAGACATGATCAGTGAACACGCTTTGTTCTTCTTTTCAGTTCTGCCCTGAAGAAGGTCCCAATCCAGGACCGAAATATTGGCTTAATGAAAATTGTGTGATCTCTTATCACGCCCCCTTTTTTGCCGAGTTCTCCAACTAAGACTGTACTTTTATATATATATATATATATATATATATATATATATATATATATATATATATATATATATATATACATATATATATATATGTATATATATATATATATATAATATATATATATATATATATATATATATATATGAAGTCGAAATCGATCAAACCACTTTTTAATTGTCCTAAGAGCAGAAGCATGATTCAAATAAACGTCATGAATAGTTTTTGTTACAGTTCCAACACTCGCTCCCTTTTTAAATTCATATAACATAACATGACGAAATTTTGAATATTAACCTTGCACACCAATTAATTTAAATAAACTTTTTTTTAATGTTATGTTAACTCACGACGTATTTACATAACTGTCAGTTAGTAATATGGTTATAAAAGAAACAACAGCACAGTCAAAAGTGCATGTTTCTGACATCTATGAAAATCAGGCACGAACTTTTGCAATCACCCATGTATATATATATATATATATATATATATATATATATATATATATATATATATATATATATATATATATATATATATGTGTAAATATATAATAAAAATTCAGCTGGCCATTTGGTGTTTACCAAAGCCAAAAAAACACTGAAGAGATTGCTGAGACATTAAATGTCTAAAACTCAATATATGAGTTCCACACGTTTTGATAGAACGGAACAAACTGAACCGTATTTTCACCATAGAGATATTAGAATAGAGGAGGTAAATTCTAGCAAAAACGTGGTGTTCATAGAAAGAGAAAGAAATAATATGAGAGTCATTCTGTCTCTCTTACTCGGCGTCGGAATTCAGCGCTTAAGCGCAGAGTAACAGAGATAAAATGACAAACATATTATTTCTTCTCTTTTTAACTAGTGTACGCTTTCACTTCCAGCAGGTTATATACTTTCTCTCTTCTGTTCTAATATCTCTATGGTTTTCGCAGCCATTTCTCTCCTCGCCCGTCAACAAAACGAACTTTTCTTGGATCAAGTCATACCTGGAGATGAAAAATGGGTTATGTATAACAACATAATAAAAAAAGAAGCTTGAAGCATGAGAGAAAAAGAGCCGAATCTATGGCAAAAGCTGAATTGCATCCAATGAAAGAGTTGCTATATATCTGGTGCGATTGCAGAGTAATAATTTTTTACGAGCTTCTTCCACGTGGCCCAACAATAACTGCGGAGCAGTACTGTGAGCAACTCATCCAAGTCAATGTTGAAATTCAAGCAAAACGTCCAAATTTGGTCAAGCGAAGACGCATCATCTTTCACCATGACAACGCTAGACCACATTTCATTCAACAGACTGTGCAAAAACTTAGGAAGTTAAAAAATCCTCCAGCACCCGCCATATTCTCCTGACCTTGCCCTTTCAGATTTTCATCTGTTTTCGTTCTTTGTAAAATAATTTAAATGGCAAAAAATTTGATTCTATGGAAGATGTCAAAAACCACCTTACGATTTTCTTTGAAAAGAAACTACACAGTTTCTATAAAGAAAGAATTCTAAAACATGTAATACGATGGGAGACAGTTAAAGAAAATGATGGAGAGTACATTATTAATTAATAAATACTATTTTTATTAAAATTCGTTGTATTTAATTTCGTCTCTAATCAGGTACGAACTTTTGCAATCACCCAATATGTACAAACTTTTATTTCGAGAAAGCAATTTTCTCTTGAAGAGGCTCGCAGCATAATCAACGTGGCTGTCACGTATGGCAGGGGGATGAATTGCAGAACAGCATAAATTTACTAATATATAGAGAAAACTACGAAATAAAAACATATTCACTCCTAAAAGTTATGATCCCACACTTGAGTCTGACAGAAAGCTGTCAAAAAATGTAGTCCGAGGGCACCCCCTCTCGGTAGTATATGTTCTAATACCGCACCATTGAAAAATGTTGTAGGCTGGAAATCAATAATAGTACGGTATTACCTCCGAAAATCAAGGTCAAACAATGTCACAAAATTTACATGTATTCCTTATACTCGTATAGAATGTAGTAAATTGCCAACATTCTGCAGGTAGCGCGATTCGGCAAGGGTTCTACCATGAGGTGGAACCGTGCATATATGATTTGTATGTATGTAAAACCTCCGAATTGACAAAGTCCATATTTCAGCAGTTTACCCACTGTTCTTTCATTTATCAATCCATATCCACACGCGTTTTACCATATCAGCCGTAGTGCTGGGGCACCCGCTATCGGTAGTACATTGTCGAATACCACCACCACTGAAAAATATTGTAGGCTGGCAAAATACTTCGGTATTGCCTCTGAAAATCAAGTTCAAACATTGTTACAGAATTTACATGTATTTCTTACACTCGTATTTACATTAAATAATTGTGAATAGTATTCAATTCAAGACTCAAATGAAAACTACACAAAATATTCACCAAGATTTTCTTTGCACGCACTGGTTTTTAGTCACTTTCGTATTTGCCATTAGAGCTGATAGGATTATATCACTAACCTAATAAAAGAAAGAATGGAACTTCAAAATTTGAAATAAATAATTAAAAAATAATAATAATAATAATAATAATAATTATAATAATGAAAATGGAAGGGTGTTGCGGAGGCGGACCCCTGTCGTACAAACAGCTATAGCAACACCACAACAACAACAACTACAGACGAACCAAACAACCGCCTCAGTCGAAACTACTCCCGATAGTTTTACCAGATCCGACATTGTAGGTGATGGAAATTGCCTTTTCCGTGCAGTTAGCTTACACTTATATGGCCACCAGAACCATCATGAGAAACTCCGAGAGGTTGCTCTAAGATATTTACAACAAAACTGGTCGGAACTTCACACATTTTCATTAATTGAAGTCGACGATATAAAAGACTTCAATAACTATTATAATTATATGCGGAAAAATGGCACCTATGGAACGAGCCTAGAGATACTTGCCCTCTCGGAAACACAAAATAGCAACTTTCATATCTTCTCAAAACAACGAAGAACAAGACATACAAAAATAACTTTTACGGACAGACCAACAATAATAAGCACGGGAAAATACAACAAAACCATTTACCTTCTACTAACAGGCAACCCAAACACACAAAAAAACAACACAAAAAAAAAAACCCCCCCCCCCCCCCCCCCCCCCCCCCCCCCCCAAAACCCCCCCCCCCCCCCAAAAAAAAAAAAAAGATGTCGGGACACTTTGAGCTTCTGACACCACAAAACATTGAAAACATTCCAGAGAACAACAGACCAATAAAAGAAGCATCGGGCGAGCGACGTAACGGTCGAGGACGTCGCGGGAAATGGCAGCTCGACCAAAACGATGAAGACCAGGCAACCGAAAATGGACCTGCCAAAAGTGTTGTGTCGGCAACTAAGCCGACACCCACCAAGGCGGGAAAATCACAGCAGCGCATGAGTTGCACCACAGGAATCAACGAACACGCCATGCGTTGCTGTAATGAAAACACAAAACCTGACAAAGGAATCACTGAGAAGAGAATCACTCGCCGCTTGGACCCACCAACATCAATCCCAAGCACAACCGACGTAGATACGGGACAAACACAACCACCAAAGCCAGGCCAGGGCTCGTATGTTTTGCAAGGACAACATGCAACTACCAAGGCTGGAAAACCAAGACAGCGGTTAAAGTGGACGGATGAGATGAATAGGACGGTGATGCGCTGTTACTACACCGCCACCAAACTCGAAACAATAACATCGGGCTACAGACAGCAACTGCACAGACTTTTCTTGACCGAATATCCACATCTGCAATTACTTGTTTCAGAACAGAGAGTAATAGACCAAAAAAGAGTTATTACCAAGAACAATCGTCTCACACCTCTCGAATTGCAAACCATCAAGGACACAGTGGCTGTTGAACTGAACACAGACCAACCAAACAATAGAAACAATAAAGCAGATTCCGAACCAGCCTCACACACACAACCACCCAGTCGAACACAACAATACCCACCACCCAGGAGGAGCATAACGCAAAATAATATTGCGAGTACCGCGCAACACCATATCACAGACAACAACATGAATCACTCGCCACCCTCAACGACATCCACACAACATCACCCCGAATCACCTCTCATACAAACACTTAAAGCAAAAATGGAGTCACATCTAGCTCGATGGTCAGGCACCGACCCCACAACAAGAAATCCAATCCCTCGTTTAATCTTCAGACAGAGCACGCAACCAATCCTCAACACACTAAACAAGCACATAATACCTCAGTATATAACAGACTTAAGCACAATCGAAGACATTCACACAATAATATACGCAGCAGCAATCACCACTCTAACACAAAATAATCAAAAACTCCCTCAACGACAAGGAAACCCCAACAGGACAAAACCAAAATTCAAATGGCAAATAAGAATAGAAAACAAAATTAACAACATCAGGAGAGATCTAGGACATCTTACCCAGTTTATAAGCGGGAACGTGTCACACAGGGGGCAAACAAGATCAAATCTAAGTCTCCCAACAGAACACTGCCAGAAATCCTCGATACTTTGAAACAAAAACTATCTGTATATGCCGCAAGACTTCGTAGATACAAAGAATTAAATGAGAGGAAAGACACCAACAACCTCTTCCGAAGAAGCGAAAAAGAGTTCTACCGGAAAACTATGTACAACAAACAGATAGCAGTGACGGAACCACCAAACAAACAAGAACTCACAGATTATTGGAAAAGTATCTGGTCAGAACCTAAACTACACAATAATAACACCCCCTGGATCAAAGCCGAAGAAGACAAACATATACATGTGACAGAACAAGAAAATACCACATTTAATACACAAGAAATTACAGAAACTATCAAACACACACACAACTGGAAATGTCCTGGAATAGACAATATACAAAACTTCTGGTACAAACAGTTTACCACCACACACGAAGCACTCACACACCAAATCAACAAAGCCATTCTACAACCACACACATTTCCCACTTTCCTCACACAAGGAATAACATACGTTAAACCCAAAAGCTCAGACACCACAAACCCGTCAAACTACCGACCTATCACCTGTCTTCCAACCCTATACAAGATCATCACAGCCACAATTTCGAAGAAAATAGAACAACACCTAACAGACAACAATATCCTCACAGAAGAGCAGAAGGGATGCAGGAAAAATAGTCGAGGATGCAAAGAGCAGCTGATTATAGATAGCGTGATTATGGGACAAACCAGAAAAGAACACAGAAACCTTCACATCGGTTACATAGACTATAAAAAAGCCTTCGACTCCATACCCCACAGCTGGTTAATCAGGGCCCTAGAAATCTATAAAATCAACCAACACCTCAGGCAGTTTCTCGCGCAAATTATGAAAACATGGAAAACCAAAATACGCCTAGAAACACAAACCGAACGCATCCAAACAGAACAGCTGTACATCAGACGGGGTATATTTCAGGGAGACTCGCTCAGCGCTCTATGGTTTTGCCTCTGTCTCAATCCACTCTCAAATATACTAAACAGAACAGAGCATGGCTTCAATATCAGACACCAAAAAGTGAATCAACATAAAATAAACCACCTCCTATATATGGACGACATAAAACTCTACGCTGCCACACAAACACAGCTGAAAGAACTCCTCAAAATCACAGAAATATTCACCTTAGATGTCAATATGGAATTTGGTATAAGTAAATGCAAAGTGCTCCACATCAACAAAGGCCAATGGAAGTGCCACCATGAGACAGAAACCATCAACAATGAAACGCTCGATAACATGTTCGATAAAGAAACATACAAATATCTAGGCTTCCAACAAAGCACCAAACTCAACCACACTCACATCAAAACAGAGCTCAGAACCGAATTCAAAAACAGACTGACGAAACTTTTGCAAACAAAACTCAACTCTAAGAATCTCACTAAAGCCATCAACACGTTCGCTATACCTATACTCACATATTCATTTGGTATCATCAAATGGTCACAAACAGACATAGAAAATATTCACATCCTTATACGATCTCAATTCACCAAATACAGGAAATTACACCCCAACGCATGCAAAGAAAGACTTACCATCGAGAGGAAGGCAGGAGGAAGAGGAATTATAGACATCAGATCATTACACACAAAACAAATACAAACACTTAGAAAATTCTTTCACAGCAAGCAAACCAGCCTCCTCCGGGGGGGGGGGGGGGGGGGGGGGGGGGGGGGGGGGGGGGGGGGGGGGGGGGGGGGGGGGGGGGGGGGGGGGGGCCACACAGCGACGGTGAAAGGAGACAAAAACTACACACCTCTCGACTTAGCCCGGGCAGACCACTCAGCAGACACACACAGTCACACCCAATTACAACAGGAAAAGATGAAAACGTGGTCAGAGAAAACACTCCACGGAAAACACAGATACCACATAGAACAAGACCACGTAAATAAAAAAACAATCATACACCTGGTTACGGGATGGGCAGCTATTCCCTGAGACTGAAGGCTTCTTACTTGCCATCCAGGATAAAGTCATATTAACCAGAAACTACCAAAAGTATATCATCAAAGACCCGACTATTGCAGAGGACAGATGTAGGAAATGCCACCAGCAGAAAGAAACGATCGAACACATAACGAGCGGATGTAAAATATTGGCCGGAACGGAGTACACAGCCAGGCATGATTCAGCTGCCAAAGTGGTTCACCAAGCACTGGCCACAACATACAGACTCATAGAAAACACAGATCCCTACTACAAATACACCCCAACATCCATACTTGAAAATGAAGATTACAAGCTCTACTGGGATATCGGTATCCATACAGATAAAACAGTCTCCGCCAATAGACCCGATATTACTTTTCAGTGCAAAAAAGGAAAAGTCACCTATCTGATTGACATAGCTGTCCCTAACGACACAAACATCCAAGCGAAATACACAGAAAAAATTTCCAAATACACAGACCTTGCAACGGAAATAAAAAGGCTATGGAGACAGGAAAAAGTCATCATTGTCCCCCTCATTATATCAGCCACAGGCCTTACACCAATAACATTCACACCACATTTAGTGCAATTGGGACTCAACACAGACATACACAGAAACATTCAGAAGTCAGTGATTTTGAAAACATGTAACATTGTCAGGTCATTCCTTAATACGGAATAGTAATAGCGTTTGTGCTGACTTGGTTTTGGCCCGTCAGCCAAACATGGAACCACATTGATCAAATGTGAGAAAGAAGAACTTTTTGTAATAATAATAGTAAATTAAAAAAATAAAAAAAAAGACAGAAATAAATTAAAAATAAAAGCAGAGATAGTATTTAAGGTAATTTATGTCAAATTGAATTGTAGAATCAGGTCATCTCAGTAAGATAGCAAATCCAAAAAAAAATAATAATAAAAAAAAATAAAACTAAATCCAGCTGGCCATTGGGTTTTTGCCAGTGCAAACACAAAAAAAAACTTTAAAAATTTATTCATCTAAAATAAGAATTCCCAGTGAAAATCAATTAGGCATGGAATTTTTATTATGCAGGATTTAACATACAGTCTGTCAAGTAAGAACGTGTCCGGGATTATTCCTTTTTGGTAGATGCGATTCTAACGATTCAAAAAAAAATTAGTATAGGGAGCCTTTGTCTACGACGCATTTTAGTAAAAGTATCAGTCAATTCCGAACTTTCGTCGAAATTAGGTAAAATCCAAAATAAGTCACTTGTTTGCGCGTCAGTTCGAGGCCGCCTTTCTTTTTTCCCATCAAAAGGAGCCTAAAATGACATACTCCGCGGCCACTAAATATATTAAAAAGTCGATGTCGTTTGTGAAGAAATCGGGTTTGAATATATTCCATGAGACCATTCGACAACATCTTCGGGCTCATGACCTCAAATTCCGAAGCAAGTTGAAGAAACATTTGCTTTGCGCCGTTGTTAGCACACCTAAGATTTGATGGTAAAAAAATGTTTTCGAAACACGAAACGAACGGTCACGTTCTTACTTGACAGACTGTATAATAAAGTTAATATTTAAGTTTAACAACGGTGCTTATACTATTTATTCAACCATATTTAGTAATAATAAAGCAGAGTTTCGTTACAAAAAAGAAACTTTTATATAATTGGGAGGAAAAAAGGAAAACTTTTTACTAAAATTTAAAAAAAAAACATTTTATTATGAAAAAATTTGGAGATCATTGCAAAAAATCTTGTCGACAGCATGCCTCGAAGATGCCAGGCGTTTATTGATGCAGGAAGTGATTGGACAACTTACTAAGGTAATTGCGCCATTGTTAGCACACCAAAGAATGCATTAATGGCAAAAAAGGTTCTCGAAACACATGTTTTCAAGAATACGAGCAGTCACGTTCTTACTTGACAAACTGTAATTTACAGTATTGTTTCTTGTCGCTAAGGCAGTTAGTCAAAACTTTACCAAATCCACAATACCACCACTCACACGGCCAGATAATTCCATTGCAACCACACCTGTTGAGAGAGCGAACTTGTTAGCTGAACTCTTTGCTTCACATTCTATTGTCGATTTCCAAGGAAAAACACCACCTACTATTCCCATATTGCAGTCAAGGATGCCCGATGTTGTCTTCAGACAGCGCATCATAAAGCGTATTTTAATGAAGCTAGACACCAAGAAGGCTTCTGGCGCTGACGGAATACCTGCCATAGTTCTCAAAAACTGTGCAAGGGAACTAACACCAGTTTTCTGTAGACTTTTTAACCTATCCTACAGAAAGGGAATATTTTCGTCCTGCTGGAAATGTGCCACGGTTCAGCCGATACCTAAAAAAGGTAAGAAGACCTTGCCAAATAACTACCGACCAGTTGCACTGCTTTCAATAATATCGAAAGTCATGGAAAAGGTTATCAATGAGCATCTTCTAAAATATCTTGAACGATTCAATATTATTAGCGATCACCAATATGGTTTTCGTAAACATAGATCAACAGGAGATCTTCTGACTTATGTAACACATGTTTGGAACAACGCAATCGAACACTTTGGAGAATCTCGAGCGGTTGCTCTTGACATATCCAAGGCATTCGACCGTGTTTGGCACGATGGACTGTTGGCTAAGTTGCGCTCTTATGGTGTGTCTGAAAGGTTCTGTTTGTGACTCTCATGTTTCCTCAGAGAGCGTTCTTTACGAGTGGCGGTCGACGGATTTCTTTCTAACACCCTCACTATCAACGCCGGTGTGCCCCAGGGCTCCATACTGTCTCCTACTCTCTTTCTCATTTACATTAACGATCTGCTGGAAAAGACCGGGAATCCAATCTATAGCTTTGCAGATGATAGTACGCTTGTCTCTTCATTCACCTTGAATGCTCGGACATCGGCTGCTCAGGCGAATATCCGCAGACAGCAGGGGGTCGTTCAACTTAACAAAGACCTGGAAGAAATTCTATCTTGGGGTGACAGTAACCAAGTGGAATTTGACGCTACAAAAACCCAAGCGGCAGTTTTTTCTAAAAAAGTTAACGTTGCTGAACCCGACATAGTTATGTCGGGGCACTCCATTCCCCTAGCATCGTCGCCCAATTTGTTGGGCGTTAGTTTGGGAGCAAATATGTCTTGGCATGAACATGTTGCAGGCATAGCAAGGAGAGCTTCTCAAAAATTGGGAATATTATTTAGAACCAGAAAGCTTTACACCCCACAGCAACTGTTAATTCTTTACAAAGCCCAAATTCGACCAACTATGGAATACTGCTCCCACGTTTGGGGCTCCGCTCCCAAACATACACTGCATTTGTTGGATTCTGTTCAGAGAAGAGCGGTCCGTCTGATTGGGGACCCGGAATTGACCGGCGGCCTTGATTCGCTGGAACATCGAAGAACGGTTGGCGACTTGAGTCTGTTCTACAAGTATTTTCATGGAAAGTGTTCGAAGGATGTAGCCCGCTTAATTCCTCCCAAAGCGGTGCATGTTAGAAATACACGTCGCG
>CM032448.1:48544831-48562331 GCA_019049505.1 Pachyrhynchus sulphureomaculatus
TATATATATATATATATATATATATATATATATATATATATATATATATATATATAAATATATATATATATATATATATATATATATATATTATATATAATATATATATATATATATATATATATATATATATATATATATATATATATATATATATATCTATATATATAAAACTTCATCTCGACACGCGTTTTGCCATATTATGGCTCGTTAGTTAACCTAGAACCGACAAACGAAAGTACAAAACTTGTTACATGGTGGAAGAAGTAAGTAAAACTGGAAAGCATACCTACCATCAATCGAAGACCATCTATGGAGCACAGTAGCACACAATAAACTGAATTTAGAATTGCAAAATATGCCTGCCCTCAATCGGAGGCCCTCTATGATTACAGTGTGACAGAAGAGTGGTCAGCCAATCGTCAACATTAACCGCAGGCCGTACGATTCGGCAAGGTTTCCACCATGAGGTGGAACCATGCAAATATAGTCGAACGTAAAACCACTGAAAATTGTCCATATTTCAGCAGTTTACCCACTGTTCTCTCATTTGTCAGTCCATCTTCACACGCGTTTTGTCATATTACGGCTCATCAGTTAGGCTAGTATCGACAAGTGCATTTTTTGAATTTACTTTCGCGTTATTTAAGATGGATATTTTTAAACAGAACACCCCTGTGTATATAAAAGGAAACGCTCTTATTAATTAATTGACTGCTTCTTGATTGTCCAAGCTGCTAACTCTAGGATCATGAAAATTGACACACAGAACACCTATTTTGAAAGCTCATAAAGAGAGGATTTCTGGCTTGGATTTTAGTGTTTTCCAAAAAAAATAATCCTTGAAGGAGCAAAATCAAGGTTAGTTTATTTCGTAAGAATATCTACATCTGATAGGGTTCCAATAATAAAACCATTAAAAACGATTTATAAATTGTTAAAAAAAACACCTGTAGTTCAGCACTTTTCTATACTGAATGTTAAAAAAAAAGAGAGGCTCAGTACAAATAGTCAACCCCTCTCCTTAAACCGTCAATATTAAAAAATGTTCAAAAATCGGGTATTTTTAATACTTGCTTCTGTAATGAACCTTTTCCTTCCTTGTTACTTTTTTATTAAACTAATTTATTATGGAGCTCTTTGAGATAAAGCATTTTAAATGTCTGGAATTTTAGTAATCGATTCAAATCGATTAGATGGAAAAACATTAACCACATAGAAAATTTAATTTATTATTCTATTTAATTATGCCGATTTTCCTGTATAATTAGAACTAGGAAGTATAAAATTAAAATAGCAAAGCAAAGTCAATATTTTATTGTTCTCTATATGCTTTAATAAATAAGTCTCTCATATTCCTCCTCTGAAGTTTTCCTGTTACAGTTTTCCCAATAGACTCAACTATCATCAGACCAGCCCTTAGTTGATAAGGATCCGAAACTTTAGAAGTAACAAAATCTAGTATTTCTTGAACAGTTGCGTTTGCTTCTTTCTTTAAAACCACACAAGCTGCGGGATGATTTCTATCTACTGGATGTGAAACCCCAAAAACAATTGCCTCGGCCACAGCTGGATGAGTAAGTATAGTGTGTTCCAATACAGATGGTGATAAATGGTTCACTTGATATTTAAACATTTCTCCAATTCGATCAGTAATGTAAAACCATTGGTCGTTGTCGTAATAACCAACGTCACCCATTTTTAAAAAACCGTCTTCATCAAATGCGTCTGATTTTTCAAATTCGTGATAGCCCGACATTGAGTATGGTGATTTAATCCGTATCTCTCCTTCCTGATTTGGTCCTAACAGTTTTCCAGTATCCAAATCTACAACCTGCAATTATGATTAATTAATTATAAGTTTGTTTTTGTAACCTTTTCGCATTTTGAAAAGATTTAGCAATCTGGCGTTTTCTAAGTATATTTCAAATACACACACATACACGCACACCCATATACACACACACTCACACCCACACACACACTCATACACACACACACACACACACACATATACACACATATACACACATACACACACACACACACACACACGCACGCACACCCACACCCACACACACACACGCACACGCACACGCACACGCACACACGCACACGCACACGCGTACACACGCACACAGACACGCACACACAGACACGCACACACAGACACGCACACAGACAAACAGACACACACATCTAACACAAAATATTTATTAATTTAAAAGTGAAATCAAAACGGGCATTTTAAATATATCTCTGAGGTACATTATACTAGTCAACATGATTTTTTTCACAAGGAAACTGAATAGAGGCAGTTTTTTTAGGCGGATTCAAATATGTTATCAGATTTCTTCTATCAGGCATAGTTTTCTTGTGACACTCATTTTTGTGTAATATACTTCTCTATATTAGGATTTCATTGTTATAATTCTTGTAAGAAGTGGGAATTTGTATTCAGAATAATTTGGCACCAGGTAGACTTATTCATGTTGAAACATGTTTTAAACTCTGTCTAGACTTAATGATGTCCAAACCTGTCCTATCTTGTACAAATATTGCACTTTCTTAGCAAGCAGAGGGCCAGTAGCCAGTATTGTAATTGTAGTGAGTCTGGTAACATGTGTACCTACTTATTTTTGTGCTGTTTATTGTTTTTATTTGTAAGTTTTTTTTTATAAACGCTTCAAAATGCCAAGAAAGTGTGTAAATCAATCAATTTCTGCTACGTCTATGGTAAACTGACCATCAAGTCTCAGAGGCGAAATTTTACACCGCTTGTGAAAAAATGTTACAAGCTTTATTTTGGGTATAAAGCTGGTGATTTTGATGAAGACTGGGCCCTAAATTCATGCTGTGTATCATGTGTTAGGCTTCTCACTGGTTGGAAAAATGGTACTCATCATATGCCGTTTTCAGTCCCTATGATTTGAAGGGAACAGAAGGACCATTTAATTGATTGATATTTCTGCTTAACTAACATTAAAGGAATTACGTCCAAAACAAAATATACAGTTAAGTACCCCAATTTGGCATCTGCAATTAGACGTGTGCCACATAGTGAAGAGTATCCTGTACCAAAGTTTCCAGATTTCATGACTTTAAGTGACAACTTCGACTCCGACGCAGTTCATACTGAAGACGGAAAAAGCGAGAGAAGTGACCCTACATTTGAAGCAAGTAGTTCATCAGAACCTCACTTTTTATCTCAAGAAGATCTTAATGCTCTTATACGGGATTTAAATTTGTCTAAACAGTCAGCTCAGCTTTTAAGTTCCAGGCTCAAAGGTTGGAATCTACTACAAAAAGATACAAGGATATGCGTTTATCGTAGACGCCATAGTGATTTCATTGTCTAGTTCTCTAAAGAACGCCATGAAGTTTTTTGTAATGATGTTTGTGCAGTAATGGAGGCTCTTGGACATCAACACCAGCCAGATGAGTGCCTGGTGTTGATGACTCATCAATACCTGTCGCGCATGCCAGTGATATGAAGGAGACATATGAAAATATGAAATTGCTGTTAAAAATTTCAGTATACTAAATATAACTGGAATATCTGTGGTGATTTGAAGGTTATAGCTTTATTGTTAGGTTTGCAACTTGAATACACAAAATTCTGCTCTTTCTTGTGTAAATGGGATAGCAGGGATAAGGAGTCTCACTACATAAGGAAACAATGGCCTAAACGTGAATCTCTTATTCCTAGGAATAAAAATGTATCAAATACCCCATCAATGTATCCCGAAAAGGTGTATTTACCTCCCTGCACATAAAACCGGGGCTTATATAAAATTTTGTAAAAAAAATGGATAAAGGTTCTGCTACATTTATGTATTTGAAATCTAAATTTCCTAAAATAAGTGATGCAAAATTGAAGGAAGGATGATGAACATTTTGAGGAACTGTTACATCCACCGAAAAAAGTAGCGTGGAAATCATTCAAAAATATCTGTTGTGGATTTCTTGGCAATAATAAAGAAGAAAACTATAATGAAATAGTGAGTGATCTTCTGACCTCATACAAAGAAACGGGCTGCAACATGTCCTTAAAAATTTACTTCTTGGACTCCCACCTAGACTTCTTCCATGAAAATCTTGGGGCTGTCTCTGATAAGCATGGTGATCGTTTTCATCAGCAAATTTCTACTATGGAAAAAGAGGTACCAAGGCAAATGGAGTCCCAGTATGCTGGCCGACTACTGCTGGATCATGAAAAGAGACAACCCGAAAGCAAAATATGACCGAAAATCATCATATAAAACTTTTTAGGTTAGACAAAATTAGCCGTGTATTTATTATTCAGTGTTTTGTAAGTAATAATTATTTTAAAACTTTAAACACGTGGATGGATAAAATCTGAGAACATATTTAAACTCAGCATGGAAAAGATAAATATATTCCGTTAATTTAGACCTTGTGAAGGAAAAAAAAAAATTGTAGACCAGTGATTTGCCGTCAGTTTTGATTCTTTTAATGTTAAGCTTTAAATTTCACACTTTATTTATTTGTTGAAAAGAAGACTTATATTTATGCAATTAAAATTAAGGGTGCAATTGATTGACTTTTTTAAGACAAAATCTATACGAAAATTCCTAAAAGTGAAAAGGAAATATTATGTAACACGTAGATGTCGCCCTTTTAATCCACATGATTTTCAGGAACTACCAACGTTCAAACGATACGTGTCAAAATTTCATGACATTTCGATGATTAGTTTATAACTTACAGTGGTTTTAGTGACGCTACTTTTGATATTTTCAAAACAATGGAAACAATCGAATTTCGAGTGTTGATTAAACAGTGGTTTTTGATGGGAAAGAATACTGTTTAAGCAAAGTAATGGCTTGGTAAGTGTTACCGGGACTCTGCCCCTTGAAAATCACTCATCATTTACTGGTATGCTGAAATTAAACGCGATCGTACAGACACAAATGATGCTGAACGCCCAAATGAGGTGGTTACACCGGAAAATATAAAAAAAAAATCCACAAAATTGTTTTGGATGACCGTAAAGTGAAATTGTGTAAGATAGCTGACACCTTAAAGATATCAAAAGATCAAATTTTGCATGAACATTTAGGCATAAGAAGACTTGTTCCAAATGAGTACCGCGTTTGCTCACAGTGGACCAAAAACAACAACGTGTTGATGATTCTGAGCACTGTTTGGACCTGTTTAAACGTAATAAAAAGGATTTTTTGATGCAATATGTGACAATGGATGAAACATGAATCCACCACTACACACCGGAATCAAATCGGCAGTCAACTGAGTGGACAGCAGCCGGTGAAAGCAGCCCGCAGCGACCAAAGACCCCAGTCGGCTGGGAAGGTTTTGACCTCTTGTTTTGAGATGCGCATGGAATAATTTTCATCGACTATTCTGAGAAGGAAAAAACCATCAGTAGCGAATATTATAAGTTATTGGTGCATTTAAGAGCAGAAATCGCAAAGAAATGGCCCTAAATGAACAAGAAAAAAGTGCTCTTTCATCAAGATAATGTAACGTGTCACAAGTCAATGGTTACGATGGCAAAATTGCATGAATTGAAGTTCAAATTGCTTCCTCATCCACAGTATTCCCCAGATTTGGCCCCCAGCGACTATTATCTATTCGCAGACCTCAAAAAAATGCTCGCGAGAAAGAGATTTAGCTCCAGTGAAGAAGTTATCGCCGAAACTGAGACCTATTTTGAAGGCAAAGCCAAATCCGTCTACAAGAAAGGTATAGAAATGTTAGAAAAGCGTTGAACTGATTATATCACTCTTGAAGGAGACAATGTTGATGAGTAAAGTCGAATTTTACAAAAAAAAAAATGTTTTAAATAGCTAGACCAAAAACTTTTCAGCCTACGATATCGCTAACAAAACTTCATAAAAATCCAAAGTTAAGTTCTAGGATATTAAAATTACTAGAAAAAAAGAAGAAATATCATAGATAAAACGTCAGCAAGCTTTAAAGAATTAAAGAAACTAGTTAAGAAGGAGATCCGAAAAAATAAAATAAATTCAAACATCATAGAGGAAATTATAAAAGATAACTGTACGTTCACGACTGTCTAGTGAAAAAGTAAAAATTACAAAACTACGAGTTGAAAACAATAAAATAGTAAATAATAAGAATAATATAATTAGAGCTGTTGAAGCCTTCTACACAAGATTATACTCATCCCAGTCAGATAAACGACAAGCAAACATGAACATTATGAACGTAGGATCTGAAGAACTCCCAGATATCACCGAGAAGGAAATACAAGCTGCATTGAACCAAATGAAAAACATTAGATGCCCTGGAGAAGATAAAATCACTGAAGAAATGCTGAAACCTGGCGGTAAATCTCTGAAAGATGCATTGAAAATCCTACTAAATAAATATCAACAAAATGGTCCAATTCGGAAGTTATACTTCTCTTTAAAAAAGGCATTTATATAAGCTCTTCACTAAAATCTGAACCAATCGCCTAACAGTAAAACTAGATTTCTATCAACTTGTGGAACAGGTGATCTTCAGAAAGAAATTTAGTACGATCGACCACTTCTCCACAATACGTGCTATAACAGAAAAATGTACAAAATATAAGGTACTAATACCTTTGGCCTTCATTGATTTTCATAAGGCATTTGATACTGTTGAAATCTGGTCAGTTATAAAATCCCTAGCGAATGCAAAAATAGATTCCAGCTATATAAAAATAATAGAGAACATATTTAAAGAAGCATCTATACATATTAAAATTGATGAAACAACTGTCACTAACAACATACCAGTGAAAAGAGGAGTGCGACAAGAAGATACGATCTCACTAAAATTATTTACGATGGCCCTTGAAGACGTCTTTAAGGCGTTAAATTAGGATGAGAAAGGCATCAACATCGACGGCACTAGACTGAGTCACCTTAGGTTTGCAAACATTGTAGCTAATAACATTATTGAGCTACAGGAAATGTTGAACCGGGTGAACGCGGTCTCTACAAGAGTAGGTGTTAAAATGAATTTTAAAAAAGCTAAATTTATGAGCCCTGAAGATACCAACATACAGACAGAAAATAACCTCATAGAACGCGTCAACGAGCATATCTATTTAGGTCACACTCTTAAGATTTGAACGGAGAATCAGCATGCAGAAATTACCAGGCGAATAAGGCTGGCATGGGCGGCTTTTGGGAAACTAGGACATATCTTAAAAAGTACTACAGTACCCATAAACCTAAAAACTAAAGTCCACAATTCCTGTGTTTTACCGGTCAGCATATACGGACTGGAAACGATGTGTCTCACTAAAGCGTTTGTTAAAAAGCTCGTGACTTCACAGAGAGCTATGAAGAGAAGCATGCTTGGTATCTCCCTTACGAATAGAATTCATAACAAGTAATAAGGAGACAAACCAAAATCACTGACATAACTTTCGAGGCGGCAAAGATGAAGTGGCGATGGACAGGTCATGTGGCTAGATCATCCGGAGACAGATGGGTGTATAGAATCACGGGATGAAGACCCAGAAAAACAGGAAGAAGCATTGGACGTCCACAGAAACGATGGATCGATAATTCACAGCCCCACAAAAAAAAAAAGTGGGGTATACTTTTGATGCGATATATCAAATCCGTAGTATTTTTGCCCGCTGATCACGAATCTGACGTCAGAATATCGCCATCACATCTCAATTTTTTTCTAACCTCAAAAAATAGGAAAAAATTAGTAAAAATTAAGAAAAATATACTCCTAAAAAATTGATTCAAGCTTTTTCATGAATCCAAAGATGTATTAATATGTATTCGGACACGCTAAGCTAATATTCATCGGTTGGATTGAGCCATATAGTTCCGTTTTCTTTCTAATCTCAATAAATCAGACAGATATAGTGCTTCTCGAATGCAAAAACGCATTCAAATTAAAATTCAACCGATCCTTACCAAATTTGGTACACGGGGATTTTTTGGGTCGCTGATCACGAATCTGAGGTTGGATTTGCAAAATTCAAGATGGCAGATGTTTTCGCGCCATTTTGAACGTCGAGAAAATTCATCGGTCGATTTTTATTCTTCTACCTGCATCCAGGGCACCTCCACGTGGTGATGGTGGGCAACGGTGTTACTCCACTAGCCGGCAGAGTCCCTGGATAACGGTTTAGATGCCGTCATGGCAGGTAGAAGAAAGAGAATTACGATACAGGGACTCGGAAACCCAGTATCGGCGGTTGGTCAGGGTGGGAAAGCGGGCCCGCAGCCGTCGTCATCCAGCGACCGTAGCTCTTCATGTGTGTGGGTGACTTGGCTCATGTAGAGTATAATGCTACAAGAAAACGGTCTCACGGTACAAGGACTTTTCATAAGTGCGATAAAAACAGTGATTCATTTTGTTATATTTGCTGTCAACACGTATTGAGTAAAATGGGGTCACCGATAACGGATAAGATTAAAACCTTATATAAGGATCGTTTTAACATTGAAATACAGCACCAGGATACAGATTGGGTTCCCCACATCATGTGCAGTTCTTGCAAAATAATGTTGTACATCAATAAGAAGGCGATTAAATATTCCAGACCAGCAATATGGAATAGACCATACAGTGAAAATGATTGCTACTTTTGTATGAATGTTGTATCTAGGCATAACCGAAAAAATAAAAGCACTATTACTTATAACGATGTTTCGACAGTAACACGACCAACTAAACTAATTCCGCCTCCTAAACCACTTGATGCTGATGTTATGGAAACAAATGATTTCACCTTATCAGTTCATGCCGAAAACATTGAGACTGTCGAAAAAGATTCAAACACTGTTACTAATGAATGTTCTAGTGACAACCTATCATATACTAGTGACACAGATAAAGAATTTCTACCATACAACCGTAAACCAGAACCAATACTCGTATCAGAGTCAGAACTCAGTGATCTAGTCAGAGATTTAGGCTTATCCAAAGATGGTTCAGAGCATCTTGCTTCCTTTTTAAAGAAAAGACATTTACTTAAGCCAGAAGCTACGATTTCTTATTACAGAAACAGAGATGAAGAATTTCGAAAATATTTCACAATGGACGAGGAATTGTCACTTTCATATTGTACCGATGTAAAAGGTCTAATGGATGAATTTCAAAATAACTCATACGATCTTGAAGAATGGAGACTGTTCATTGATTCTTCTAAACGGAGCATTAAGGCAGTTTTGCTGCATAATACCAACGTTTACGAAAAAATGAACCAGCTTTTGATAAAAATAAAAATATGCTGATCATAACTGGAAAATTTGTGGAGATCTGAAAATTGTAACAATATTGCTTGGCCAACAGTCAGGGTTTACACTTTATCCCTGTTATAAATGTCTGTGGAATAGCAGAGACAGGGAACGTCATTATAAGAAAAAAATTTGGCCAACAAGAGAATCGTTCACTCCTGGTGAAAATAATGTATTGTTTCCACCATTGGTAGATCCAGGAAAAGTTCTTATTCCCCCGCTTCACATTAAGCTTGGACTTATGAAGCAATTCACGAGAGCATTAGATACAAACGGCCCATGTTTCAAATATTTGTATAAAAAATTTCCGAAATTTTCTGAAGCTAAAATTAAGGCAGGTGTATTTGACGGGCCACAAATAAGAAAATTGTTTCAAGATTCATTATTTGTTACTAAAATGAATAAAGTTGAAAAAGCTGCTTGGCTTAGTTTTAAAGAAGTCGCAACAAACTTTTTGGGAAATAATAAGTACTAAGTACAAAGAAATAGTCGAGAAAATGGTAAAAAAATTAGGTTGCTTAATGAATCTAAAATTACATTTCCTGGACTCCCACATCGATGATTTCCCAGATAATCTTAGTGACTACAGTGAGGAGCAAGGGGAACGTTTTCACCAAGATCTGAAAATCATAGAAAATCGGTATCAAGGACGATGGGACGACCATATGCTAGCGGACTATTGCTGGTCGCTAAAAGACAAACAAGTCCTCAAAAGCGTTTGGGCAGAAAGCCTTTGAATAGGCCATTCGCGGAAAAAAGAACAAGATACAGCCAAAAAAAGGAAAGTTAGGCGCGGGTCTAACCTTCGCAATTCTAGGGCTTAAGGGTCTACTATTTGAGAGTATATGGTTTAAAAGTCCTGGTTTTGAGTTTATTGGGTCTCATTTTTAAAATTACAGTGTTATTGAGTCTATTTTTTGAGGTTACAGGGTGTGGGAGTCTAAGGTTTCAGGGTTTAGGGTTTAAGAGTATCAGGTTTGAGGATTCCCCAACTGTATACCAAATTTGGTAGGAATCGGTTGGTTTTCAAAAATTTTGTCCGCCATCTTGGATCCGCCATTTTGAATTTTGCAAATCCGACCTCAGATTCATGATCAGCAACCCAAAAAAACCCCGTGTACCAAATTTGGTAAGAATCGGTTGAATTTTAATTTGAATTCGTTTTTGCATTCGAGAAGCACTATATCTGTCTGATTTATTGAGGTTAGAAAGAAAACAGAACTGTATGGCTTAATCCAACCGATGAATATTAGCTTAGCGTGTACGAATACATATTAATACATCTTTGGATTCATGAAAAAGCTTGAATCAATTTTTTAGGAGTATATTTTTCTTAATTTTTACTAATTTTTACCTATTTTTTGAGGTTAGAAAAAAATTGAGATGTGATGGCGATATTCTGACGTCAGATTTGTGATCAGCGGGCAAAAATACTACGGATCTGATATATCGCATCAAAAGTATACCCCACTTTTTTTTTGTGGGGCTGTGTAATATAAGAGTAGTGGTAAAAGGTGACAAAAGACAGGAAAACATGAAAGAAATTAGAAGAAATATACTTCCACACAAAAACAGACTTAGGTTGAGAAGAAGAAGAAGATCGCAAGGTGTGAGAATACATTTCTTAACAATTTCATGTTTAACATTAACTAGTGTTTCTGACATCGTATAATGTCATCATAGTTAAAAATTATGGAAGATAATTGTACCTGACGATCGAAAAAAAAAAATATATTGTATGCGTTTAATTCGTTACGTGCCTTTTTCTACTCATGGGACTATGGTACTGGTTTGAGATTCGTAAACCTACTCATCATTGAATTTTTTAGTTTTTATTATTGCATTAATATTTTTTTGTAAGTGCTTCGATATGGACCATTAATCTTTTTCGAAAATTCTGGTAGGACTACCAAGGAGGTGTATAGAGATATATTTAATCAATTGGGATGTAATAAGCATAACTAACTGTAAATGTGATGTTCACCATTAGATTTGGAAGTGAATTTAGTAATTTCACCTTTTAAATAAAATTCAGAATATCTGAAATAAATCAATATCGGAAACTAAATAAAGGTCTTAAAATAAATTGGTCTAAATATATACTCACTTTCACTTTTGTTTCAGGTACAACTCTTCCAGATGATGAAACTTTACTTTGATAGAACTCTTTATTAGAGAAATCACAGCAAATCGAACAGTTTGCTTCAGTGGAACCATAGCCAAGACCAATTTTTGTATGTGGTAATAGTCTTCTAAGTCTCAAGGTTTGTTGAGGATCTACTGTTGAACCACCAATGAGAATGCTATATAGCGATGAAGTATCGTATTTTTTAATTACTTCTTCAGGAAGATTGGTAATTTCATAGGTAAAAGTACATGCTGTAACCATATATGTAATCTAAAAAAAATACGTTCTAAAAATTTCAATCACTTATTTTCAGGTGGCGCCTATAGATTTCGATTCAATTTCGTAGCCTTGTGTAGTCCAAGAAAATTAGACATAAATTTCTCCAAGATTGGAAAAAATTAAATACAGGTTGAAAATTTAAAGGCAACTTAGTGTTATAAATGTTGTGTGAAAGTTTTCCATCGATACGAGTGTCGCGCGATTGATTAAGCGGGATTAAAGGTCGCGAAATATGGTTTTTCGCAAATATTTCGAGAACGGTAGACTTTTCGACAATAAAGGTTTAGTAATAAATTGTAGCTGAATCAATTCTATATAAAAAAGATTCAGAGGTACTTTTCCGTAAGAGTGAATATTCGTGAGATAAAGCGCTCTAAAGGATCGAGAATATTGCGCTACTCATTGTATGTACTCCCTTCTGCATCACCTAAGAGGTTCAGTACCAGATGCGTTTTTTTTTAACTCCGTGGTATCCCCAGTAGGCCTAATCCATGATCATTGATATTAATATTTAGTTTAATTGTCCTGAACTCCCATCTTCATCTTCTAAATCCTTTAATTCATCTATAGTGAACTGACAATCATTGCTGTCCTCAATATATTTATAAATATTTTCCATCGCTGCTGTAATACTTTCATCTTCGGGACGACCACCGTTATTTTGTCAGTCGGAGATGGCTTGCAAAAAACCCAGCAATTTAAATGATATCTGGATTTAACGACTACTGCATATATCAAGCTATGAGTGACAGCTTTTGCGAAATCATCACCACGTTGTTCAGCATACTTCAATATTGAACTTCGAAACGAAGATGTACATTGCGTATAGCTCGGCGAAGTTCAAGCTTTTTCCTTCTTTCATCTTCTTCAGAAGCCTCTTTCCCACAAATGCATACTTCACTTGACCGTATTGTCACATGAGGTGGACTTAAAGATGAACCTACATCATCCCTTGACCGCAGCAGTGCTGCTTCTACGAGTGTACTCTTTACGTCACTCACGGTGAACAATCACAGATTTTTTTTCTTTTAAAAAAATCAGTGTTTCCATCACCTCTTTTAACACTTGACTCAATTAATGGTTTTACGAGGCTGGTTTGAAAAGTCCGTGCAAAGTCCGAGAGATGGCACCACCGGCGCGTATCGAGGTCATGTTTAGTTAGTAGCATCTCTTGAATGAACGCACACCAAGTTTCAGCAGTATTGGTCTATTTCTTTGTGTTTGGCATTCGTGTGAATCAAGGAAGTCGAGTGATTTTCAAGAAATGGACGAAAAAGAATTTCGTGTGGTGGTGATTAAACATTACTTTATGAAAGGCAAAACGCCTCAGGAGACTAAAGAGAAGCTTGATAAACATTATGGTGACTCTGCACCTTCGACTAGAACAGTTTATAAGTGGTTTCAAAATTTTCGGACTGGCCATATGGGCCCAAGTGACGCTGAACGTTCTGGACGGCCTGTGGAGGTTACGACTCCAGAAATCATTGATCAAATCCATGATATGGTGATGGATGACAGAAGAGTTAAGGTGCATGAGATTGCTAGTGCTGTGGGCATCTCGACTGAACGGGTACATAATATTTTGCATAAACTTTACTGAAAACTGATGACTTCGAAATTTTTTTTTTATATACCAGATAATTTATTAGAGGTAGTGCACTCGTGATAATTTTCGTTCAGTCTACACCCTATAGAGAATATTCCAGAATTTTTTCAATATTTTTTGATCAGTATTTCTCAAGATAAGGGGGGGTAGCGATTTCTAGCAATTTTTTAAAAATAATACAAAGAAAAGTATGCGCATTATATATATTTTTGAAGTCGCGTTTTTACAAGCTGTCATTTGACATCCTACTCGATGATCCCGTAAAAAATTTTTTTTCGCTTCCAATTTCACCCCCCACCCCTTAAGTCAAAATTTAACTGTTAAAACTCCACGGCTCTGATGAGGTCATCAATTCTTATATTAGTGCCAAATTTCAACTTTCTATGTCAAATAGTTTTAGATAAAATCGGGTGTGTCGGACAGACAGACGGACACCGAAGTGATCTGATAAGTGTTCTGTACAGAACACTAAAAATAAACTAAGGATTTTTTTATCATTTATAATATAATAAAAATTTCAAGTCCTACACATTAGAACAACTTACTAGCACGAGCAACTTTAATAAAGCTGTTCCTAGCAATTTTAACAATAAACCCTTAAATAGCCCTGTAAATTTTTCATCTATGCGGGATATTAAACTCTTATCGGCTGCGTCGATCGCCCATCTCGCATCTCCTGCGTCGCTTCCAACAAGATGCTAACCTAAGACAGCGTAAGTATTGCTTGCACCAACTGTATCTTTTAGGACGGTAAACATAAATTTTTAGAAATAATGCATTTTAACGAACTCCTGAGCATTTTTACGGCACGGTATCAGAATATTTGCAAACTTACACTTGAACATACTCTATATTCGCATCCGTTCTTGATGACCTTGATCGCTCTCTACTAAGATAACTTAAGTGGAACTATCTTCCGCACCCATTTTTTAATCAGCTAAACTTTCAGAGTTACGTCTCCGCTATGTAAATAATATTAAACACCATATTTTCGCCTCGTAGAACGCTTCATAGTAAGTAAATTTCCAAGGACCAGGGCTATGATCTTCTCCCACGTTGCTTTTCCGGTCCGTTGAATGTGTACATTAAGCTACACAAATTTTAAACTGTTTATGGGACATTCATATTATATTTTCAATATGGATTTTTTAAAACCTTTTATACGAGGCTGGTTTGAAAAGACGGTGCAAAGTCCGAGAGATGGCACCACCGGCGCGTATCGATGTCATGTTTAGTTAGTAGCATCTCTTGAATGAACGCACACCAAGTTTCAGCCATATTGGTCTATTTCTTTGTGTTTGGCATTCGTGTGAATCAAGGAAGTCGAGTGATTTTCAAGAAATGGACGAAAAAGAATTTCGTGTGGTGATTAAACATTACTTTATGAAAGGCAAGACGCCTCAGGAGACTAAAGAGAAGCTTGATAAACATTATGGTGACTCTGCACCTTCGATTAGAACAGTTTATAAGTGGTTTCAAAATTTTCGGACTGGCCATATGGGCACAAGTGACGCTGAACGTTCTGGACGGCCTGTGGAGGTTACGACTCCAGAAATCATTGATCAAATCCATGATATGGTGATGGATGACAGAAGAGTTAAGGTGTGTGAGATTGCTAGTGCTGTGGGCATCTCGACTGAATGGGTACATAATATTTTGCATAAACATTTGGACATGAGAAAGCTATCCACAAGATGGGTGCCGCGATTGCTCACGCTTGACCAAAAACGGAATCGTGTGAAGTGTTGCAAGGATGGTTTGCAGCTGTTCCAGAAGAATCCGGAGGACTTTAAGCGTCGTTTCGTCACTGTGGATGTAATATGGATATATTACTATACTCCTGAGACCAAACAACAATCTAAACAATGGATTACCAAGGGAAAATCTGCACCAAAAAAGGCGAAGACCGTTCCTTCGGCCGGAAAGGTTATGGCGACTGTCTTTTGGGATTCGCAAGGAATAATCCTCATCGACTATCTGGAAAAGGGTAAAACTATTACAGGTGAATATTATTCATCGTTATTGGACCGTTTGAAAACCGAGCTGCAAGAAAAACGCCCGCGATTGGCCCACAAGAAAGTCCTTTTCCATCACGACAACGCACCAGCACACACCTCAGCAGTTGTGGTCGCAAAATTAATTGAAATAGGATTCCAACTCGTTTCACATCCCCCCTATTCTCCAGACTTGGCTCCCTCGGACTACTATTTGTTCCCCAATTTGAAGAAATGGCTGGCGGGACAAAGATTTTATTCAAACGAGGAGGCGATTGCAGACACTAATGGATATTTTGCAGACTTGGACAAATCCTATTATTCGGAAGGGATCAACAAACTAGAACATCGTTGGACGAAGTGTATAAGCCTAAAAGGAGACTATGTCGAAAAATAAAAAGGTTTACCCCAAACACATAAGTAGTTTTTATTTTTGCACGGACTTTTCAAACCAGCCTCGTATATCACGTTCAACCGTCAAAATGTTACCACCTGACGGTGATTTATTCAAAATGAAACAATAATCTTTTTGCGATACTCATGATATTCAAACTATATCCGTATACTACGAATGGCCTTTCAAAAATGACGTAATTTTTGGCAATGACCGTGTCGTTACCATAGAGAAGTTAACGCAGCTATACCTGTTCATGCCCAAACAAAAGAACGAACGACAGCTGCATGTCAAGATCACATTCCTTACAGAAAAGGGCCTAAATTTTTAACGGAATACTCAACCTCTTAGGTGATGTGGCAGATAGTACATACAATGAGTAGCGCAATACTCACGAGCCTTTAAAGAGCTTTGTCTCACGAATAATCACTCTTAGGGAGAAGTACCTTTGAACCTTTTTTGTAGAGAATTGACTCAGCTCTAATTTATAATAAAATCTCTATTGTCGAAAAGTCCACCGTTCTCGAGATATTCGAGAAAAACCGTATTTCGCGACCTTGGACCCCGCGTAATTAACCGCGCGACACTCGGATCGATGGGGAATTTTCACACAACATTTATAGCACTGAAACTAAGCTGTTGCAACATGTATCTAATTTTGTCCATGTCGAATGTCTAGTTTTCCTGGACTATGAGAAGAATTGTGAATGAAAGTTTGATCGGGACTTTTACTACTAGAACTTTTTGTAGTGGTTTACATTATCATCATTATATGGCCCATATTAATAGGTTGGCGAATAACTCAATCTTTGTTTATGATTATCTTAAGAACTTTATTCTGTGTTCTTTATACCTTCATCAGATTCGTTTTACCCGTGGTGGTGAAAGAAATCTTAACTTTTGGGGATAGCCCCCCTTTTTTGTTAATAATAGACCTATTGAAATGGAATCTTAAGTAAATACTCGGCTAAATAACCGAGATTTACCAGTTAACATTACGACCAAGTACCCAGACGTTTTTTTAGGAAATTTGACATCTGATTTGATATGGAAATAGCTCGAATTTGTTGGGATTCAGTTTAATTTTTCAGTCCGCAAGCCATTTTTCTAATTGTGTCAAGTTTGTTTGCAGCCTGAAAACTATTATCGCGGTTGTTACCTTCTCCTATGCTCCTTTAACCCTATCATGTTTAAATGTAGATAATTATAGGCAAAATATATTCAGTCTCTAACTATAAACCAAGTTATCATAATACTATTGAAGATATACAAAATTAACCACCTCTACCCCTTTCACCTCCTTTCAACCCCATTTACTTAAAAACTATAAGTTTTTTTCCCCACTTCAAATATTATAATTGCTCCAAATTCGAGTTGATATCTCAATTCGCTCGAGAGTTATCGTACCAACACAACAACAGAGAGACAGGCAAGCAAACCAAGAACACTGGATTTTTCGTGGAGATTTTTCGTGATTTAGAAATCCTGAAACGACTAAATTCAAAAACCTCCGAAGGTGAACTTTTACGAAAACAATAATTTAGCAAGAAAAGTAAATAGAAAAGATAAATATGTTTTATTTTACGATATTCTATTAACAGAAACCATTTCCCCGAAAGACCTTATCTTGTAATCACACGAACTTTCGAGATGGTTTAACCGCCGGGAGACTATGTGCTAGGCTTAAGTAGAATATGTCTAAATTCTCTATGGTCTTTGAAAATCTACAAGTGTAAACTAGCAGAAATTTCAAAGAAACATAAAAAGCTTTAACATCAATTTTCAATTATAATATTTTAGAATTAAGTTAACAGTAACATTTTCCTTTAAAAATGGTTCCCAAATTTAAAAGAT
>CM032448.1:48564771-48606583 GCA_019049505.1 Pachyrhynchus sulphureomaculatus
TTATCTTCTAAAAAATCCTTTAAAACTGTAAATCTATACGAATTGTTTTGTTTTCTGTTCATGAACAACGAAACAAAATATGCATAGCCTACTAGTCAAATACTCGATAAACTTTAAAACTGACATAAGAAAAAGATAAATTAATTTCAGATTGTTGCGTTAATTTTGTCCAGGAGTTTACATATATATATATATATATATATATATATTATATATATATATATATATATATATATATATATATATATATATTTATATGTATATATATATATATATATATATATATATATATATATATAATATATATACATACATATATATATACATATATATATATGTATATATATATATATATATATACAATACATATAATATATATATATATATATATATATACATACATATATATATATATATATATATATATATATATATATATATATATATATACATATTTTATATATATATATATTATATATATATATATATATATATATATATATATATACATATATATTATACATATATATATTTACATGTATATATATATATATATATATATATATATATATATATATATAATATATATATTTATATATCTATATATCTATATATATATATATATATATATATATATATATATATATATATATATATATATACATATACATATATATATATATTATATACATATACATATATATATATATATATATATATATATATATATATATATATATATACATATACATATACATATATATATATATATATATATATATATAATATATATATATATATATATATATATACATATACATATATATATATTATATAATATATATATATATATAATATATATATATATATACTTATATATATATTTATATACATAGGGTACAAACAGGCAAGAAACAGAGTCAATGAAGCAATAAAAAACATATTAGGCGAAATTTTCCACAGAGATGGAAAACGACCTTTATGGGGGACAAAAGAAAATCTAGAATGTACTCAGGAGTCGAAAAAGAGCCGTCAACAAAGAAGTATAAGTAAATTTTATATCACCTAACAAATGGAAAACCCACATGAACAATCTATTCAGTAGCCAACAAGAAGTGACTGACGACGAATGGGTGGAACCAGATGGCGAAAAAGAGCTGTTGGATGAAGAGGAGAATATATCTCAAGAGCAGGTACATGAAGCGCTGAAAAGGCTAAAGAGCAGAAAAGCGCCTGGGCATGATGACATCATCAACAAAATGCTCAAGTATGAAGATATTGGAATAGAAAAGTCTTGACAATCTTACTTCAAAAGATAAACTTAAGCCAGAAAATTCCTGAAGACTGAAGGAACAGTATTACGATCCCAATATTTAAAAAGAGAAAATAAAAATGACTCCGATAATTATAGAACCATTACCCTGCTAATTAGCACGAGTAAATTGCTAACCAAGGTCATAACTGCAAAAATAAAAAAATAAGCGAGAAACAGCAAGGATTTAGAGGAAATAGATCGACAGCGGATGCTAAATTTGCAATCCGACAATTGATTAAAAAGTCATTAGAATTCAATAAACATCTACTTCTATGCTCTAGCGACTAATAATACTCTAAACCACAAGAGAAACTTAACATTAGATTATCCGTTGAAAAAATAGAATCAATGGTTATAGACCCCATTAGAAGTAAATTAACCGTCTACAACAACACAGAACATGCTCTGCACATACCTGGAAGTATTGCTATCGAGCTCAAGAAATCTATATCAAGAAGTACTTAATCAGGTAGATAAAGCATCCAGAATATTTGGTTGTTTCAGGTACTTAATAAGGAAAAGTGCCTACATGTCTACAATTAGATTTATACTAAGTTACTTGGCGATAACACGACCCGAAACATCAAAAACAAAATAAATGATAAAAACAACAGAAAAAAAAATATTCCCAAGTTTCGTCAAAAAGACAAAGTATTCTTAACAACAAACAATGAAACTACCGATTTAATAATTTTTATTATAATACTAATGAAATAAGCTCACATTTTTAAAGAATGCATGTCATTTTTTATTCTAAGCTTCTATTTTATAAAACGATAAAAATAATTTAAATAAATATTTAGAAAAAGACGTTTTCTTCTTAATGTACCATTTCAAGTATCCATGACATTCGCAATTATTTTAGCAAGTTTTTACGGTTTTCGGTCGGCTATTCTACGCTGTACATTCCAATACACTAAAGGATATTTCAACCCTTGATTTTACCCTTCATTGTAAGGTGTAAGATTATATTATACTGATCGGTTCTAAAAATATGTCCAAGATATGCAAGCTCGCTGCATTTAATTATAATTAGCAGTACTAGTTTGTAACGCTGTTCAGAGTGCACAAAGCATTAATTTATATAACCACATCCTCCATGCGATTGAGAGTGGAAGCATCTAGGATTTAGTGCTCAGCATCATAGAGTAAAATGGATATGTAGCATATAACCGTGCTCTGACAAGGCCTCAAATTGATGTTGTTACAGAGAAGTAATCTCATTTTTTGAAAGTTATACTCCCTGATGCTACTCTACGGTTGATTTCCTTGAAAAATTGTTTTTTCTTGAATATTTTTGGAAAAATACATTTTTTTCATTACATGCATAGTTGATCTTGATCGTTTTTTAGATCACGGATTTGAACTTTATTCTTAACCGCGGACTGCTAATAAAGTAAGATAAGTATGTATGTATAGTTAACGAATTAATAATGATCCTAACTTAATTTATAACATTATTTTTTCTGACGAGGCCACATTTTGTCTTAACAGAAGAGTTAACAGGCATAACTACCGATATTGGTCTACTGAGAATCCCCACTGGATAATCGATAGTCATTCTCAAAGACCACAAAAAATAAACATGTGGGCAGGCATTTGTGGACGTCATATCATTGGTCTTGGTCTTGGGTTACTCCAAGAGCAAGATATTCCAACTTGTGTAGGTCTTTTTCCTGATGAAAATAATTTGAATACCCCTAAGAGGAATCTGTGGTATCAACAGGACGGAGCACCTCCTCACTATGAAATCAATGTTCGTAGATATTTGGATGCGATTTTTCCTAATCGATGGATAGGCAGAAGAGGTGCTATAAAATAGCCTGCAAGGAGTCTCGACCGTACGCCACTCGATTTTTTTTATGGGATCATTTGAAAACCAAAGTTTACCGAAGTCGACCTGAAACTGTAGAAGATTTACAACAAAGAATTCAATATGAAGTAGCACATATCACCCCGGATTCTCTGAAAAACTCTATTCAGGCTGTTTATGACAGATTGGGTCATTGCCTCGCTGTTGCCTTTTTAGTGTTCCGTACGGAACACTTATAAGATCACTTCGGTGTCTGTCCGTCTGTCCGTTTGTGCGTCTGTCCGTCTGACCATGTGTCCGTCTGTCACCCGATTTCCTCCGAAACTATTTGATATATAAAGTTTAAATTTGGTACTAATATAAGAATTAATGGCCTAATCAGAGCGGTGTAGTTTTGAAAGTTTAATTTTGACTTAAGGGATTAGTTTTGGGTCATCGAGTGGGGCGTCAAATGAAAGCTTGTAAAAACACGAGTTCAAAAATATAGATAATGTAATACCTCCGCACACTTTTCTTTGCAGTATTTCAAAAAAATCGCGAAAAATCGCTGTCCCTCCTCTTTATCTCGAAAAGAACCGATCAAAAAATTTTGAAAAAATTCTGGAATATTCTCTACGAGGTGTAGATTGAACGAAAATTATCACGAGTGCATTACCATAATTTATCTGGTATATAAAAAAACAAAAATTTCAAGGTCATCAGTTTTCAGTAGAGATCGGAAACAAACCTTGTTGAAAACTCATTTGTGGCGTTTTGTGAAGTCACTTATCATTTTATACCTCCGTAACAATATTTTTTTTTATTTTAAAAGCAATCAACGTACCGAACACTAATTACGCAAGTTGAAGTTGCACTTGATCGGTTAGTTTTATTTTAAATTTCAAATGACAATAATTCTAAAGGAGTTTAATTTAGACATATGGTATGTTAGACAAATAATATCTAGAATTTTTAGTAGGAGTCAAAAATAAAATAATATATAGGGCTTTCCATTTTAAAAAAATCAAGTGGCGTAATTTCTTCGAACTGTCAGTTCAAAACATATTGTTGTCAACGTCGCACAGTGTCTCGCGTAGAACATGCTAGGTGGACAAAATTCATGTTATGATTTCCAGGAAACCTTATTTGCAAAACGTAAACAACACCACCAAACCCCGAATTCCGAGAAAAGGTTTGTTTATCAAATTTGCAAGTGGCGAGTCATAAGCGTCAGAAGTCAGGTAATGAGTTTAATGCAGCTCTTTCAATCAATCAGTTGCAATTTAGCGACACTTTCGTGCACATCTTATAGTGACATATTGTAATATTGTGAAAGTTTTTGTGATGAATATTAATACTGAGGGTAAGTACTATTTTTTAATGTATTTTTTTAATCAGAATCTATTAATTTGAATTTTTAGTATTTTTTTTAAATAGCCTATATATTTTAGCGTGTTTAAAAAAAAAAAACTTTGAAAGTTCAGAATATACAGACATTCACCTCTATCTGGGCTAGTTTTTAGATATTACACAGAAATAACTTTATTCTTCGTAAAAAATACACATATTGTTTAGCACACTTCAGTACAACATGTTTTTTTTCTTTTTTTCCAGAACACGTTTTACTCTATTTCAAGGGTAGCCTTTTTTGAGGAGTGGTTGAAACACACGAAGAATGAAAAAAACTCGCGTGTATATGACTTTCTTTCTTCAAAATTTCACTTTGGTGACATTACTGAAAGCAGCCAAAAAGAAATAAAGTTGAAGATATCCAACTTGTCTAATAAGTTTGGTGCCAAATGGTTGGCTTCAGGAAAGTCGAAGGAGCGTTTTTTAATTAAAAATAAGAATTGGTTGGATGAAGCAGACATACAGTTTACTGCGAGTTCTTTTGCGCCACAACCTTCAACATCAAGTGAGAATGTGACTCCTGCAGGAAGACCTCGCAAAGATTTCGAGGAATCGTCGTTTAAGACGAAGAAACGTCGCGTCGTGGATCTCGTAGAATCCCGAAGTGTCAGTGAATTGGTGACTGCTGCTGAAATTGCTGTGCGTTCAGCAGGGCAAAGGAAAATTGCCAATGTGATTAGAGACATTAGTGAGAGCCCAGATAATATTATTAAGTCTAAAAATACCAGTTCCGTTAATCCTAGGCAATTAAGTAGTGACGAAGCCTTAGCTTACTATATAGATTCAAGTCAACAACGCATTCTTACAAACAAACTAGGAAGTGGTCCATGAAGGCGGGACATAATGTGTTTCCGTCATATTTTAGTTTAAAAAAGTCCAAACAGGCCTGTTACCCTGCAGAGGAGCACATTGTTATAACAGAAACTCGTGCTGAAATAAATTTGCAAGCTTTATTAAATAAAAGAGTGGAACGTCTAGTATTAGCACAGAATGAAGTTATCAGCAGTGTGCTCCCAACAAGTTCATCGTTTACACTTGTTAGTAAATGGGGATGTGATGGAAGTTCTGGGCACAGCACATACAAACAGAGATTTGAGAACACTGAATATACGGACGAGTTTCTTTTCGCATTTTCTTTAGTTCCCCTTAAGTTATATGATGGGTCCAAAATTATTTGGCAAAATCCTCGGCCTTCATCAACTTTGTATTGTCGCCCAATCAAATTTATATTTGCCAAAGAAACGAACGACTTCACGTTAGTGGAGACAAATAGATTGTGGGAAGAAGTTAATGCTCTTCTTCCAACACTTATCAACTTTGGTGATTCTCAAATCTCTGTAAAACACGAACTTTTGCTGACAATGACAGACGGAAGGGTGTGTAACGCTTTAACGGAAACTAGTTCATCCCAAAAGTATTTCATCTGTGGCGTCACCCCTAAGACGATGAACGATGACCCCGCGATGTTTAACAGCAATCAAGAACATTTTGGCTTTGGTTTATCTACACTTCATGCTTGGATTCGTTGCTTCGAATGTCTTTTACATATCAGTTACAAGTTGAATATTAAGAAATGGCAGGCTAGAAGCAACGAAGACAAAGCAGATATCAAGGTTCGTTCCGAGGAAATCAAATTGAAATTTAAGAACGAGATGGGACTCATTGTAGATAAACCAAAGCCAGGATTTGGTTCTTCAAATGATGGAAATACAGCCCGTCGCTTTTTTTAAGAATGCTGAGATGAGTGCTCAGATCACAGGGTTGGATGTTACAATTATAAAAAAGTTTGATGTTATTTTGAGAACATTGTCTTCTGGATTCGAGAATAAACTTAGTTGAATTCAAAACATTTTGTCTTAAAACCAGAAAACATTATCTTAGTCTCTATTCGTGGTACTGTATGCCTGCTACTGTGCATAAAATATTAATTCACAGCACAGAAGTCATCAAAGCGGCATTGCTTCCAATTGGGCAGCTTTCCGAAGAGGCTCAAGAAGCACGGAACAAAGATTGCCGCAGATTTAGGGAGTACAACACCCGCAAGTGCTCGCGTGTTGCCACGAATAGAGACTTACTGTGCATGTTAATTATAACACCTGATCCTTTGATCAATAGCCTTCGAGAGATTCCCAAAAAAAAAGCCGGAAAAAATATTTACAGATGTATTAAAGTTAATTGTAAGCCGTAGCATTGAAGAGTCAAGATTGGAATCGTCATCATATTGTTGCACAATGCCACAAAATGAGGACGATTATACAGTAAACGACTCATCAGAAGATTCTGATGATGATTATTAGGTTCAG
Source organism: Pachyrhynchus sulphureomaculatus (assembly GCA_019049505.1). NCBI lineage: Eukaryota > Metazoa > Arthropoda > Insecta > Coleoptera > Curculionidae > Pachyrhynchus > Pachyrhynchus sulphureomaculatus. The sequence goes on from CM032448.1 coordinate 48,571,592, forward strand.
CTACTATTTTTAGTTATGTAGTGCTTGTACTAAGCATGTAAACCTTGACTTGTAAATTTTTCTTTATCAATAAATGAGTATTTTTATTTTACATATAATTACAGTCAGTGTCATTATGCTAAATTTATTACAGAGTATTTTATAACATTTATTTTAAAATTAAACAAAAACAATTTTTGACTGGAATTTTCAAAAACAATTTTTTTTTGAACCGAACAGCAAGAAATATGTACCTTAAAAAAATCAAAAACATTTTAAAATACCAACTACTTATGTATGTATAATGCACAAGTTACCTACCTGAAAGGCAGATATTATTTGAGTTTATCCTTTTTGTGTCAATAAAACTAAGTAATATGGATTAATTGTTTTATTTTTAATTGACAAATGCAATAAATGATTTTTCATCTGGTTATTATTAAAAATAATAATACAGTGTCTTTCATTTAGTTGCACATTCAAGTTTGTAGAAAAATTCGTGCACATACGCAGAATATTTTGTTTTTGTTATACAATGTTTTGTGCAGCTGGACAAAAAATACAGGTAAGCGAAATGCAGCTAAATGAAAGACACTGTATTATAATTTTTAAATTCTAATAACCATACAAAATACCCTTGCCCTTTAGTTCCGTTATCTACCTGCTAAGCTGATGCAATCCTACCGCGATATGCAAGGGTGGCTGTATTACACAAATTTTATCGATATTGTGTACCTGCGGTAAACTGTGAATAAAACCCACATTTATTACCCGATTTTCATGATTAATACCTTATTTTATTTTCCAGATACGCAGCTGTCAGAAAAATGTATAATATTTTGTTTTTCTTTTGTTATTGCGCTTTTTTACCGAAAAAAATAATGGATTTTAAACGAAAAAATCTTTTTTCTCTCCATTAATTTCTAAATAACTCCAAAACGATAAAAGATAGAATAAAATAATATTCAATCAACTTTAATAAAATTTTTGTTACGCATTTTTTAATGTCTTATTTATAAAAATCTGACACGTTGTTCCCGAGTTATCGTTAAATATGTCTTTGTAGCTGACTAATTTAGGGGAAAAAATTAGCCACTCCCATAAAAAAAAAACAACGCGATGAATTTTTTCTTAAAATAACTTAATATGCCTAGAATATACATAAACAATTGAAATAAGTGAAAAAATAATTTTGTCCAGCTAACTTGTACTAGTCGACACACTGTGCGTCGGCTTGTGCGCCGTATAACATATATATATATATATATATATATATATATATATATATATATATATATATATATATATATATATATATATATATATATACGAGTATATATATATAAACATATATACAGAGAGAGAGAGAGAGAGTAAAATACACATATAATTTTATCATACCAATTCTCATTGCTAAAATTAAATTGGTGACCTACAGTATTTACCTAAATAGTTGTAGAAATTTATTAAAAGAGAAACAACTGTATTAAAATAAGAAAGTTTTAATTTAATTTTACAATTGTCATGGAAAATTAAAAAAATAATAATAATAAATTAGTGAATTAACCATTTTTGATGGCCTCTCTTTATTTTTTTATACTAAAATCAACTTTTTATTAGTTTGTACAGGTCACGTGTATATAGGCCAAAAAAAATACCGACAAGGAAGCTAATGGCAGCGACGATATGAGAACCAAAATAAATTGAGGCAAAAGATGCATTTCTGTTTTATACAGCTATTTTGAATATAATTACTAGATATATTTGATCTGTTAATTAGCTACCAGATCAATCTGAAAGTAAATAAACTAATTACTATTTAACCAACCAGAACTTAGTTGAATAATGGTATAGTCTGTGCGAGCATCCTCTATGTTATGCTTGTATCGGAATTTGTTTCAGATGTGTAAGTCATTACTGATCATATTACGCTCTTTTATACTCTTGTTTTGGTCTCAACGGAGAGGAATTTATTTCTAAGTATGATATCATTGAGGCATCACGCTATCTTATTAGTCTTGTTGACTTGATATTTTACTTCCTCCTTGATTTTTCCGATACACACAGTCGACCTCCATGACCTGTTCTATTGGATTATCTTCCACCACCAACTTGCACCTGATCGGCTTTTTTGCTAATACTATCGTCTAGGTTTTTTTCAGGAAGTAGACTAGAAGATCACACTTGTCAACAAAAACACCACCACCATGTCACAAATATGCTGTAAGAAGTAGACTGGCCTTTGTCGATATTCGATTAAGCAGGAAACATGGAATAAAACCTTAAAAAAGTGAACTGAGGGTACTCTCTGCTGATTATTTGGTTCGGGTCTCAAATTAGACAACAGGTCCCATCTGTCTAAGATTATCCAGATGTCACATGGAGTTAGTAAGATGGATCTCTCCGGTCTATGTGGCTCGCTGTAAGCCTCCCAAATTATACCATACCCTATACGAGTTACATGACTTTTTAATTCTTAAACTGGCTTATAATATTCATATAGTTAATAGTTTTCTGTTGGTATAAGGATTCTACAAAATCATGGAGATGAATTTTTCAAATTTGTTATGTAAAGATATTTTTATGCGTAAATGTCTACACAATTTTTCAGGATAAGGTGAAATATATAACATAACCCTACCATGCTTCATCTTCATGTAAAAATTCGTTAAGATCTGTTTAGCTGTTTTTGTCTTATACCATAATTGACAAAGAAACAGGATACATAGGCAAAGTGTCTAAAAATCGTTATATTGCCCTATATATACACTGAGTAATTAGTATGCAGGTAATTTTTTTTTAATCCCAGTTAAACATTATCTCTATTAATGATCTACAATGTAGCGCTGAAACTATGACGTTGTTATTCCACAGACATAATAGGAAAGCTTATTTAAGAGTATTAACTTATTTACCTTGTATTTGTCAACCAGTTGTAAACATTTTTCACCCGTAACATAAGGTGTTACGATTTTTCCTGTTCCGGTGGTAATTATTAATCCTGTTAGCAGCCATCCTGTTGCCCAATAAAGGGTGGAGCAGTGGAAAACAAGGCCAGGCTTCAGATGATTGAGCCTATAAATATTTTTCCTCATTTATATATGAGCATTTCCGTAAATTATTGGTATATTATCGGTTCAAAAAAGAGAGATTATTTTGAAAGTGACACTCATTAGAGTGGATTTAAATCATTTTTTGGACCTCCAGAAACAACTGTTCACATACATGTACATTGGCTGTAAGATTAATATCTTGAAATACATCATTTTTAATTTAGGGCCATTTCTGGCCGAAAAGTGGCTTAAATTTCATAACTTGGAACTGATATTCTAATATCAATATGGGTACCTAAACGTTAATTTGACTAAAAGATATAAAATGGGCAAAAAAAAATAGGCAATATAAAAGAGGAAAACGTTATTAGGATTCACAATATGTAATTTCAATAAACCGCATGGATAAATTTATAATACGGGATATGATATAAATTGATTTTTGACGCTTTTTGGTGGAAAAAATTTGCATAATGAGCTGTAAAAAAGTCGTGTTCAGCCGTGAATAATGGTTTCTGGAGGTCTAACGAACGATTTGCACTGAGTCTAATGAGTGTCAGTTTCAAAACAAAAATTCTCTCTTTTTTTGAACCGTTAACAATTTACGAAAATGTTCATATATATATATATATATATATATATATATATATATATATATATATATATATATATATATATATATATATACATATATATATATATATATATATATATATATATATATATATATATACATACATATATATATATATATATATATATATATATATATATATATATATATATATATATGTATTATATATATATATATATATATATATATATATATATATATATATATATATATATATATATATATATAAATATATATATATATATATATATATATATATATATATGTCTATATATATATATATATATATATATATATATATATATATATATATATATACATATATATATATATATATATACACGTATATAGAAGTTCATACAAAATTTTGTCCTATGTCTCCTCATTAAGGAACTACAGCCCTCCAAACAGAACACCCGGAAAAAATCGTTTGCATTACAGACGGTAACTTGAAATTAGGTACTTTAGCACTTTTTTTCAAATCATGATACTAAAATTACTTTAACAATTTAACAAGAAGCGCAAAAATAAAGTAAGGTCGGGGTAAAAAAGACTTTTTTGGTACATTAAAATTTATATTTTTCCATGTCAAATTAAAAAAGGGTCAAAATTTTTAAGAAAAAGAGGTGCTCTTTATTGAATACTATTGGATAAGCTGATTTTTTTCGAGATAAAGTGATTTGAAAATTACCTTTCTAGGCTAAAAGTACAAGGGTTTGCTTCAAATTGATGTCATATTTTGCGAAATTTACGGCAACTTGGAGAATCGTGCTATATAAATAAAGCTAGGGAAATATCTGAGAATGTTTTGTTGACATATTTGGTCTAAAAGTCCAAGAAAGTTAAACCTTCTACGATATGGGCAGTATATCTACCTTATGCCTTAAGTCAACACTTAACCTTAACATCAATTAAGGAAAACGTGAATCTTAGAACGTTTATCCAGTTTGTCCCCAATTTGAAACAAAAAAATGATATTGACATCTATTTCATATACCTAAAGATAAAATTTTAAATTAATGTTTTTTTTAAGGTATATCGTCAATTTTTTTTAGTTATGAGTGTTTCGGTGGCTGGTCGTGAAGAACGCACTAAAATGACTGTTGATGATAGATTACAAAGGCTCTGTTATAATTGTGAAAATTCCTGATACAAACACAAGCACACTACCAACAGATCTAAGGGACGGGAAGTGCCTATAAACATGAAAGGCATTTTGTTAAGGGAGGTAGCGCTAGTTGTAGAGCGTGTGCAAAACTGATATTCGTTTGTCACAAAAATGACGTAGGTAATTGTCGATATTTTAGTTTGATATTTTTATGTAAATATGTTTAAATACTGAAAACGTTCTAATTTAATATATTCTTTGAATTACTGGTTTCTCTTAAACGGTTAATGTCGAAAAAATTTAATATAACATCCAACAAACTAAATATTTCTATTATTTTTCGAGATATTTAGAAGAAAGTGACAGACTTGGACTTCTACATTGTACTAAGCAATCTGTAATCATAGTAACTGGGAAATTGTATGGAAATCAGATCTAGATTGTATAAAAATTAAATCTTAAAATTTAAGAAACGCCAAAACTTTAACAGAATCTATATCTGATTACACTGTTTCCTTGATAGGGTGTAAAAGGCAAAATTTAAATTTGAAAAAATTAATATCTGTCTAATAGAGAAAAATGCAGTTACAATGTTAACACAATTTATTTGCAAACAACACTATATTTACTCATGGACGATATTTGGGATCGTGTACTAAGGTTTTAGTACCTGACATTTGGTCGTATAAATATATATATATATATATATATATATATATATATATATATATATATACATATATATATATATATATATATATATATATATATATATATATATATATATATATATATATATATATATATATATATATATTATTTATGTTTTTTGTATGTTGACACAATTTATTTGCAAACAAACACTATATTTACTCATGGACGATATTTGGGATCGTGTACTAAGGTTTTAGTACCTGACATTTGGTCGTATAAATAAATATATATATATATATATATATATATATATATATATATATATATATATATATATATATATATATATACATATATATATATATATATATATATATATATATATATATATAAATATATATATATTATTTATGTTTTTTTGTGAAGTCACTTTAGCTTAATATTAAAGTTAGAATAATTTTTTAATTCAGTCTTCTGGGAAAATTTTAATAAAAAAAACAAGCTTGGACTAGTATTTAAAGTTATGCAGTTACTACGGTATTTTTCACGTTTAAATAGGTTTTTTTTAAAACAAATTTAATAATAAAAACATATTATACAAATTATTACCTTTCAAAATAATTACTTTTTGACACTAAAAATTAATTTCATAAGTTTCCATTTGAATATACTTTTTTTAATTTTAACACTGTAATACGGTGAAATTTTATTGGCATCTTTTTAAAGAGGACAGGCTAATTTAGTAGACTGTCCTCTTTAAAATGTGAGTTTATTTTATAATTTATTCATATCAGGTTTTAAAGTCATTCATATTTTTCGGCTTTCTTCTAATGTCGAACGTCGCACAGTCGGATGAAGTACTACTAATTGGACAAAATTCTCTCTGCGCTATTTCAATCGTTTTGTAATCTATTTTTTTAAATGCTCGTACTGAATAGTACTTTAAAATATATCCGCAAATTTTTTGATTTTTTATTAATTTTTTAATATATCCGATTTTTTTATAAAAAAAATTATAATTTTTTTGTAAAATAGATATTTGGATAGTTACGAATCTTGTACATTTACTTGGACTTGAAATTTTCCAACGTTATAATAGGTTTTTAGTGTTCCGTATGGAACACTTATAAGATGACTTCGATGTCTGTCTGTTTGTCCGTCTGTCTGTCCGTCTATCACACCCGATTTTCTCCGAAACTATTTGTCATAGAAAGTTAAAATTTGGTAATAATAGAGGAATTGATTATATATATATATATATATATATATATATATATATATATATATATATATAAATATATATATATATATATATATATATATATATATAATATATATATATATATATATATTTATATATAATATATATATATATATATATATATATATACATACATATATATATATATATATATATATATATATATATATATATATATATATATATATATATATATATTATATATATATATATATATAATGTAATAGTTGCGCACACTTTCGTTTGTATTATTTTTTAAAAAATCGCGACAAATCGCTGTCCCCCCCTTATCTCGAAAAATACTACTCAAAAAATTTTGAAACCATTCTGGAATATTCTTTACGGGGTGTAGATTGAATGAAAATTATCACGAGTGCATTACCTTTAATAATTTATCTGGTATATAAAAAACAAAAATTTCAAGGTCATCAGTTTTCAGTAAACATTGGAAACAAACTTTGTTGAAAACTCATTTGGGGTGTGTTTTGTGAAGTCACTAATTATTTTATACCTCCGTAATTTTTTTTTTTATTTTAAAAGCAATCAACGTACGGAACACAAACTGCGCAAGTTCAACTTGCACTTGACCGGTTATTTTTTAATGTGTAGGATTTTCAAGTATTTATCAATATTAGCAATTTTTCGCCTTTTTAAAGATTGTTTAGTGAATATGAGAATTAACATTATATTTGAGATGTTTGACCTTTATTTAAGGTTTAAATTGACCAACTCTACCATAAACCTAAACTCAAAATTGTCGGACCTAAAAAAATTGACCAAATTTGGACCTTTATCAACATTCTTCGAGTTTTTCTAGTGAATATATGAATATACTCTACTTTTTAGCTATTCCCATATCATCTCAAAAATGTGAACCAAAAATGTAAGAAAGTTGACCCTAAGTGGTCTAATCTGAAAAATCAGGCCAGTTTCGGCCATTTCTGACCTTTTTCTGCTTCTATGTTCAATACATACAAATGTCGCATGACTTTTGTTACACTGGAATATTATTTAAATTTAAAAGTATTTTACGATGGACTCATTTCAATTTATCCCCAACCTAACATAACTAAAGTACCATTCATTACGAAGATTTTAAAAGGAAAATTTTTTTTTACAAAACGATGAAAATTAAATGGCCGATAGAATTTTGTCCAAGTTGGTAGTACTCCATCCGACTGTGGGTCTGCAGAAGTGTTTAGTTTAGGTTGGTGGAGAGTTAAGTAAATAGTATTATTTTTTTATTGGCGTTTTTCTTTTTTTGATTCCTTCTTCTGTTTATTGATGTCTTTATCTCTTTAGTGTTCCATATGGAACACTTATGGGATCACTTCGGCGTCCGTTTATCTGTCCATCTGTCTGTCCGCCTGTCTGTGTGATTGTCTGTCACAGCCGATTTTTCTCCGAAACTATTTAAAATAGACAGTTGAAATTTAGCATAAATTTAGGAATTGTTGGCCCAATCCGAGCTGCGTAGTTTTGGAAGTTAAATTTTTACTTAAGAGGTTAGTTTTGGGGGATGAAATCGAAAGTGAAAAAAAAAATTTACCAGGTCATCGAGTGGTGTGTCAAATTAAAGCCTGCGAAAACATGAATTCAAAAATGTATATGATGTACTACTTGCGCACGCTGTTCTTTGAAGTATTTTTAAAAAATGGCCAAAAAGCCCTGTGTACCTACCCTATCTCGAAAAATAGGTACTGAACGAAAAATTTTAAAAAATTTTGGAATATCCTCTATAAGTTGTAGATTGAACGAAAATTATCACGATTGCTTTACCTTTGATAATTTATCTGGTATAAAAAATAACCAAAAATTTCATGATCATGAGTTTTTAACAAAGATCGGAAACAAACTTTGTTGAAAACTCATTTGGAATGTGTTTGGTGAAGTCATAGATGATTTTATACCTCCGTAACAAAAATATTTATTTTAAAAGCAGTCACCGTACTGAACACTAATTGCATAAGTCCGACTTGCACTTGGCTGGTTTTATTTTAGTTGTATTTTGTCTCACTTTGGCTGATTATAATTGTTCGTTCAACATATTTTTGCAAGGACTTGATGTAATTTCCACAGTTTTTGTACGGTATCTTTTGTAGTATTGAATATCCGGAAGTAGACGGTTCTCTATTCGAAGATATCAGTTTGCTTGTTTTCATTATTGGTAGTAACAGAAAAGTGTTTTAAGATCGATGTGCTTTTATTATTTCAGTTTATTTTTATTTGCATTTATACTTTCAGATGCTTCAAGCAAATGTTCGGGAAAGACGTTTTGTCCAACTCCAGCTGCTTTAAATACGTTCATCAATGATGGTAGCTCTTTGTTAAGCTTCTACAAATAAACTTGCAACTTCACATTGAGTTACTTGACCTGAATTTGTCCTCAATCATTTTTTGATGCTTGAATATAATAACTGATCAGTCTAGGTTTTCTAGTGGCAGAAGCCGGTAAGGAGTGAGGCTTGGTATTAGCCTTTGCTATGTTTAACGCCTCCAGGTCCTTCGAATGCGTTGTATTTTCACCAAGCACAAGTAACACTATAATTTTAGGGGTTGGCTTTAAGACGCGTATAAAATATTTCATCTATGTTACTAATAAGTTTTAGTTAATATAGTCAGTGTCTGGAATGGTGACACACCCTCAGATGGTGTGCCATTCCCCAATTCAGGGTTCTGTCTCATTCTTTTGATATAAGCATTGGTGGCACATACTGTCCAGGCACACTGGTACAATACAAGGCCTGTTTCCCCGCTTGTGATTGCACCGATTTGTTTCTTCCTTTTTAATCCTAAAGCTTTTTGCTTTTTTTCTAAATGGTGGAAAATCCACTTTTATCGACGTTAAATATTTTTGTATACGAAAATGTATTTTTATCTACGACTCCTTTCAGAGGGTCGATTTCCCTACTCTCCTCTACTTTGAAAAATTACCTGTTAAGGGCAGTGATGGAATTGTTCTTCGGCGTTCCAAGGAATTATTTCTTTTCAATGTCAGTACTTCATGGGCGAGTTAAATTTATAAATAATTTGTAAAAGGGATTTTTTTTTTCTCTTTTTTTTTAAAAGTTTTCGAATTAAAAAAAAAAGTATTGAATGTCCTTTTACATGACCCCACGAGTCACCCATTTCCATATATGCAGTGAATTTCATAACACTCTATGTATATATATATATATATATATATATATATATATATATATATATATATATATATATATATAAACCTATTATAAAGTTGGAAAATTTCAAGTCCAAGTAAACGTACAAGATTCGTAACTATTAAAATATCTATTTTGCGAAAAAATTTATAATTTATTATTATTAATTAATTATTAAAAAATTAATAAAAATCAAAAACTTGCGGGTATATTTTAAAGTACTATTCATTAGGAGCATTTAAAAAAATAGATTACAAAATGATGGAAATAACGCAGAGAGAATTTTGTCCCATTAGTGCGGCGTTCGGCATTAGAAGAAAACCGAAAAATATGAATGACTTTAAAAACTGAAATGAATAAATTATAAATAAATTCATATTTTAAAGAGGACAATCTAATAAATTAGCCTGTCCTCTTTAAAAAGGAGCGAATAAAATTTTAGCGTATTACAGTGTTAAAATTTTTATTAATTAAAAAAGTATATTGAAATGGAAACTTATGAAATTAATTTTTAGTGTCAACAAGTAATTATTTTGAAAGCTAACAATTTTTATAATATGTTTTTATTATCAAATTTGTTTAAAAAAAAACCTATTCAAATGTTAAAAATGCCGTAGTAACTGCATAACTTCAAATACTAGTCCAAGGTGGATTTTTTTTAATAAAATTGTTAATAATTAAAAAATTATTTTAACATTAATATTAAGAGCCAAAGTGACTTCACAAAAAAAAACACAAATAATAATAATAATAATACTAACAATCATACACCTGGTTACAGGATGGGCACCTATTCCCTGAAACAGAAGGCTTCTTACTTGCCATCCAGGATAAAGTCATATTAACCAGAAACTACCAAAAGCATATCATCAAAGACCCAACTATTACAGAAGACAGATGCAGGAAGTGCCACCAGCAGAAAGAAATGATCGAACACATAACAGGCGGATGTAAAATATTAGCCGGAACGGAATACACTGCCAAAGTAATTCACCAAGCACTAGCCACAACATACAAACTCATAGAAAACACCTATCTAATTGACATAGCGGTCCCCAACGACACAAACATCCAAACGAAATACACAGAAAAAATTTCCAAATACACAGACCTTGCAACGGAAATAAAAAGGCTATGGAAACAAGAAAAAGTCATCATTATCCCCCTCATTATGTCAGCCACAGGCCTTGTACCAATAACATTCACATCAAATTTTTTGGAATAATAATAATAATAATATATATATATATATATATATATATATATATATATATATATATATATATATATATATATATATATATATATATTAATATATATATATATATATTATTTTTATTCCAAAAAATTTGATGTGAATGTTATTGGTATAAGGCCTGTGGCTGACATAATGAGGGGGATAATGATGACTTTTTCTTATTTTCCATAGCCTTTTATTTCCGTTGCAAGGTCTGTGTATTTGGAAATTTTTTCTGTGTATTTCGTTTGGATGTTTGTGTCGTTGGGGACCGCTATGTCAATTAGATAGGTGTTTTTCTATGAGTTTGTATGTTGTGGCTACTGCTTGGTGAATTACTTTGGCAGCTGAGTTATGTCTGGCTGTGTATTCCGTTCCGGCTAATATTTTACATCCGCCTGTTATGTGTTCGATCGTTTCTTTCTGCTGGTGGCACTTCCTGCATCTGTCTTCTGTAATAGTTGGGTCTTTGATGATATGCTTTTGGTAGTTTCTGGTTAATATGACTTTATCCTGGATGGCAAGTAAGAAGCCTTCTGTTTCAGGGAATAGGTGCCCATCCTGTAACCAAGTGTATGATTGTTAGTATTATTATTATTATTATTTGTGTTTTTTTGTGAAGTCACTTTGGCTCTTAATATTAATGTTAAAATAATTTTCCAACTTTATAATAGGTTTTATATATATATATATATATATATATATATATATATATATATATATATATATATATATATATACATAGAGTGTTATGAAATTCACTGCATATATGGAAATGGGTGACTCGTGGGGTCATGTAAAAGGACATTCAATACTTTTTTTTTTAATTCGAAAATTTTTAAAAAAAAAGAGAAAAAAATCCCTTTTACAAATTATTTATACATTTAACTCGCCCATGAAGTACTGACATTGAAAAGAAATAATTCCTTGGAACGCCGAAGAACAATTCCATCACTGCCCTTAACAGGTAATTTTTCAAAGTAGAGGAGAGTAGGGAAATCGACCCTCTGAAAGGAGTCGTAGATAAAAATACATTTTCGTATACAAAAATATTTAACGTCGATAAAAGTGGATTTTTTCCACCATTTAGAAAAAAAAGCAAAAAGCTTTAGGATTAAAAAGGAAGAAACAAATCGGTGCAATCACAAGCGGGAAAACAGGCCTTGTATTGTACCAGTGTGCCTGGACAGTATGTGTCACCAATGCTTATATCAAAAGAATGAGACAGAACCCTGAATTGGGGAATGGCACACCATCTGAGGGTGTGTTACCATTCCAGACACTGACTATATTAACTAAAACTTATTAGTAACATAGATGAAATATTTTTATACGCGTCTTAAAGCCAACCCCTAAAAATTATAGTGTTACTTGTGCTTGGTGAAAATACAACGCATTCGAAGGACCTGGAGGCGTTAAACATAGCAAAGGCTAATACCAAGCCTCACTCCTTACCGGCTTCTGCCACTAGAAAACCTAGACTGATCAGTTATTATATTCAAGCATCAAAAAATGATTGAGGACAAATTCAGGTCAAGTAACTCAATGTGAAGTTGCAAGTTTATTTGTAGAAGCTTAACAAAAAACTACCATCATTGATGAACGTATTTAAAGCAGCTGGAGTTGGACAAAACGTCTTTCCCGAACATTTGCTTGAAGCATCTGAAAGTATAAATGCAAATAAAAATAAACTGAAATAATAAAAGCACATCGATCTTAAAACACTTTTCTGTTACTACCAATAATGAAAACAAGCAAACTGATATCTTCGAATAGAGAACCGTCTACTTCCGGATATTCAATACTACAAAAGATACTGTACAAAAACTGTGGAAATTACATCAAGTCCTTGCAAAAATATGTTGAACGAACAATTATAATCAGCCAAAGTGAGACAAAATACAACTAAAATAAAACCAGCCAAGTGCAAGTCGGACTTATGCAATTAGTGTTCAGTACGGTGACTGCTTTTAAAATAAATATTTTTGTTACGGAGGTATAAAATCATCTATGACTTCACCAAACACATTCCAAATGAGTTTTCAACAAAGTTTGTTTCCGATCTTTGTTAAAAACTCATGATCATGAAATTTTTTGTTATTTTTTTATACCAGATAAATTATCAAAGGTAAAGCAATCGTGATAATTTTCGTTTAATCTACAACTTATAGGGGATATTCCAAAATTTTTCAAAATTTTTCGTTCAGTACCTACTTTTCGAGACAGGGTAGGTACACAGGGCTTTTTGGCCATTTTTATAAAAATACTTCAAAGAACAGCGTGCGCAAGTAGTACATCATATACATTTTTGAATTCATGTTTTCGCAGGCTTTAATTTGACACACCACTCGATGACCTGGTAATTTTTTTTTTCACTGTCTATTTTAAATAGTTTCGGAGAAAAAAATCGGCTGTGACAGACAATCACACAGACAGGCGGACAGACAGATGGACAGATAAACGGACGCCGAAGTGATCCCATAAGTGTTCCATATGGAACACTAAAGAGATAAAGACATCAATAAACAGAAGAAGGAATCAAAAAAAGAAAACGCCAATAAAAAAATAATACTATTTACTTAACTCTCCACCAACCTAAACTAAACACTTCTGCAGACCCACAGTCGGATGGAGTACTACCAACTTGGACAAGATTCTATCGGCCATTTAATTTTCATCGTTTTGTAAAAATTTTCTTTTTAAAATCTTCGTAATGAATGGTACTTTAGTTATGTTAGGTTGGGGATAATTGAAATGAGTCCATCGTAAAATACTTTTAAATTTAAATAATATTCCAGTATAACAAAAGTCATGCAACATTTGTATGTATTGAACATAGAAGCAGAAAAAGGTCAGAAATGGCCGAAACTGGCCTGATTTTTCAGATTAGACCACTTAGGGTCAACTTTCTTACATTTTTGGTTCACATTTTTGAGATGATATGGGAATAGCTAAAAAGTAGAGTAAATTCATATATTCACTAGAAAAACTCGAAGAATGTTGATAAATATCCAAATTTGGTCAATTTGTTTAGGTCCGACAATTTTGAGTTTAGGTTTATGGTAGAGTTGGTGAATTTAAACCTTAAATAAAGGTCAAACATCTCAAATATAATGTTAATTCTCATATTCACTAAACAATCTTTAAAAAGGCGAAAAATTGCTAATATTGATAAATACTTGAAAATCCTACACATTAAAAAATAACCGGTCAAGTGCAAGTTGAACTTGCGCAGTTTGTGTTCCGTACGTTGATTGCTTTTAAAATAAAAAAAAAAAATTACGGAGGTATAAAATAATTAGTAACTTCACAAAACACACCCCAAATGAGTTTTCAACAAAGTTTGTTTCCAATCTTTACTGAAAACTGATGACCTTGAAATTTTTGTTTTTATATATCAGATAAATTATTAAAGGTAATGCACTCGTGATAATTTTCATTCAATCTACACCCCGTAAAGAATATTCCAGAATGGTTTCAAAATTTTTTTGAGTAGTACTTTTCGAGATAAGGGGGGGACAGCGATTTGATATATATATATATATATATATATATATATATATATTATATATATATATATATATAATATATATATATATATATATATATTATAAATATATATATATATATATATATATATATATATATATATTATATATATATATATATATATATATATATATATATATATATATATATATATATATATATATTTATATGCGACCAAATGTCAGGTACTACAATCTTATTACACGATCCCAAAGCCCGAGAATCGTCCATGAGTAAATATAGTGTTGTTTGCAAATAAATTGTGTTAACATTGTAACTGCATTTTTTTCTATTAGACAGATATTAATTTTCTCAAATTTAAATTTTACCTTTCACACCCTAGTAAGGAAACAGTGTATTCAGATACAGATTCTTTTAAAGTTTTGGCGTTTCTTAAATTTTAAGATTTAATTTCTATACAATCTAGATCTGATTTCCATACAATTTCCCAGTTACTATGATTACAGATTGTTTGGTACAATGTGGAAGTCCAAATCAATCTGTCACTTTCTTCCAAATATCTCGAAAAATAACAGAAATATTTAATTTGTTGTCATTGTAGCACGACGAGCTAATAAGGGCTCGTTTGTTTGATTTAAATGAAAGTAGAAAGTAGTCTTCCTTTTGTTAGATAGTCTATTTAACATGTTTCTTTCTAATCAGCAGAGATAATATTGGTAAAGTTATTGTCAATTTTATGGCTATATTTAATTTTGGCTATCATTCCTTAGTATTCAGAAACAAAAATGCAAAAAAACATAATATAAATAACTTAAACTTACTGGATCATCCTTACAAATGAATTTAGAACATATGAATTTGATATGTAAATTCCTTTTGGTACCCCAGTAGTTCCACTACTAAAAAGGATTCCCGCAATATCTGAGCCTTTTTGTTTAATCGGCTTTAAATTTTCTTCTGTAGTTTCATTTTCTAGATCACCCATTGTAACATATTTTTTTGAATTTCCAATTACAATAGTTTCAGGGCTTAAATTTAAATCTTCCAAACTCGTTTCCGTTAGTGGCAATGAATTTTCTTCAACAAAAAATACCTTTGGTTTAACTATTGCAAGGATGCGCTTAGCCTCAGAAATTGTTTGTTTAGGATCTATTGAAGAAACATAGGCTCCAATAAACGTAGCAGCTAGAGCAGGTATAATATTATTTCTATTACTTCGACAGCATATCATAACGATATCTTTTGGTTGGATTCCAGTTTTCAGTAAATAAGTGGCAACCTTTGTGGATCTTTGTCTAACAACATAGTAGGTTTCAATGTGCCCAGTCTCACCGTCAATCTGAAAAAAAAAATAGATTTGAATGGGATAAAATTTGAATCGTAATACAAAAAATCTAAATTTTTAACCACCTTTGCTATATAGAACCAGTCATAATCGTTTGAATTCCATACAACTAATAAAAGTTTAATGCTGCGAATTTATCAGAGAATGAAAAAATTTTATACGGATGTCTAGAACAAATTTTAAATGTCATTCAACCATTTTTATTTGAATTTATATATCTAATCCTGGAACTAGGAAGGAAGCATTTCCACCAGATACATATATTAAATATAAAGTGATATACCAAAGGAAGCCATATAGCCGTGATGACATTATTTAAATGCACAAGACACCAATGGAGAGTTTTCACTAATTATAACTGTGACAGAATACTACTCAGTGCAAAAATAAAGTGTTTGGTGTAGTGGTGTAATATACTGAGTAGTATCATTATGCCAAAGATTCCACATTCCCAACTTAGGTGTGACAGAATACATCTAAAGTCCAAAGCGCTGTTTTTAAAAATCCTAATCATTGACATTGAGAGCGTGTGTGACTCTAGAAGTATTATCTCATTTGTATTATTCAGTATATATCACCAATACACTAAACACTTTATTTTTTCACTTGACGCGCGTTTCGCTAACAATCAGGAGCGATGATTGGCTAAAGCTAAAGTACAAATCTACCCTATTTATATTTAGCCTAACCTTTGAATTGCTCAGGCGGAACTAATGGCATAGGCAAGGCCATCAGTTCCGGTCAAGTGACCAGTAAAAGGGACTATAAGGAATAGGCTCTCTGTCTTTATTTAAACTACTTTTACATTTTATAATTTCCATACTTTCGTATGCGTTCAACAATCTCCTCTCAGATACATTTTTAATTAATCTTAGATTATCTAATGTTACAATATGATTAGCTTCAAGGGCATGTTCGGCAATGCTAGACTTTTCTGCTCTACTGTATTTTAAGTGTGCTAAATGTTCTTTAAATCGTGTTTTAATTGACCTTTTAGTTTGCCGAACATACTTTTTGTCACAATCATTACAACTAATTTCATAAATTACATTTTTCTCACAGTTAGGAATCTTATCTTTGGGATTTCCTAAGATATTCCTCAGATTGTCTGATGACTTATAGACTAAGGTGAGGCCTACCTTATTGAGTCCCCTGCTCTATTTCGGATAATATAGTATGGAGACATACTTGGTGTTATTTTCTTCGTGTATAAAAAAGGTGGAATTCTAAACATTTAACCTGAACTTATGGCATTTTATGAGCTTATTTACTAAGTCATCGTCATAACCATTAACTCTAGTTATATTTCTAATACGATTCCTTTCATTATTAAAGTTTACTCTATTCAGGGTAGATTTGTAGTTTAGCTTTAGTCAATCATCGCTCCCGTTGAAGCTAACATGGTTAGCGAAAGGCGCGTCAAGTGCAAAAATAAAGTGTTTGGTGTAGTAATGATATATACTGAGTAGTGTCATTGTGCCAAAGATTCCACATTCCCACAGTAGTAAGATTAGACTAGTAGGTGCAGATATTTGGTTTTTTAAAGTCTTGCAAGAAATTTAAAGTTTTTGCTAATTTTATTAATTTACCAAAATCAAACAAAAAGATTCTTTCTTTGCTAAACAAAAATGGCTTGACTTAGAAATCAAGAATTTGTACACAAAACGTAGTATGTTAGAAGTAGAATCATACAGCATATTCAAGAAACTGACTTCAGGTTTAAACAATATTGAATATGAAGTATGGAGCGAGTTGCAGAGGAAAATGTTGTTAATTATTGATATTCAGTGTAAAAAGAAATTTTCTATTCTAAGTTAGTTAAGCTCTTACCGAAGAAGTCCTCAGGAACTCGTAAAATGAAATTCGCATCTTAAACAAAGGTCTTAACTTTGCAGTACCCCCTCCTAGAGATAATTTATCAGAAATAGTTGCTCACATCGAAAGTTCGATTAGTATACTTACAGAAAATAGTAAATTATTTATTAGGGAAGCAAGTCGCAATCAAATATCAAAAAACATGGTTAACAACACAAATTCTAATTCACAAAAAAACATAAAAGTAGTTAAAGGATTGAGAAAAAAAGATATCTTCTACTTAAAAGTGGATAAAGGAAATAAGGTTGTTATATTGGATAAGAAAGATGACCCTTATAAAAAGGTAATAAGAAATCCATTGCCGAGAATTATAACAAAAGTTAAAAATTCTTTAAAGAAATGTGAGAACCTTATCCCAGATTCGCTAAAATTTAATTTAAATGTGAGTAATCCGACCGTACCAAAGTTGTACTGCTTACCCAAAATTTACAAACCCGGAAAAACAATGCGACCCACTGTTTCATCGGTCGGATCACCCACATATTTAGTATCCAAATGATTATTAAAAGAACTTGAGAATTTTCCATTAGATACTTTCGCAGTGAAGAATTCTTTAGAGTTCATTAATAAAACAAAAAATCTAGTTCTTAATGAAGGTGAAATCTTAATTTCTTTTGATGTCAGTTCTTTGTTCCCCAGTGTGCCAATACCACAAACTTTACAATATCTCGAGGAATAACTTACGATGAATGACTTTGAGGACGAAATTATTCATGAATATTTAACATTATCTAAACTTTGTATGGAACAAAGTTATTTTCAATATGGCAATCAATTTTATGTTCAGAAAGAAGGAACAACTATGGGTAATTGCTCCTCACATTTCTTAGCTAATTTATTCATGAGTAAGTTTGCAACCGAAGACAGTCAAGAATTTGAATATTTCCCAATGATATGGTATAGGTATGTGGATGACATTTTCGCGATTTTTGATACAAAGAAAGCAAATATTGATGATTTTGTTTCCCCAAATTAAATAGCCGGTATGATTTCATTTAAATTCACTTACGAATTTGAGAACAAAGGACAACTGCCTTTTCTAGATATTTTAATTTTAAAAAAAATAATAGATTAGAATTTGATATCTATAGGAAAGACACAGTAATAGATAGATATATTCCTAATGATTTATTTCATTGCAAGCAACACAAATTAACCTCATTTCATTTTTTAGTTCATCGTTTGGTCACTTTTCCTCTGAATAGAGTAAACTTTATTAATGAAAGGAATCGTATTAAAAATATAACTTGAGTTAATGGTTATGACGATGACTTAGTAAACAACGTTAATAAATAGACATAACTTCAGGTTAAATATTCAGAATTCCACCTTTTTTACACACGAAGAAAATAACACCAGTATGTCTCCATACCATATAACGCGAAATATAGTAGGGGACTCAATAAGGTATTTAATAAGGTAGGCCTCACCTTAGTTTATAGGTCATCAGACAATCATCTTATCAAATCAATCAAATATCTTAGAAAATCCCAAAGATAAGATTTCTAATTTTGAGAAAAGTAGAATTTATGAAATTAGTTGCAATGATTGTGACAAAAAGTATGTTGGACAAACTAAAAGGTCAATTAAAACACGATTTTAAAGAACATTTAGCACACTTAAAATACAGTAGAGCAGAAAAGTCTAGCATTGCTGAACATGCTCTTGAAGCTAATCATATTGTTTTTGTTTTTTTTTTTTTTTTTTTTTTTTATGGGTCTAGCACACGTGCTGCAGGGAAGTCCCTAAAGCGCTCCAGGTGCGACACGAGTGTGGAAAAAGCCATTAGCCATTGTAACATTTAGATAATCTAAGATTAATTAAAAATGTAGCTGATAGGAGATTGTTGAACGCATTCGAAAGTATGGAAATTATAAAATGTAAAAGTAGTTTAAATAAAGACAGAGGGCCTATTCCTTATAGTCCCCTCTACTGGTTACTTGATCGGAACTGATGGCCTTGCCTATGCCATTAGTTCCGCCTGAGCAATTCAAGGGTTAGGGTAAGTATAAATAGGGTAGATTTGTAGTTTAGCTTTAGTCAATCATCGCTCCTGATGAAAACTAACATGGTTAGCGAAACGTGCCTTGAGTGCAAAAATAAAGTGTTTGGTGTAGTGATGATATATACTGAGTAGTGTCATTGTGCCAAAGATTCCACATTCTCAACTTAATCTCATATGTTATTGCAGAAAGAAACACTTTACATTGAGGTTCACCATTCAATCTGAAATATGTTAGTAATTTTTATTCTACATCCTTTTCTTAACAGATATAGATTTTATTCGAAATACTGGATATCTGCTATCTGTCTGGGCCCCTTTTGTTTCCTACTGCTGAAACGCTGCTAGGTATAAACGCAAAATTCCCGTAATAGCGTTTTTCTCAATATTTTGGAAAGAGAAATAATACAACCAACTTTTTAACAACACTTAAACTATTTCTTACAAAAATTAATAAAAAGACAAGAAGGTTTAACAAATTAGGAACAAAAGCAAGAAATGACCTAATATTAGGTCAGTCAATAAGTTTTAAAAACGACCCATATGGAGCATCACTTGAACCAAATATTCAACACCATTTTGAAGCTTCATCTCTCATATGACCACACCCTAAATTTCAAGTCGATCCGTCAAGTCATTTATTGTTTACCAGTTGGTTAAAGTAGACGTGTTTATGAATGAAAAAAATCGAATACCGTGCAGGGATAAAATTCTTTGTTTTGGACAGTTTATCAGCAACGGAAATCCAAGTAAAGTTAGTGAAAGTGTTAAAGAAGTCTGCTCCTTCATTTCCAACTATTCATAGATGGACTCAAGAGTTTAAGTACAAACGTCAATGATGATCCACGTTCAAGACGTCCAAAAACTGCACCAACTGAAGAAACTGTTGTGCAAGTACAAGATATGGTAATGGAAGACCGTCGATTAACCGTGGATAATTCAGCTTAGGCTATAGGCATTTCACATGGATCAGTATATGAGATCTTAACTAATGTTTTGGGTATGAGAAAGCTATTCACAAGTTGCGTGGCACACCTGCTAACATCGGAACAAAAAAAAACGCACCCGAGAGAAACTTTTTAAATAACATTTGGCTCTTTTCACAAAGAATAAAACTGATTTTGGGCTTCGATTTGTAACTACGGATGAGATTTGAATTTACCAGTATGATCCTGAACTGCGACAATAAACCGCACAGTGGAGTGAGCCCGGTTGTTCAGCTCCAAAGCAGCAAAAGTGGTTAAAGCCGTCCAAAAAAAATTATTGCATCAGTTTTGTTAATTGGTTACCTTCAAACCAATAAAACAATCACAGGAGAGTATTATTGCAACCTTCTGGACTAGCTGGATGAGAAAATTCGTGATCTTTCGTCACCATAATGCACCTGCTCACAGAGGAGCTTTGGCAACCGCAAAACTGGTCAGATTTAAATACGAATTGTTAGAACATCTACCCTGTTCGGTTTCGTCTGACTTCCATCTGTTCCCAAACCTCAAAAGATTTCTACGGAAAATCACCATGATGGAGTAACTAAATTGGAAAATCGTTGGAAAAAATGTATTGAGCTTAAGGGAGATTATACTGAAGAATAAATGTATTTCGACTCATTAATTCATCTTGTTTCATTTCCGCTTTCAAGACTTATTGACTGACCAGTATACAGACAAAAGCAAGAAATGACCTAATATTAGGTCAGTCAATAAGTTTTAAAAACGACACATATGGAGCATCACTTGAACCAAATATTCAACACCATTTTGAAGCTTCATCTCTCATATGATTACACCCTAAATTTCAGGTCGATCCGTCAAGGCATTTATTGTTTACCAGTTGGTTAAAGTAGACGTGTTTGAATATTTTTTATGAATGAAAAAAATCGAATATCGTGCAGTGATAAAATTCTTTGTTTTGGACAGTTTATCAGCAACGGAAATCCAAGTAAAGTTAGTGAAAGTGTTAAAGAAGTCTGCTCCTTCATTTCCAACTATTCATAGATGGACTCAAAAGTTTAAGTACAAACGTCAATGATGATCCACGTTCAAGACGTCCAAAAACTGCACCAACTGAAGAAACTGTTGTGCAAGTACAAGATATGGTAATGGAAGACCGTCGACTAACCGTGGATAATTCAGCTTAGGCTATAGGCATTTCACATGGATCAGTATATGAGATCTTAACTAATGTTTTGGGTATGAGAAAGCTATTCACAAGATGCGTGGCACACTTGCTAACATCGGAACAAAAACGCACCCGAGAGAAACTTTTTAAATAACATTTGGCTCTTTTCACAAAGAATAAAACTGATTTTGGGCTTCGATTTGTAACTACGGATGAGATTTGAATTTACCAGTATGATCCTGAACTGCGACAATAAACCGCACAGTGGAGTGAGCCCGGTTGTTCAGCTCCAAAGCAGCAAAAGTGGTTAAAGCCGTCCAAAAAAATTATTGCATCAGTTTTGTTAATTGGTTACCTTCAAACCAATAAAACAATCACAGGAGAGTATTATTGCAACCTTCTGGACTAGCTGGATGAGAAAATTCGTGAGAAAAAAATCATCTTTCGTCACCATAATGCACCTGCTCACAGAGGAGCTTTGGCAACCGCAAAACTGGTCAGATTTAAATACGAATTGTTAGAACATCTACCCTGTTCGGTTTCGTCTGACTTCCATCTGTTCCCAAACCTCAAAAGATTTCTACGGAAAACCACCATGATGGAGTAACTAAATTGGAAAATCGTTGGAAAAAAATGTATTGAGCTTAAGGGAGATTATACTGAAGAATAAATGTATTTCGACTCATTAATTCATCTTGTTTCATTTCCGCTTTCAAGACTTATTGACTGACCAGTATACAGATATAACATATCTACACCGTTTTTTTTGCGTATTTTTTTATTGGTGTAAAATATTCATTGGGAATAACTTTAATGTTAGGATGATTTGTAGTTAATGTATTTAATATTTTAAGGCCGATTAAAAGTATCTTAAATTGCTTTTTCATTATTTTCAATTATCCACTGTTAAACATATGAAAATTTAATGAGATGTGGACGGAACTAGAGAGGTTGTTCCTTGTATATCCTGTTCACGTTCTTTTTAGGGTTCGTAGAATAGAGAATTCTGAAAGTTGTGTTATTGTTCTCATTATGGTCAGTTTTAAAAAAACAGCTCTAGAATCATAAGGTACTTACCATTTAAAATATATACTTGTAATATTTGGATTAAAATCTTTTTTTTTATATATTAATATCTTTATGTTTTTGCAAGTACCAATATAAGTTATAAAATGCCGAAGAAATAATAATAAATGATGTATAAGATATAAGGAGGATAGATAAGAATTTCGCACACGGGTTACCGGGATAGAAGGAATTTCAAAAGGTACTTTTGACGTTTATTAATATATATATATATATATATATATATATATATATATATATATATATATATATATATATATAAAACCGTATATCCCTTCTACCATATGGTGTAGAGCAGTTATACATTCTCCTTTTTTTTCCGTCTTAATCTCTACATATAAACTTCTTCCATCTGTCTCTCTTCTTTGCCAGTTTCACTGCTTCTTTCCAGGATTTTCCCTTCTCCTCAAGTATACTTCCAATACTCCCATTCCAGGTTTGTCTAGGTCTTCCTCGTTTCTGTTTTCCCTGTATTCGAGCTTCATACACTTGTTTCACCTGCCTATCATCCTTCATTCTCTGTACATATCCCCACCATCCCAGCTGTCTTTGCTGTATATATTCCATAATTGCTTGTATTCTCAGCCTTCTCCCTATTTCTATATTTCTTATTCTGTCCTTCCGTGTAACTCCTTGTACTGCTCTCAGGTATTTCATTTCGACGGCTTGTATCTTGTTTTTCTGCCTGTCTGTTAGGGTCCATGATTCACATCCATATGTCAGGATTGCCCTAAAAATTGCCTTGAACACTTTTATTTTTGTTTGTTTCGTCACCTCTTTCTTCCTAATGAAATTATTATTTATTGCATAGTAAAGTTTGTTCGTTTTTTCGATTCTTTCGTCAATTTCTTTGTCTTGTTTTCCAGTTTCATCCATTATCACTCCCAGATACTTACATTGTTCCACTTGTTGTATTTTATTCTCTTCTATGTAAATGTTCGTTTGTTGGTTTTATTAAAAGTATTATAAATAATTAGCTTTGTTATTTTACACTTTATTATTTACTTTCTACGTGACAATAGTTTCAAAGTTTTGCCATATTTTCAAATGTAATTATTTCTAAACTAAGATATTTTTAGGGTTCCGTACGGAATTCTTATAAGATCACTTTGGCGTCTGTCCGTCTGTCCATCCGCCTGCCACACCCGATTTTCTCCAAAACTATTTGACATAGAAAGTTGAAATTTGGTACTAGTATAGGAATTGATAGCCTCATGAGAGCCGTGTAATTTTGAAAGCTAAATTTTGACTTAGGAGGTTAGTTTAGGAGAGTGAAATCCGAAGTGAAAAAAAAATTTTTTACTAGGTCAACGAGTGGAGTGTCAAATGAAAGCTTGTAAAACCACGAGTTCAAAAATATATATAATATAATACTTGCGCATACTTTTCTATGTATCATTTTTAAAAAATCCCGAAGAATCGCTACCCCCCTTTATCTCGAAAAATACTTATCAAAAAATATTCTCCAGAGGGTGTAGATTGAACAAAAATTATCACCAGAGTATTACGTTTAATAATTTATCTGGTATATAAAAAAAAATTCAAAGTCATCAATTTTCTGTAAAGACCAGAAACAAACTTTGTTGAAAACTACTTTCGAGTGTGTTTTGTGAAGTCACTGATCACTTTATACCTCCGTAACAAAAACTTTTATTTTAAAAGCAATCAACGTACGGAACACCATTTACACTTGCACTTGACCGGTTATTTTTTTTAATATGGGTTACATAGGTACATATAATTCTAAATTAAACATTCGAGTTTTTTAGGCAATAACCTATATATATATATATATATATATATATATATATATATATATATATATATATATATATATATATATATATATATATATTTATATATATATATATATATATATATATATATATATATATATATATATATATATATATATATATATATATATATATTATATATATTATATATATTTATATATTTATATATATATATATATATATATATATATATATATATATATATATCTATATATGTATATATATACATATGTATTTATATATATATATATATATATATATATATATATATATATATATATATATATATATATACAGCCAATCCAAAAAAATCTCCACACACCACCTGCTTTCTATACTAATAGGTGTTTGGGTTAATAATGTCGAGTTTGCTAAGAAATGGCATTACTAATACACCTGCAGCTATAGACTAGGACAAGGTAAATATACATTACCAAAAGCCCGTTCGTTATTAATTGTGCGAAAAACATAGTTTTTCATAGCTTTGAATATGTCGTGTTTCGTACCTGAAAAAGACGTTTTACAGGGAAGTTTAATAACCTCTTTTCATTTGAAGAAAACGGCGGCTAAAAGTTATCGATTGTTGGTTGAAGCTTATGGTGAACATGCTCCAACCCAAAGAATTGGGGAGACCCAGGCCAGCCTTCAACATCACAACCAGGGCGCAATATACAAGGAAAGAAAGCTTTGCTGTGTATTTGATAGGATAATAGAGGGGCTGTGTATTACGAACTGCCGACACTTAGTGAAACGATTTCTGGCGATAGATATCGACAACAATTGATAAAGTTGAACCGAGCATTGAAGAAAAAACGATCAGAATACGCCCAAAAACACGATAAAGTCATTTTTCAACATAACAATGCTCGGCCGCATGTTGCAAAACGTTTTAAAAACTATTTGGAAAACATCAAATGGGACGGTCTACCCTACCCGCCGTATTCACCGGACTTAGCCTCTTCAGACTACCACTTATTTCGATCGATGCAGCACGGACTTTCAGAACAACACACGAAAAAGTGAAAATTTGACTTGATGAATGGTTGGCCTAAAAAGATGAAAAGTTCTTCTGGCGCAGAATCCATTCTTTGACAGAAAGATGAGAAAAAGTCATAGCTCTATATAATAATTCATTTTGTGATGGAAATAAACGATAAAATTTAGCGAAAAAATCGACGTTATTAACCGAAACACCTATTATTTTTCTGTTATGTTTAACTAATTAATTAGAACTATGATAAAACATGTATTTATTTATATTCGAAACTTAACCAACGAGGATTAGTATTAAAAAGAACTACGGAACATTTTATTTAGAAGTTATATCACTGCTATTAAAACGTAAACAAAATTAATGTCAAAAAATTCTCCATACACTTAACAATTACCAATAATAGTTTGAAGGAGTTTAACAGAAAATAAAAACTTCGTTTAAACTAATATTTAATGGGAGCGCCGTTGGCCTTGATAATCTCCTGTAGGCTTGTTGTCATGCTTGCAACCAGCTTTCTAGTAACTTCTGCTGACATGTTCTCACATTTGTTCAATAATCTTTTTTTAATTTTTCTCTATTTGAAACATTATGTTTGCGAACGCGCCGTTTAAGTTCCTCCCATAAATGCTCGATGAAGTTAACATCGGGTGATTGCGGAGGTGTATGAAGTTGCTGTCGCACATTATGGATCATCTATTCTCGCACCAAGTTTGCGATATGTTTCGAATCATCGTCCTTTTGGAAAATGTATCTTTTTTCGAGTGCTAGTTTTTGGACACTTTCTCTTAAATTGTCTCTCAAAATGTTTAGATAAACATGCTGGTCTATGGTAAAAGTGAACCAACATAAAATAAACCACCTCCTATATATGGATGACATAAAACTCTACGCTGCCACAGAAACACAGTTGGTATCATTAATAAACTATAAATTTCTAACCCCTCCAACGGACTTGCTTCCCCAAAGCACAACATTGCCATCCCCTTGTCTCACCGTGAAACAAATGTTTTAATATCGAATGCGGTATTCTTCTTTCTCCAAATTTTAGTTCTACCATCAGACCCAAAAAGGTTAATTTTAGTTCCATGACTTACGGATTCCCAAAATTCAGGAGATTTAGTAACATATTCCGTAGCAAAGGTAACAGCTTTTTGAGATTAGATGCCGAAATTAACGGCTTCTTCCTGGCTGCACACCCCTTATAGCCTGTTCTTTGTAAACAATTTCTCACCGTTTGTAAACAAACATTTTTCGAACGTACTTCTTCATTTAATTTTGGTGCACTTTTCTTGGGATCTACAATTATTTGTCTAATAATACTAGCCTCTTTATGCGGGGTCAGTTTCTTGGGACGACCGGAGCGTGGTCGAATATTATAGGAACCCGTTGATTTATACTGGTTTACTATGTACTGAACAGTAGCATGCGACTTTTTAAACAATTTTTCCTTAATTTCTGTACAATTTTTCATCTTTCCACAAATCAATTATGATCTTTCGAATTTGAAATGGAATTTCACAATCTCTCTTGCTAATTTTTAATACTACTTTGAAAACCCACTGCAAAATTACTAGCAACAAGTGACAGATTATAAAGTATGGCTCAAAATTATTCATTTGTTTTCAATTTAGTGAGCAATAGCACGCTTGATAAAATGCAGCTGATTATAACAATGCAATTCTTGAGTGTATGGAGACTTTTTTCACATTAGTTTTGTTTACATTTTTATAACAATTATGTAACGTCTAAATAAAATGTTCCGTAGTTGTTTTTAATACTAATCCTCGTTGGTTAAGTTTAAAATATTATTTTAATCATTTTTCATAGTTCCAATTAATTAAAACGTAACGTTAAACGTAACAAAAAAAATAGTATAGAAAACAGGTGGTGTATGGAGACTTTTTGAACTGACTGTGTATGGATATATATATATATATATATATATATATATATATATATATATATATATATATATATATATATATATATATATATATATATATATATATATATATACATATATGTACATATATATATACATATAATATATATATATATATATATATATATATATATATATATATATATATATATATATATATATTATATATATATATATATATACATATATTATATATATATAATATATATATATATATATATATATATATATATATATATATATATATATATATATATATATATATATATATATATATATATATATATATATATATATATATATATATATATATATATATATATTATATATATATATATATATATATATATATATACATATATATATATATATATATATATATATATATATATATTATATATATATATATTTACGTATATATATATATATATATATATATAATATATATATATATATATATATATATATATGTATATATATATATATATATATATATATATATATATATATATATATATATATATATATATTTATTATTATATATAATAAAATATTATAAAACTTATATAAATATATATATATATATATATATATATATATATTATATATATATATAAAAATATAAAACTTATATAAATATATATATATATATATATATATATATATATTTATTTATATATATAATAAAATAAAAACAATTCTACACACTAAGCACAAATTAGGATAAAAACCTTTTGAAACGCAATCTTAAGGTGCTTACAGTTCCGAGAAGATGAATGGCTCAGCGTTTGTGAGTCGCGAACGGTTCCCCCGGATACCGAGAGCCCTCCGGGAGTAAGTAGCTTTGCTGTGGCATTCAGGCTCTGCCGGAGTCGACCCTTCTTTCCTAGGTTCTACTAGTGGGAACACTATGTTAAATAATAATAATTATAATAATGATAATGGCAGGGTGTTGTGGAGGCGGACCCCTGTGGTACAAACAGCTATAGTAACACTACAACAATAACCACAAACGAACCAAACCACCCCGCCTCAGCCGAAACTATCCCCGATAGTTTTACCAGATCCAACATTGTGTTGTGATGGAAATTGCCTTTTCCGTGCAGTTAGCTTACACTTATATGGCACCAAAACCATCATGAGAAACTCCGAGAGGTTGCTCTAAGATATTTACAACAAAACTGGTCGGAACTTCACATATTTTCATTAATTGAAGACGGCGATATGAAAGACTTCAATAACTACTATAATTATATGAGGAAAAATGGCACCTATGGAACGAGCCTAGAGATACTTGCCCTCTCGGAAACCCAAAATAGCAACTTTCATATCTTCTCAAAACAACGAAGAACAAGAGATACAAAAATAACTTCTAGGGACAGACCAACAATAATAAGCACAGGAAAACGCAACAAAACTATTTGCCTTCTACTCACAGGCAACCCAATGTCGGGACACTTTGAGCTTCTGACACCACAAAACATTGAAAACATCCCAGACAACAGTAGACCAATAAAGGAAGCATCGGGCTTGCGACGTAATGGTCGAGGACGTCGCGGGAAATGGCAGCTCGACCAAAACGATGAAGACCAGAAAAACCGAAAATGAACCTGCCAAAAGTGTTGTGCCGGCGAGTAAGTCGACACCCACCAAGGCGGGAAAAATTACAGCAACGCATGAGTTACACACCACAGGAATCAACAAACATGCCATGCGTTGCTATAATGAAATCACAAAACCTGACAAAGAAATCACTGACAAGAGAATCACTCGCCGCCTGGACCCACTACCATCAATTCCAAGCACAACCGACGCAGATACGGGACAAACACAATCACCTAAGCCAGGCCAAGCTGCGTATGTTTTGCAAGGACAACATGCAACTACCAAGGTTGGCAAACCAAAAAAGCGGTTAAAGTGGACAGAGGAAATGAATAGAACAGTGATGCGCTGTTACTACACCGCCACCAAACTCGAAAGAGTGACATCGGGCTACAGACTGGAACTGCACAGACTTTTCTTGACAGAATATCCACATCTGCATTTACTTGTTACAGAACAGAGAGTAATAGACCAAAAAATAGTTATTACCAAGAACAGTCTCCTCGCATCTTTCGAATTGCAAACCATCAAAGATACAGTAGCTGCTGAATTAAACACTGGCCAACCAAACAATAGAAAACAGTAGAGCAGATACCGAACCAATCTCACACACACAACCACCCAGTCGAACACAACAAGACCCACCACCCAGCAGGAGCATAACTCAAAATAATATTACAAGGCAAATAGCAAGCACCGTACGACACCATATCACAGACAACAAAATCAATCACTCACCACCCCCTCAACAATATCTACAAACATCACCCCGAATTACCTCTCATACAAACACCCAGAGCAGAAACGGAGTTACATCTGGCTCGATGGTCGGGCATCGACCCCACAACAAGAAATCCCATCCCTCGTTTAATCTTCAAACAGAGCACACAAATAATCCTCAACACAATAAACAAGCACCTAATACCCCAGTACATAACAGACTTAAGCACAATCGAGGACATTCATACAATAATATACGCGGCAGCAATCACCACTCTAACACAAAATAATCAAAAACTCTCGCAACGACAAAGAGACTCCAATAGCAGAAAACCTAAATTCAAATGGCAAATAAGAATAGAAAACAAAATAAACATCAGAAGAGATCTAGGACACCTTACCCAGTTTATGAACGGAAACACATCCAAACGTATCACACAGGGTGTACACAAGATCAAATCTAAATCTCCCTACTGAACACTGCCAGAAACTCTTCATACTTTGAAACAAAAACTATCCGTATATGCCGCAAGACTCCTTAGATACAAAGAATCAAACGAGAGGAAAGACACCAACAACCTCTTCCGAAGAAGCGAAAAACAGTTCTCTACCGAAAACATATGTACACCGAGCAGACAGTAGTGAGTGAACCACCAAACAAACTCACAAATTATTGGAAAAGTATGTGGTCAGAACCCAAACTACATAATAATAACACCCCCTGGATCAACGCCGAAGGAGACAAACAAACATGTGACAGAACAAGAAAATTCTACATTAACTACACAAGAAATTACAGAAACAATCAAACATACACACAACTGGAAATGCCCCGGGATAGACTATATACTCACGCACCAAATCAACAAAGCCATTCTACAACCAGACACATTCCCCACTTTTCTTACACAAGGAATAACATACGTCAAACCCAAAAGCTCAGTCACCAGAAATCCGTCAAACTATCGACCTATCACCTGTCTTCCAACCCTATACAAGATCATAACAGCCACAATTTCCAAGAAAATAGAACGACACCTAATAGACAACATTCTCACAGAAGAGCAGAAGGGGTGCAGGAAAAATAGCCGAGGATGCAAAGAGCAGCTGATCATAGATAGCGTGATCATGGGACAAACCATAAAAGAACACAGAAAAAACCCTTCGACTCCATACCCCACAGCTGGTTAATCAGAGCCCTAGAGATCTACAAAATCAACCAAAACCTCAGACAATTTCTCGCGCAAATTATGAAAACATGGAAAACCAAAATCCACCTAAAAACACAAACCAAATGCATCCAAACAGAAAAACTATACATCAGAAGGATTATATTTCAGGAAGACTCTCTCAGCGCTCTATGGTTTTGCCTCTGTCTCAATCCACTCTCAAATACACTAAACAGAGCAGACCATGGCTGCAACATCAGACACCAAAAAGTGAACCGACATAAAATAAACCACCTCCTATATATGGATGACATAGAACTCTACGCTGCCACAGAAACACAGTTGAAAGAACTCCTCAAAATCACAGAAACATTCACCTTAGATATCAATATGGAATTTGGTATAAGTAAATGTAAAGTGCTCCACATCAACAAAGGTCAATGGCAAGGCCACTATGAGACAGAAACGATCAACAACGTAACACTCGATAATATGTAAACATGTAAATATCTAGGCTTCCAACAAAGCACCACACCCAACCACACTCACATCAAAACAGAGCTCAGAACCGAATTCAAAAATAAACTGACGAAACTTTTACAAACAAAACTCGACTCAAAGAATCTCACTAAAGTTATCAACACGTTTGCCATACCTATACTCACATATTCATTTGGTATCATCAAATGGACGCACACAGACATAGAAAACATTTATATCCTTATACGTTCTCAATTCACCGAATACAGTAAATTACACCCCAACGCATGCCAAGAGAGACCATCGAGAGGAAGGCAAGAGGAAGAGGAATCATAGACATAAGATCACTACACACAAAACAAATACCAGCACTTAGGAAATTCTTTCACACCAAGCAAACCAGCCTCCACACAGCAACAGTAAAAGCAGACAAAAACTACACACCTCTCGACTTATCCCGGTCCGACCACCCAGCAGACACACACAGTCACACCCAAGTACAACAGGAAGAGATGAAAACGTGGTCAGAAAAAACACTCTATGGAAAACACAGATACCACATAGAACAAGACCACGTAAATAAAAAACAATCATACACCTGGTTACAGGATGGGCAGCTATTCCCTGAAACATGCCATCCAGGATAAAGTCATCAGTCAGTCACCAGAAACTACCAAAAGCATATCATCAAAGACCCAACTATTACAGAAGACACATGCAGGAAGTACCACCAGCAGAAAGAAACGATCCAGCACATAACAAGTGGATGTAAAATGTTAGCCGGTACAGAATACACAGTCGGACATGACTCAGCGGCAAAAGTAGTTCACAAGCCCTAGCCACAACATGCAAACTCGCAGAAAACACAAATCCCTACTACAAATACACACCACCAATATCCATTCTTGAAAATAAAGATTACAAGCTCTACTGGGACATCAGTATCCATGCAGATAAAACAGTCTCCGCCAATAGACCCGATATTACTTTTCAGTGCAAAAAAGGAAAAGTCACTTATCTAATTGACATAGCTGTCCCCAATGACACAAATATCCAAACGAAATACACAGAAAAAAAATCTCCATTTACACAGACCTTGCAACAGAAATAAAAAGACTATGGGAACAAGAAAAAGTCATCATTGTCCGTCTCACACAAAAACATTCAGAAGTCAATGATTTTGAAAACATGTAACATTATCAGGTCATTCCTTAATACACAATGGTAACGCGTGCTGACTTGGTTTGTGCCCGTCAGCCTAACATGGAACCACATTGACCAAATGTGAGAAAGAAAAATAAAAACAATCATAATAATAACAAATACACAGACCTTGCAACAGAAATAAAAAGATTATGGAAACAAGAAAAAGTCATCATTGTCCCTCTCGTTATATCAGCCACAGGCCTTACATCAACAACATTCACACCACCTTAGTACAATTAGGATTCAACACAAACATACACTAAAACATTCAGAAGTCAGTGATTTTGAAAACATGTAACATTGTCAGGTCATTTCTTAATACACAATGGTAATGCGTTTGTGCTGACTTGATTTAGGCCCGTCAGCCAAACATGGAACCACATTGACCAAATGTGAGAAAGAAAAACAAGAACAACAATAATAATAAACGTCTTTATTTTATACTCGGCGAAATGCAGCAGTGCTGTTGTTAACCAAGTTCTAAAAAATACACAAAAGAAACACAAAAAAATAAAAAATAAAATAAAAATACAAACTCAAATACAATTTAAGAAGTATTCATTAGTACTTAAACTCTACTTACTCTAAACTAAGAAAGGAAAACATTATAATTCTACATCATATTGATACCCATATACGAACTATGATCCCCACCTTACCCTATAAAAGAGACATAATAAGAATAGTCAATAAGTCTGAAATAAAATCTCCTTTAGCTGGTTTCTGAAAGATACAGAGCAAGCAAACCTTCAGGAATTTCGTTCAAAAGTTTAGCAGATATATAGCCGAAAGACTGTTTAAACACATTTGTACGATGCCTAGGAATTTGAAAGCGGTCGTTGTACCTAGTATTACGCTGATACACCGAACTTCGTTGATGCAGCCTTCCACACAGAGACTGTGGCACTCCGGTCCTCAATAGTCTATGCAAAAAGCAACCCAGATGTAGCCTTTCTCTATCCTTAATACACAACCATTTCAGCTCCTTCAGCCTGCCACTCTGATGATCCCTCCCCTGCATCCAAAAATAAAACGTACACAGGAGTTTTAAATTTTTTGCAGCTTATAGTTCGACATAAGGTCCAGGCACGAACCGTAAACAAAATTACAACAATTAGAGTGAGAAAGAACAAGAGTCTCGCACAAATATTTTTTTAAGCTCAAATTGAGGATATGCCGATTCTTATATAAATTACGTCGTGAACAATACGCCCTTTGAGCAACCAAAGAAACCTGCTTTCTAAACCTGGGCTTACTATCAAATAATATTTCCAAATTTTAATATTCAGTAACAAATGGAATTCTCTCCTGGGCCATATTTAAATTGAAATTTGCCGAAGCCCATTCACTGTTTGTTCCAAAATACAGTACTGCCGACTTTCTCGGATTTATCTTCAAATCATTGTTATTAGAGTAGGTAAGAATCGAATTTAAACAGTAATTAATTTCCTGTTCCGCCAGTAATGCGTTTTCAAATTTTAAAAATTATGTAATGTAAGCGAAAGTCACTTATTTTTTTCCGTATTTTCAATTCTTGTAATTCCTATAATTAAAAGAGTTTGCCAAGCATCTATCAGACTAATAGTTTCATGTAGCAGTAGCCCAGTAAGAGAATTATCAATTCAACTGAGTTTAGTTTCGAAAGAAATTATCCAATTTAAGCCAAAATACAGGGATAAAAATTGAACTGAGTTAACCAATATACTAAAAAAAACTTATTCTAACGTTTAGTTTTATTTGATGTAAGTATGTAAGTTATTTTGAAGCATTTCTAGTAATTAGTTCCTAAATATAATCGAAGAAATAATTTTAGAAAATAACTATGTTGGAAATTTGGAATCTTTGGCACACACTTTATTTTTCCACTATTTTTCCACGCGCGATTCGCTAATCCAGGAACGATGATTAACTAAAGCTACACTTACAATCCCATGTATTATATTTTGCCTAACATCTGAATTACTCTAGCCAAACCAACAGCGTGACAGTGACAGCGTGACAATTCTGTCAAGTTGCTACTAGAGGGGACTATAAGGAATAGGCCCTCTATCTTTAGTTAG
>CM032448.1:48606683-48675932 GCA_019049505.1 Pachyrhynchus sulphureomaculatus
AATTAATTTAAAACTTTTAGTTTTGCATGTAGTTCCAAAATGTATTTAGTTTTAATATTCTTTGAAAAGTTTCAAGTTTAGAGACATTATTTTATGAGATTTTTGTTAAATGTAGAAAATTATGATACGGGGCTTGTTGTAACAATATCTTGGGACACATTGTAACATGTTATTCGGCATATGGCCTTTCAATGACGATATCTTTTAAGATAGTGACTTTGCACCAGCATATGTGACTGATCGTCCAAATCCTATTAAAAAGACAGAAAAATTTAACGTTTGACCTTGAAAATTCATAATTATTTGCTTCCGAACTTGATATAGGCACTTCAGGTTTGTAAAAACATTTTTCACCTTCGAAGGTTAGACCTGTTCCAAAGGCTCTACCGCGGAAACAAATAACGCATAGCAGACGCAAAAGAAAATCTATTGTTTTTACTGATACACCTGAAGAGGAAGCTTTAAGAAAAGAATGTGAAAAAAAAATGACAAAGGGACAGAAAAAAGATGGTAAAGATGGATCAAAAGGAAAAGGAAAGGGGAAAGGAAAAGGCATGGGCAAATCAACAAAAAAGAAAGATGATAAAGAAAAAGTTGAAAAAAGGATTTTTAAGATCTGATTCAAAACCTGAAACTGCGAAGTGGTATTGTCTAGTTTGCTGTGAAGTCTATAGCAACCCTGATAAGGAGGAATGGGTAAAATTTTATCATATAAAATGTGGGCACATGTGAAATGTGTGACAGGAGATACCATATAATTTATTTGTATTAATTGTTACTTTAATGAAGACCGAATTTAGTCATTATGTAGTGTCTATTTTTCGAAGGCTGATTATTTTTTTAGATACTTGTAGTGGGTTAAATAAATTAATGTGATACAAAGTGCCATTTTGATTATAAATATAGTTTATCTAACTAAGAAATTAGTTAAACACTTAAATCTTTAAAGTTGATTGTTTTTATAGAAGTATGTTTTAGTTCCACTGATGAAGCATATTATAAATAATATAAAGTGTTATGTTAGTTTGAAAAATAACAAAATTAAAGCTCAAATATGTATCAATATTTACTATATTTTTACTGTAACTACCTGCGCCATGGCTCTTACATCTAGCTCCAAAGACGGAGCAAGTTATACTAACGGTATTTTTTTTAAGAAAATGTCTGATGTGAAGTGTATATTAATTATTTTGATCTTATTCCCTTTCGGTATATTAGAGGAATAGTTAGGCTATCGACAGACGCTCTTTTAATGCTAAGACAGCAAACAGATATTAAATTAAATTATTTTTTCTAAAAATTGTTACAAGCCCCTTGCTCCCGTACAATCTTAACTTCTTCGTATATAACTAAATAAAAATTATTCTTTTAATTCAGAATAGCAACATCTAATGTATTGTAATCCAAATTACATCGTTAGGCTCGTCCTACTTCGACAAACCTCTAATTAAAATAAACATTTAATTTAGGTGATGTAAAACTTTTGGTGAACTCTGTATTGTGGTTAGGGCGGCCATTTTTGAGATTTATCTGGTTTTCTGCTTTTGCATTATTTATTGGAAAAGAATCTTGTTTAGTACGAAGAAAGCAAAGTTTATTGAACGGAAGTTAAACAAGAAGTTCAGTTTATAATAATAATAATAATTTAATAAGACTATGGTCGAGAAATTTTACCATGAATTTTATAAATCTCTGGCACAATGTTCCTAAGTAGCTGTTTGTTTTACAGTTAACCAAAAGTAAATGAGAATAAAAAATATTTGCCCGTAGCTGACAATTATTAGATGTATAAATTAATTTTTGGTCCCTATAATGGCTTTCATTTATTGAAAATAAACTAATACAAACTCAATCTTAAGATAGATACTTGGCGAAATATTATAATTGTAGGACTTCCAAAAATTGAAAATACTGAAAAAATAAGTGACTTTCAATTACATTTCATAAGTTTTAAAATTTGAAAACCTGTAGTATTAGTTCAAGTCGTAGAATTTAATAATAAATATGATTATTTTCAACCATACTTTGAAAGCTAAAGATGAACCTAATAGAGAATTATGATTCAGAGGTAGAGTAATGCACAATAACAAGGGCGAGGATGAGAGGTATGCTGCATTATAGCTAGTGTCAAGACCTCATATGAAGTGAGGAGTTTCGGCGAACTTAACTATTTATATCTATATATATATATATATATATATATATATATATATATATATATATATATATATATATATATATATATATATATATATATATATATATATATATATATATATATATATATATATATATATATATATATATATATATATATATATATATATATATATATATATATATATATATATATATATATATATATATATATATATATATATATATATATATATATATATATATATATATATATATATATATGCATATATATATATATATATATATATATATATATATATATTTATATATATATATATATATATATATATATATATATATATATATATATATATATTGTACTTTTTGTTTGAGATAACCCCATAAACAGAAATCCAATGGAGTGATATCTGGCGATCGAGATGGCCAACATTTATCCTGATCTCGCCCAATGACCCTGCCATGAAATAGTTCATTTAAAGTGTTTCGTACTTGCAAAGTATTGTGTATTGGTGCACCATGTAAGTGATAACATAGAGCATATCTTAGATCCACAGCCGTGTTATCCAGAACTTCTAAAATTTCGTTATTTAAAAAATCTGAATATCGTTGTGAGTTTAAATTATGTCTAAAAAAATATGGCCCTATTATTTGGTCATTTACAATGCCAGACCAAACGTTAGTTTTAAACGAGTATTGGTCAATTATGAAGTTTGGATTTTCTTGAACTTACTACTCCGTTAGAAGCAAACGTCGCTTCATCAGTCCATAAAACATTGTACGGAAATTTGGAGTCCTCTTCTATTTTTCCTTGGTACCAGAATGAAAATAACAACCGAATATTACAATTTCTATCCTGTAGAGTGTTTATCAATTTCGATTTGTATGGTCTAAATTTATTTTTGTGTAAAATTTTACGTAGACTTTCCCTGTCGATCTCCGGTTTAGACTTCGAAATAGTTCTAACATTGGTTTTGCCTTCTTCCACTACACTTAAGCACACATCTAACTCAGTATCTTCGGTATGTTTACGTGCAACACGATTTTTTCGGAAAACATTTCCCACAGATCCAGTCGATTTAAACTTTTTTATAATTCGGTTCACAGTAGATTGCTGCAAGTTTTTTTCAGGATGACGCTCGTTGAAAACATTTGCAACAGTGCGATGAGGTGTATTTTCCCCCACACAATAAAACAATTTCAGTTTTTTCTTGAAGAGAAAGCATGTTGTGACACCATCTGTTTCTTTCCATTCTAGTTTGAATTGCTAACTAAATATTTGTCAGCTTACGACACCATATTGCGATCCCTAGTTATCAATTGTTTCCAGGGCCTACTATTAATAAACGCATAGAAATATCGAGTTTTGCTTAGCCACGACTAAAATATGGCTGGATTTATTTTAAATTAGCAATTACGTCAACAATGACACCGAAAGTATTTTAATGTAATTTTTCGGTGGTATTATTAACGCGTAACTGCCAAATTATTAACTAGAATATGTGTAATATTTTTATTATGATTGCTAGTTAGAATTTAAAATGTATTATTGAACTAAAAAATGATTTTAGCTGAACTATAAAAAAACAAATAGGATAAAGCAGCAAGTTGTTAATTTGGTGTTTATAGTAAGAAACATTACATTGTTCAAAATTTAAATGCATTACTAAAAAGATCAAAATGTAAGATTTGTGTTAACTTACAAAAGTTTAAGTGTGTTCACTATCAAAATACGTAAGCGAGAAACATTTTTCTATTTAAAAACAAAAACTAGTAGAACTTTGCATCAAATATGATAATGTGTGAATTTTAATGTTCTATAAAAAAATTATGGACCCGACTTCATTTTGTTCTTAAATAGATTATAGATGCCTAGTTTTTGACAAATTAAATAATTTAAATAAGGTTGCAATAAATCAAGACGAAAAACAATTGCCGAAATGTCAAAAAACTGCCAGAAATTCAAAATCGTAGTAGGCCGTTGAAATTTGACAAGCAGATCTAGAATCACAAAATAAACCCTTTTGTCTAATAACTTTTTTAAAATTTGGCCAAATTATACGTTTTTTCCAAAATTTTACGAAAATGTCATTTTTGACAGGTGACTTCATGCGTAAAAATGACTTACTATACTTTATTTCTGATATTATTTGAAGCACAAATGGATGCAAAAACGAGATCTGGGCTAAAGTGATTTAAAAAAAATCCCATATGATGCAGATATATATATATATATATATATATATATATATATATATATATATATATATATATATATATATATATATATATATATATATATATATATATATATTTTATATATATATATATATATATATATATATATATATATATATATATATATATATATATATATATAAATAAATAAATATGGTTTAGCTAGTGGACCCTTCCATGTAGTGGAGATATTCAGCGCATTATCTCGCTTATTTAGCTGTCCATTTATTTTGATTTCCAAGTCTTCTCTCACTATGCGTGTTTTATAATGTGAAATCTAGGCTATTTGTTTAGATCCCTCAAAATTGATGTTGTGACCAGTATCATCATGGTGCTGAAAAAGAGCTGATATTGTTTGTTTGTTTTTGATAATTATTTTATGTTCTTGGATCCGGGTGGAGATTCTTCTGTTTGACCTATGTAAAATTTGTAGCAGTCTCCGCATGGGATGCTGTAAACTCCATGATTTTCCAGTTTTCTCTTGTCCTTGGGGTTACCCAGGATGTCTGCAGGCAGGTGTTCAAAGTAAATGAAGAAATATGAGTACTGCCAACTCCAAACTGTAGATTGGTTGCCTGGTCCTTTCCAGCAGATCGTTAAAGTAAAGAAGAAAGAGAGTAGGAGATAGTATATAGCCTTGGAGTACACCAGCGTTGATAGTGAAGGGATTAGAAAAAACTGTTCAGACATACCACTAGGGCGTAACTTAGCCAACAATTCGTCATGCAAAATACAATCAAATACCTATATATTCAGTGCAACTACTCGACATTCTCCAAGACATTCAGTTGCGCTGTCCCAAACATTACTGTCATAAGTCAGATCTCCTGTTGATCTTTGCTTACAAAAGGCATATTGATAATCGCTAATAATATTGATTGCTTATAGATATTTTAGAAGATACTGATTGATAGCCTCGTCCATAACTTTCGATATTATTGAGAGCAGTGCGACTAGTCGATAGTTAGTTGGAAAAGGTCTTCTTACCTTTTTTGTGGATATCAATTGAACTGTATCGTAAGCAGGAAGGAAATATTTCTTTTCTATTAGATAGGTTATAAAATCTGTGATGTGAAAACTGGTTCCCTAGCGAATTTTTTGAGTATAATAGGTATTCCATCAGCACCTGAAACTTTTTTGGTATGTAGCTTCCATAAAATACATTTTATAGTACGCTGTCTTAACTCAATATCGGGCATCTTTGACTGCACACCTGCTAGGTGTTTTTCTTGAAAATGTTCAGAAGCCACAGCGCCTTCGAATCTTTGATCGAACTCAGTCTAGCTGTTTGAAGGGCTTCTGAGCCAGCGAACATGTCACCAGCAAACTCCATATCGCAGTCAGATGGATCATCGAAGCTAAAATAAACGTACAACCAAGGAAAAGCTCAAAAATATTTCAGAAGTTCTTCCAATTTAGCTGATTTTTACTGCTAAATCTTGTGCAGTTTAAACGTGTCTCTATGACTGATATGGGAAATACTCGATGTCGAAAGAAGTTTACGATCGGAATAACCTAACGACGAATTTACGATCACGGTTTGGTTCACGGATAATCTGAGTAAAGCCACAACGATTCGACTTCATGGCCTTGTTCGTCGGTCCTATTTGAATACTTAAGCCAGTTGAAGTTGTGGACAGTCAAGTCTCCAATAATGATAATTTCGGCACTTTCATAAAATGATCGATAATATCTACAAGAGAAGTGAAAAGTGTCCTAAAGTTAGTGTCACTTGATGGCTAGCAGATAGTATGTGACTCGTTATTTTTATTCACATAATAGTAAGGTTTTGTAGATCCAGACCCTCCCCTCGTTTGGCAAAGAGATCACTTCTGATAAAAAGACAGATTGCAAGGTACGTCTTAATGCGAATAGAACTCATACACAAAATGGAGAAACTTGACTGTGCTGGTCGATGTACTAACTTTAGTTTCGCAGAGAGCGAGTAGGTGAGGCTTATTTGATTGCAGGTGTTCGTCCTATGAATTTATAATCGAATTTAAATCTGATATATTACAAAAAATCTAATTACGATCTCCGCATGTTGACACTCCCGCACTGACGAATAGAATAACATAGATAGTAAAACATTACTATTGCTCTTGTAGGTCATATATAAAGTATATATTATTAGAAAAACTGGAAATATTTGAACACTTTTTCATTAACAGAAAGTTATTGCTTCTATGAGTGATTTAATTAGTCTTACAAAATATGTTTAAAATCCAGAAAACTCTTATTACGAAAACTGAATTTCGAGAAAAAATATTTGAAAAGAATTGCTAAAGAGCAGCCAACTTTTTCTAAAGATAGAATTAATAAGACAAAACTGCCAGGTTGCAAGATTGTCTAAGAAATATTTAAACTAGAGTACTTAAGGTATTC
This sequence comes from Pachyrhynchus sulphureomaculatus, assembly GCA_019049505.1. NCBI lineage: Eukaryota > Metazoa > Arthropoda > Insecta > Coleoptera > Curculionidae > Pachyrhynchus > Pachyrhynchus sulphureomaculatus. Next base: position 48,613,464 of record CM032448.1, read on the forward strand.
GTGTTCCATACGGAACCTTTTATAAGTATATATATATATATATATATATATATATATATATATATATATATATATATATATAAATAAATAAAAATATATATATATATATATATATATATATATATATATATATATATATATATATATATATATATATATATATATATATATATACAGTGAAACTCCCCTTCGCGGACATCTCTCTTACATGGACACCTCCCTTAAACGGACAGTTTCTCATGGTCCCGACCGACGCTCATATAATTGCCATTGTGTTAACTCCCTCTTGGACGAACATTTTCTTGAACGAACGCGGACACAAAAGAATGTTCTCTTAACCGGATAAAAAACAAAAAAAATAAACGCTTTGTCTCATTTTTCTGTGGCGAGTATCGCTGTTGCGTTTCCCACGCCAACCTCGCTGCCTGCCTTCACTCAGGGACTTCCCCGAGTAAACCGAAAACTTACCGATCTCAATTTTTCGGTACACGCGGGGATTTAATATTAGTCTCACGCCTATGCGAAAAAGAGACACAGTGGGCTACACATTCATTGTAGAAATGACTCCAAATAGAAAAATTCTCACGCTTAAACAAAAAATTGAGATTGCTGAAGTTTACAATAAGGAAAAGTTAAGTGTAAGGGATTTATCCAAACGTTTTAATATCGGAAAAACACAAGCTGCTGATATAATTAAACATAAGGAAATCCTTCTAAACAAGTGGGTGTCGAACAGCAATTTGAATGAGAAAAGAAGCTTTTTGACTGGTGATGGTACCACTCTGGGACATTCTACATTCAGTGCTTCTTCTGGTTGACTTAATAAATTTAGAATCCGCAACAACATAAGTTTTAAAGCGATTTCAGGAGAAAGAGCTTCAGTTATTATTAAGATCATTCATCATTCTGGGAAACTGCCCTTCTTTAATTAAGGGATATTCACCTCTCATCTATAATGCTGATGAGACAGGCCTGTATTTTAGGGCTCTACCCAACAAAATTCTAACGTTAAAAAAAAAAAAATGTGTTAGTGGTAAATATCCCAAAGAGAGGTTTATAATCTTGCACTGTGCAAATATGCCGGGAGAAAAAGAAAAACTCTTAGTCATTGATAAGGCAGCTAAACCCGGAGCATTTAAAAATATTAACATAAACACCCATTCATTGAATCTGATGGTACAGCTTTTGAGTTAATTAAGAATATTACGCCATTGGATGCAGTTTAATTTGCAAAAACCGCTTGGAAACAAGTAACCAAGGAAACAGTTAAAAATTGCTTCCGTAAAGCGGGATTTAAGCATGAAAATATGCAAAGTGAAGACCAGTTAACTAAGACTGTTACATCTGATCCAGAAGATGACTTACCACTTAACGTACTTGCAGATATCTTCAAAAATAAGAATTTGTTGACGAGCTCTACCCAAATTTTTTAGATTAGATTTCATTTCTTTTTGTGTCCCAAACTGACTATATCTCGAATATCTGCCACTCAGCGATAAGTTCATTTTTTGAGCCCATTTTTTTTCAAGAAATAGAGTTTACTCCCACAGGAACCGGTCTCCGTGGCAGATATTAAGGCTATAATATCCTTATAACATGTAAAACTGCCACTCTGCGATGAGTTCACCCACTCTCAATTTTTTCCAACTTCCTCCCTCCATAACCACGGTAGGAATCGGAATTTGGTTCTATAAATTGTATTTTTTGGTTCAGTTTGTTACATTTAATATATTTATCTGCCACTCTTCGATAAGTCCAAAATCTTGATTATGAGCTCCATGACTATATATCAGGGGTGCTCAACCTTGAACTGCTGGCGATCTACCTCAATATTGTTAGACTACGATCGATCGACTCTGAGAGGCTGCAAGTAAGTGTGATGCAGGATTGTCGTCTAGGTAGGGTGTATCGTGGCATAGATATTAGTTTTCCGCACAATATGCATTTTTTTAGTGTGTAGGTCTGCTCTAAAATGTCAATGAAAAAACTCATAATTATTCAAAATTGCGAGTTTATTGGTTCCTACAAAACAAACGAGTTCTAGTGTCTAAACTTAACTAAAAAGTGACTTTGGATGTAGAAGCGTGGCACTGCATGTCCTCAGCATACTTTTCATAAGATGGTACGTAATTACCGAGTGCTAATCGCAAGCATGATGACATATGTTCGTCAGTTAGTCGATTGCGATATTTTGACTTAATTATCGTCATTTCAGAAAATGCAGACTCGCACAAGTAAGTTCACCCAAACATTCCCGTCAGTTGAAGGGCGATTTGCCTTAGATTCGGATATTTATCTTCAGATAAAAAACACCAAAAATTTGTATCAGATGCTGTAGCTTTGAGATGTATATCTGATAATCTGCACTAACTCATTTTCAACAGAACATGAGTCCATGTTAAACTGACTTACTATTTCAGTAGCTAATTCCTCAATGTTTTTATACGAAAAAGGATAACTCATAAATGATGCGATATTTGCCAATTTACTGAAATCATAAAAACGTATTTCGAATTGGCCCAAAATATTTGATAATTCTGCCTCATAAATATCATAATTCAACTGAGGAATCCTTGCTTTCAAAGACGGAAAATTTTTCAGATCCTTTCTTTTCAGTTAATCTATCATAAGTTGCAATTTACTTTTGAATACGTTTATTGCGCTAATCATCTCAATAAGAGTTTTTCCTTTACCTTGTAGCTCCAAATTAATGGTGTTTAAATGCATTGTGATGTCTGTCAAAAATGCCAAATCAGTCAACCATTTTCCGTTTTTCAGCATCTGAGTGTCATCACCTCTTTCGTCCAGAAAAGCTGTTATTTCGGGCAATAATTCTTGAAACCTTTCTAGGAATTTTCCGCTACTCAACCACCTGACGTCCGTGTGAAGAACTAAATCAGTATGTTCAGCTGACTCACTATCTTCCAACTGTAATTTAAAGAGCCGTTGTTGCAAGCTACGTGCATGGATAGAATTCACAATTTTTATTGCAATGCCCATAATCTCCTCCATGTTTAGAACTTTTGAACACCAAACTTGTTGATGTATAATGCAATGGAAGGAGAAAAATGAAGGGAAATCATCATTAGCTCGACACAATGCCACAAAACCGTTTTTGTTTCCAGTCATTGCTGGTGCTCGATCGGTTGTAATGTACACTAGTTTATATATTGGTAGCTTGTAGTTTGTTACAAAATTGAAGAAAACGTCATATATATCTTCGCCACGGGTCTTTCCTTTCAGAGGAATCATTGTCAAAAACTCTTCCTTAGCCGACATGTCATTGTATACCATTCGAATAAAAATAGACAGCTGGGCAGTATCTGTCATATCAGTGGATTCGTCGAACTGTAAAGAAAAGTATGTACATTCCATGATATCATGTTTTAGTTTATCTGCCATGTCCTGACTCATGACTTCAACACGCCTTGTGACAGTCGGACGAGATAACTGAAGTTCTCTAATAGCAGACATAATCTCTGTTATATTTTTAAAATCTCCAAATAAAGTCTCACCCGCTTCAATAAATGCCTCCTTCACAACCAATCGATCATCAAATGGTTTCTTGTGTTTCGCCAATATATGAGATATTTTAAATGACGCGATCGTTGCAGCCTTTGATTGTTTGGCTGGTCTTGTGAACATGGTTTGTTGTTTTTTCAAACAAGTTATCAAATCACGTACTTTTCTTTTCCTAATTCACCCTGTGACGGAAAATCCTTTTCATAGTTTTTATGAACCGTTTTATGATGCCTCTCTGAGTTCCCACGCTTAGCTATTGCAACTGACGCACGGCAAATGAGACAAATGCACTTATCCTTTACCATACAAAAGAAAAATTCTTCCTCCCAATCGTTTATTAAAATGATAAGTTTTACTTTTCTTCGCCGCACTCATTTTGGACTGTTTATTAATGAACTTTGTATCGATGTATCGCCTTCAGGTTCTCCTCTTTTTCTTTAAAATGGCGTCCACAAATCGTATTTCTAATTTGAAAAGAAGCTCTAAAGACTCTGCTTCTCCATGATCTTCGGCAATATTTTCATGCTTAAATCCCACTTTACGGAAGCAATTTTTAACTGTTTCCTGTTACTTGTTCCCAGGCGGTTTTTGTAAAGTAAAGTGCAGCCAAAGGTGTAATTTTCTTAATTAACTCAAAAGCTGTACCAGTTTTAATGTTTACTATCAGGTCTTTTAGTATTAGACTTCGGTAATAAATTTTAAAATTTTTTATAATTCCCTGGTCAAGGGACCTATTCCTGCAGGCGCAACATTTATATCGGCGCGAACGAAGTCTCGAATGTTCCCGTCAAACACGCCGCCCGAAGTTTCTAGAAAAATCGGCGGGAATCAAAAACGCGGCTTTTCTTTGACAAGTACCGCGCGTTCCTTTGATAAAGCCGCCTTTTGCCGCTAGCAGAGGGTTATTACGATAAAAGAATGTGATGAGGGGGTTATTCTGGCCTAATTGTGGATCGAATAAATTTTAGTAGTTTATTCATTACATTTTGTTTTAGTTATCTAAAACAAAATCTGTGAATAGTTCTATATCGGAATTTTTTTCTCGAGATCGACTCAAAAAGCACTCGCGATCGACTTGTCGATCGCGATTGACCGTTTGAGCACCCCTAGTATAGATCATTCAAAGTTTGATAGAACACCCGCGTCCGCACAAGCTGTCTTTTTTCAAGTTACGTTGCCACAGCGAAAATTCACTTCATAAAATTTAGTAAAAAGTAATATTTACCTAATATTTTTGCAACAACTACGTGGTAAACTGCCTACATATTTTACCAAACGATAGCAAAGTAATTTTTTTTATGTATATACAATTCTTTGTGACTTTTTACTCTTTAATGCACATACGACAATAAAAATTGTAAAAAACGCATGCTTTTGACCGAAGAAAAAATTTGGATTCCTATCTTATACGTGTTAAACATCTGAAACTTTTACAATCAATTATGGCAAAACGGCGTGATAAACCATCTTTATACTAAAGCAGTGAAGGCATGATGCAAAAATCTATTCTTTTTCAAAATTTCAAACAAAACTACTTTTAACCGTTACTCGTAAGAAATACCTTAACATCCATTACTGTGCTAAAAGTGTGGAAGCAGTGTCAATACTAGAGTTACTGAATCCCTGCTGTGTTGTTTAATCATGTGATTTTCACTTATTTTACGTCCATACAGATCTAATTGAAAAAAATCCCTATCATAGCTTTATTGGTCTATTGAAATAATGTGCCTTTATGTAGAGTCATTTGTATAGGAATTGAAACAACATATTTGAAGGAATTCGAGATAAAATATTATATGTGAGACTAATAATAATAATAGTAATGAAAATTCTCGATATAGAAGCCTTTTTATAGTATATTTCTGTGGGCACCTCTTGGGTTAGTCGTTTAAAACTTTTTAACTCTTATTCTTGTAAAGATTTTTGATAAGAATTGTAAGCAAACTGGCTATTTACTGTTCCATAGTTACAAAATAGATATTCTTGGTTGTCAAACTTTCCTGGAAGTTTTTTAATCAGTAACTCGGAGCTGAAATGGCTTCTATAAGTATAATTTCAATGCATCAAATCGAAAGAATGACTTCAAAATTATGTTTATATAGTAGTTAGCATTCATCTTCAGACCGGGCTTTATAATCAAGCATTCTGCACGGACTTAGCAGTTACTTGATGGAGATCCATGATAACTAAGAACGAAAATTTAAACAACTGTTTAAGATCATCACAAATATTTATTGTATTAGAGCTGAGACTTGTTTCGACGCACTGTGTCTGCTTCTGGAGCAAGATATAAAATTACTACAAAGTTTGTTACAAAATTTATAAGTTACCTGGAAATAACTAAAACAAGTTCAATAAGAGAGACCCACTGTCATCCAATTGATCATTGGGTAATAAACTAGAGGATTTTTTCCGGTTAATCCCAAGATATAAGATCCTGCCTTTTTGCAATAAACGACCCTATTAAGGTTTTGTGCATAGTTACCAGGTATTACGATAAACGTATTTTTATTTTACCTGCTTTCTATTGTACTGACACCTGCACTCATATTGGATCTATTTTTACTTATATATTTACTTCCTGGCAACTCCGTTTGGAGCCCTTTAAGTATTTTATAATATAGGCCTAGTGACCACAGGTCCCCATTAAGATTCGAAAGATACTTTTTATTATTTTTATTTTTAGTTTTACCTACAACGTAACGGTTCTATTTTAACTATGTGGCGTCCGTGGGAAAATTGCAATAGTGGCTATCGCAAGAGAAAACATTTATCACTTGACGCTAAACAAATAGTGAAAAATGTTTACGACAGTTTGGTAAAAAGAAATTTGAATAAACAAAGTGCTTTGTAAGAAATCAGTGAACTAACAAAAACACCAATTTCTACGATTAAGGGTATTGCAGGAAAATCATCACTCAGGAACAGGAAAAAACGGAAAGATTTTCAAATGCATCGTGTAGACGATTGCGAAAAAGACGTCATCAAGAGACAAATATATTCTAAGTATGAAGAGCAGTTGGTGCCGACACTAGACAAAATAAAATTAAGACTGGTGCAGGACGGGACCAACATAGATTGTGGCCGATCAACCTTTCACAGAATTCTCTTATGAGTGGGATTCGCGTTTCGAAAAATCAACAAAAGGCAAGTAGTGATAGAGTCACAAAGATTACAAATCTTGCGACATATTTATTTACAAGAAATTAAAAAGTATCGATCAGAGAATTGGCCAATAATTTACCTTGACGAAACATGGATCGATACCCATGACACTGTGCAAAAAGGGTGGGTTGACAGCAGTACAAAATGTCAGACTAACGCACCTTCAAATAAAGGTAAATGGATAACCATTTTGCATGCTGAATCTGAAAAGGGCTGGGTTTCAAATTGTCTACTGCTATCTTCAAAAAACACAAAAGATTCTAGTTTGGACTATCACGAAGACACGACCTCAGAACTTTTTGAAAATTAGTTTCAAAATTCCCCCTTTTGCCAAATGTTCCCGAACAGAGTGTTATAGTTATGGACAATGCAAGTTACCATAGTCGCCTACTAAATAAGGTTCCTAATGCAGCCAACACCAAATCGGAAACACAGGAATATATGTTAGAAAATGACATTTATTTTGACTTCAGTTATAAAAATGTGATCTTTTGGAAGTTTTGAAAGACTATAAATTAAAAAAGAAATATATTTATGATAGTATGGCTGCGAAAATGTTTTTGCGGCTTCCTCAGTATTATTGTGTGTTTAATCCAATTGAACATATTTGGCATCAAGTTAAATGAAAAATGAGGGCACAAAATGTTTCTCCTACTTTAAGCGTGTCAGTAGTTGAATTAATAAAAAAAGTTATAAATGATATACCTTGTGAAAGCTGGAAGAATTCCATTCAGCACGTTGTTAAAGTTGAAGATAATATAAAACCACAGATACTTACCTCAGCTGATCACAGTGATAGTGAAACCGAATTAGGCTTAAGTTAAAATATATTTTTATTTATACAATATGTCCCTTCTTGTAAACCCCATTCATTCAAACTGCATATTTGTACTTCTTATCCATTTGTTTTTTACATGCATTTATAAATAAACATTTCCAAAAAAACACATAATTTTATTTATTTGCATTAATGAATACAATTCTTAAGTCCATCTCTGCAACTTATCATAAACCAAAGGTCAGAATTTTTATATTGCCCACTTAAAACGGCAAAAAAAAATCAGGATCTTATATTTTGGGGCTATATAATTTTCATTCGTTAAATGTTTAGCGTAGTAAGATATGTTATTTTTCATTCTATAACTTTATTTATGTTCCTCTATTCTTTTATAAAATGATCTGCCTGTTTGTCCTATATAGGTTTTTTATTACCAGCCCCACAACAAAATTAACAGAAGTTTATGAATTATGCTGGGGCTCTTGTAATAAAACCTATATAGGACAAACAGGTAGATTTTTCTATCAAAAAATAACGGAATATTAACGAAGTCATATAATGAAAAGTAACATATCTACCTACACTAAACATTTAACGTATGAACATCATACTTTCAATGAAGGTTTCAGAATTTTACAAAATGAAAAGAAAGGGAAATTACTGAATTGTTTAGAGCAGGTAGAGATTAACCGGAAAAAATTCTCAGGTTTGTTACTCAACGATCAATTGAATGGCGGTGGGTCTCCTTTATGGATCCTGTTTTAGTTATTATGGTGAATATTATTAATTAATTTAACCCTTATAACCAGGTAACTTACATATTTTGTAACATAGCTTGTTGTTTTGTGTTACATCTTGCTCTAGAAATAGACAAATTGTGTCGAAACAATTGTCAGCTCTAATACAATAAACATATGTGGTGATCTTAAACAGTTGTTTAAATTTTGGTTTCTAGTAATCAAGAATTGGCTGCAACGCTCAACACCTCCTGTGGCTGAGCCGAGTATACCGAAAGATTTCTCTAGTTGAACCTCCAAACTTGCACACGAGTCTGGTCATAATTATAAACAAGTTTAAATCACGGTTTATCCTCCCGTTCAACTTCGTTTCTTGATGTTGGAAATGATTTCTTTAATTATCTTCACTTTTTTTCTTTTTAAAGTAGTTAATTAGGACCAAATAAGAGCCCTTTAGATCTAAAAATTTTAGGGGAGGAGTTTTTGACATTATATTGAGTGATATTAAAAAACCAGTAACCTAATTTAGATATGGTTTTATGCAAGAATTGACTCGAATTAAAATATGCCGTTCATAAATTTTAAAAAGAATGCGTTCATGTTACAACATCATTGTTGTGGTTAGTGAGATCAAATAGATCGAAGCACATCTTTACTCTATAATAGGGATTGTTCCCAGGGAGGTACATTACCCTTGGCGCCTCCGTACTTTGAAAAAGTAGACGATGTTGCCGCCATCTTCCTTCGGTAATTGGCGAAGTTCCTCTTAATTTTAAATACGAGGTTGGATTGAAAAGTTCGCTGCCTCACCAAAAATAATTATAATATTTTTATTATAGTACCCTCAATAAGTTCATACTTCCTTAGGTTGTCACAGAGAAAAATTTTGTTGCCGTAGAATTTGTGGTTTTTAGATTAGAATGAGTTTAGTGAGACCAAGTGCAGCGTTTTTGAAAAAATTGAACAACGTGCCATCATTAAATACCTGTTTAAAAAAAGATTAACACCAGAGGAGATCCACGATCATATGAAAATAACACTAGGGGAATCTGCTTCGTCATATAACACTGTGAAAAAACGGGTTGCAGAATTTAAACGTGGAGGAGAGAGCATCGAAGATCACCCTCGCTCCGGCCGGCCCACGGCGTCTAGGACTGAAGAAAATATCGGCAAAGTGTGTGATCTCATATTGAAAGACCATAGATTAACTATTAGGGGAGATTACAGGCACTATAGGCTCTCGTATAAACGAACACAAAACACCACTGCCAACGAACTAAGATTTTCTAAGGTTTCCGCTAGGTGGGTCCCCAGCTGAACAAAAACGAATCTGACTCACGATTGCTCGCGACTATTTTGGAGATGTTTGAGGCTGATCCGCAAGCTTTTCTTAACAGGTTTTTGACAATGTACGAAACCTGGGTTCACCACTATAATCCAGAGTCAAAACAACAATCCAAGCAGTGGAAAAAATCTGGTGAACCGACTCCAAAGAAAGCGAAGGCAATTCTGTCGGCTGGGAAAGTGATGGTGGTGACAGTTTTTTGAGATGCTAAAGGTATTATTATGGTGGACTAACTTCCGAAAGGCGAAACAATAAACTCGATTTACTATTGCACCCTTTTGTGTCGTTAACTTTAAGAAATTAAAGAGAAAGAAAATTTTGTTCCATCAGGACAACGCTCGCGTTCATAGGTCTGTTGAGTCTTTGGCTCAAATTCGTGATTGTGGTTTCGAATTGCTGCCTCACCCGGCTTATTTCTCCTGATTTGGCACCTTCGGACTTTCATCTGTTTCCAAACCTAAAAAAAACACGTCAGTGGCCAGAAATTTTCATCAAAAGAAGAAGTCGAAGCTGCAGTTAACCAGTATTTTGAAGACCTTGAGGAATCTTTTTTTTCAAACAGGCGTGGAAGCTTTAGAAAGCAGATGGAAGCAGTGCATAAAGCTAGGTGGAGATTACGTCCAAAAATATTTTTGTACGTATTTTATTTTGTTTTCTTGACTAGGCAGCGAACTTTTCAATCCATCCTCGTATATTAACTTCCTGTATAATTTGCTGGATATCTAGTATTGAATTGTTACTTAGTTACATCAACCGACTACTACCTTATGTTTGTTTATATTTATACATACTTAATCACTTAATAACATTTGATTACGAGTATAACACGTTATTAGAGAATATATCGGAAAACTGTAACAAATAGATGCTTATACTGCTCTTACGGCGACTTACTAAGCCTATTCAAGCAGAGCGGCACAGCACTTATTGCAGAAACGCACTTTTCTCGTGCTTACTGCTCGAAGGCATAGATGGCAGCATTGATATAACAACTAAAGACGAAACGAAAAGAATCGTATTTTTAGAAGTTACCAAAAGTGTTCTTCGTATTTGCTGAACCATCCCAAGACGCGTTTCGCCGTATCACGGCTCATCAGCTGGACTAGTTTCAGCAAATACGAGAACACATTTTTAGTCCTTTATCCAGGTAACTAACGGAAAACTGTAACAAATAGATGCTTATACTGCACTCTGTCGGCGACTTACTAAGCCTATTCAAGCAGAGCGGCACAGCACGGCTGCCACTTATTTCAGAAATGCACCTCTCTCGAGTTTACTGCTGAAAGGCATAGATTGGTAACTTCTAAAAATACGATTCTTTTCGTTTCGTCTTTAGTTGTTATACCAATGCTGTCATCTATGCCTTCGAGCAGTAAACTCGAGAAAGGTGCATTTTTGCAATAAGTACCAGCCGTGCTGTGCCGCTTTGCTTGAATAGGCTTAGTAAGTCGCCGACAGAGTGCAGTATAAGCATCTACTTGTTACAGTTTTCCGTTAGTTACCTGGATAAAGGACTAAAAATGTGTTCTCGTATTTGCTGAACCTAGCCCAGCTGATGAACCGTGATACGGCGAAACGCGTCTTGGGATAATTCAGCAAATACGAAGAACACTTTTGGTAACTTCTAAAAATACGATTCTTTGCGTTTCGTCTTTAGTTGTTATACCAATGCTGCCAGAGAATATATCATTAAATACCTGTATATAGTATTATTTTATTTTAATATTTTTTATGCATTACAAAAATTTTTTAATATGTTTATAGATAATGGTAAAACAGACATACCTGAAAAATATTATCTCCATATCGTTCTGACTGCTCAAAAAAATATTCTCCAATTCCCTTATCTATTTGTGGCACTTTACTTGGAGGACCCTTCATTATTAGATTCGTCATCTTCTCTGTGCTAGCAACGCTGCTATTGATTGCCGTTTGATGAAACTCTAAAAATCTTAATCCCTTTCAATAGTAGAACCTTTTGTGGTTAAGCCTAATTTTATCGGTAAATTTCAGATAAATTACAAGGTGTGTCTGAAAAATATGGAAACATAACTCTTAAAAACTGAAAATGTTAACGTACTTCTACAGGATTAGAAATATTTAGTAAAACTTAGCATTTACAGAAATAATTCATATTAAACCAATCCAAAAAAATGAATTTTTCGGTTTTAATTTTTATCCTTAAGTATTTGTGCATTTTAAGATTTTAAATTTTAAATTCATGTTTTAGAAAAAATTTACATTGCATATGTAAAAAAATTTAAAAAAAATATATAATTTTCATTTTTTTAAGTCACCTTTTTCTAGTATTGGGACACTACACTACGCAGCAGCGGGATGCGGAGAAACTGATTCGTACTGAGCTTAAATCGAGAATTGATGCTGGCGTGAATAATTTAATATTTAAGTATGTGGATGGTCAGCCCAAAATACAAAAGCGGAAAAAAAACTAAAATCTATCGGGGCAGCTCATACTTCTAATTATGGTGGCTTAACTGTTTATTATCAAAATGTTCGGGGACTCAGAACCAAGCTGGTTGCTCTGGCTCGGAATATTGCATTGCAGTCCTATGATGTAATACCCTTGTCTGAGACCTGATTGTCGAATGCATTTCATGATGCAGAGCTTGGAATGCATGATTATGTGATTTTTAGAAGAGATCGGTCCCTGGCCACAAATGCTGCACTCAGGGGAGGTGGTGTACTGATTGCCATTAAGAAGCACACTCCTTGTCAGCTAATTGCATCGCCGGATAGTATTGAACACCTATATGTTTCTGTTAATTTTGGCAAGTGCGTTACTGTTATTGGCTGTGTCTATATACCACCTAGATCACCTACCGAAACTTAACAAATATTTAGTGATACCCTTGATAGCATCTCTAAGGCATATCCAGACTCTAAGTTTTGTGTGACTGGTGACTTTAATATTCCTAAAATGGCCTGGATCGAGGAGGCGTTGAGTTCAATACCGTTTCCCCTGGATTCACCCGCTGGCCGTGAACTGGAGATATGTGAAATAGTGTCAAATATGTGTGTCTTTCATAATTTATTTCAAGTGAGTAATGTAATTAATAAAACTGGTTCTGTTCTTGATCTGGTTCTATCCCTGGGGATGGCTGATGATCCTCTGATCCTACCGGATGATTTCCATCCACCTCTTGAATTTAAGCTAATATTTATAACTCATAAAAAAGTTATTTCACCCCAATTCTATTATGATTTTAAGTCTGCGGATTACATTTCGATAAATCATTTTCTGGGTTCGGTATCGTGGGATCATCTGCTTTCGAACCGGGGGGTTGACCAGATGTTGAATATTTTTTATGATGTAGTTTTTAGGGCCATAGATTTGTATGTTCCGTTTAAAAAAGGCATCTAGTAAAAAATTCCCTAGGTGGTTTTCTCCTGAGTTGAAAAACTTAATAATTCATAAAAAAAGAAGTACACAAAAGTTTGGATCGTCTGGGGAACCTCAGGACTATTATTACTTCTCTGCTTTAAGATCACAGTGTAAGAATCTATCACGTAGGTGCCATATTGATTATATCTCCAATGTTGAACTCTCTATTAGAGATAACGTGAAAAGCTTTTGGGACTTTGTTGGCGCACAGCGTGGCACAAATAACCTTGTTGACCTGTTTTATAATGATCAATCGGTGGACATGGGCATTGATGTGGCTAATCTTTTTGCAAGTTACTTCGGCTTTGTTTACTCTGATGAGTTACTTGATTATCCAGCCTTACCCTCTACTAATATTCATAATATCTTCAAATTTAAGATCACAATTTCTGAAATTTACGAGGGGCTCTCGAAATTGGGTCACAGAAAGGGGTCTGGTCCTGAAGGTTTACCTCCTGGATAACTAAAGGCATGTAGCTTCGTATTATCGGGACCATTATGCATGTTGTTTAACCGGTCATTGGAGGAGGGTTACTTTCCTGAGTATTGGAAGACCAGTTTTGTCACCCCGGTATTTAAGTCAGAGGACAGGGCTGATATCGCAAACTATAGGCCAATAAGTATTTTGAGTACTGTTCCTAAATTATTTGAAAACTTAGTAACTAAAGTATTGGCATCTAACTTGGGACCATCTATAATAGATGAACAGTTTGGTTTTCAGAGAGGCAAGTCTGCTGAATTGAACTTGATTTCCTATATGGACTACCTATAGAGGACCTTGGAGAGTGGATCTGAGGTATATGCCATCTATACCGATTGCTCTAAAGCCTTTGATATGGTCAACCTTGGTGTTCTTCTTAAGAAGCTCAATAACCGTGGCATATCGGGTCCACTGTTGGGCTGGATTAGGAGTTATTTGTGTGGCAGAGTTCAGGTGGTTCGAGCTAATAATTTTAAGTCTGTCAACATTACTGTGCCCTCAGGATTGCCTCAAGGCTCCCATATGGGGCCTCTGCTGTTTACCCTATTCTTGAATGATGTGACCGACTGCTATGGGTCTTCCAAGTTCTTGCTCTTTGCTGATGATTTGAAGTTGTATACGGCTGTTAGATCGATTGAGGATTGTGTGGGATTGCAGGGTGATTTGGATAGACTTAGTGTCTGGTGTCAGTTAAACGGTATGGTTTTTAAATACTTCTAAATGCTTCTCTATGTCTTTCTCGAGATCGCGCAATCCATTGTTTTTTAATTACAGCAGAAATGGGACTTCCCTCGTGTCCGTGGTTAATGTTAGGGATCTGGGGGTTAAGTTTGTTCGAGCACTGAGTTTTATTCCTCATATAACCGAGGTGATGTCTAGGTCTCTGAGGATGCTTGGGTTCATTAGGCGTTGCTCATCAGAATTTTCATCCATTACCTCTATAAAAATGCTGTAGTGCTTGTTGGTTAAGCCTCTCTTGAAATATTGCTCAAGTTTGTGGAACTCACCTTTTGCTTGCCATGCTAGGAGCTTGGAGCTTGTTCAGAGTAAATTTGTATAATTTTAAATTCTTTAATAATGATTCTTTTAGTTATTCAAAACTGTCATCTATATTAAACCTGAATACCCTGTCTAACCGGAGAGTTCAACGCAATCTTGTAATGTTCTTTAAAATTTTAAATCCATTGTAAATTGTCCAGAACTTTTATCTCAGATCAAGTTGTATGCACCCTCTAGACATACTAGATCTACGTTGTCCTTCTTCAAACCTTATCATAAGACATCCTACGGAGCTAATACCTTCATGACATGATCTATGGGCATTGTAAATAACTGCCCATCACTGAACTTGTTCTCCAGCTCCTTGTCTCTTTTTAAGAGGCAGATCGGGGTTCTTTTCTGAATTTCTTAGTTTTAGCCTTTAGTTTTAAGTGTCATTTATACATGTAAACTTTTTGTATTTTGTCTTTATGAGTTACTGGGCCTGTCCTGTAAATAAATAAATAAATAAATAAATGAATAAATAATTTATCTAAAGCAAATTAAATTAGGCTGTACGCCACAATCATTTTTTTTACAGAAAACATAAAGGATTTTTCCGTATGGTGCAGACACTTTGACGGATACTATATATAAACGTAATCGGATTTATCAAGGAAATGATTTCGCTTTTTAAATCAATTTTTACTTCTCTAATTAATGTAAATATTTTAATGTTTTTCGCATTATCATTATCATTCCTTAATTTATAGATTTTCTGTATTTTTTGACACATTAGTAGCGTATAATAATCTCAAAGTAGAACAACAATCTGTTGTCAAGCTTTGAGCTAAATAAACAGAAAGCCAATACCGTTCCGGTTGGTACTTGACTTCTTACAAGACCGGGCTGTTATTTTCGATGACAATTTTTATAAGGTAACTCAAAGAACTAATTGAAAATTATCAAAGTTTTCATATTCGAACAGTAGACAATAAAACTAATAGAGAAGTACCGCTATCCCTTTGAGTTAAAAAAAATAACCGACCTCGTTCGATTACATTTTACTGAATTGCACTTTTAAAAGAACATAAAATATTAATCTGAAAGCAGTAAACCAAGAATCTACATATTTACAATTAAATGCTCTCTAAATCAAAATGCTGTCTAACGTATCCTAAAAACTGACTAATTAGATCGACTGCTAACGAATTTGTCAACTGTAAATTGTATAGGGATAGGATACTTTCAAAATTTGAAAAAAAAAAACCTTTATTCGCTAACTTTCCCAATCTCACCTTAGGTTATAAGAAAGAAAGTATGTAACATTAGACGCCAAAAAAAAAAATCAGGAGTTAATAAACTTAATTATCAAGAGTGCAATAGATGTTACGTAGGCTAAACGGGACGGAATTTCAAAACAAGATTCGCAGAACACAATGCCTCTTATAGGTTAAAAAATAAAAAATCACACTTTGCCAAACATTTCTTAGAAACAGACCATACTTTTCTCAATATTAATTGTTTACAAATACTCCATATGGCACCTAAAGGGTCAAAACTCAATTTCTTAGAATCCATAGAAATTTACAGACATTCAAAGGACCATAATATAAATTTACTGAATAGTCAGTTAGACGTAGCAAATTCTGTTTTGTTTCAACTGTTTTAACACATAATAGACCCACATCTGTTCATCATAAAAACATAAAATACCAAAAATCTGTTTTAGTCTTAGTTAAGCGTTTGACAATGTAGTTGTACTACGAAATCGCGATAACGCAATTGTAAAATCTTTACACATATATTTAGTGACAGTTAACAAAGTAATTAAGTAGTTTTATTGTTAACCTTTTCTTAACCTACCCTCATATTGTTCATATTAATAAATTTAATCTCTAGATAATCTATTGAGAGGATATGTTCATTTCTTGTTAGTTTCTTTGAGATTACCTGATTAAGAGTGTAATAATACAGTTTTAAAGATGAATACTGAAAAAAGTAATAGCCGTCAGTGCAAAACTTCACCAAATAAGTTTTGTTACGTGTGTGGACAGTACATTTTCAAGTCTCAAGGAAAAAAAATATCTGAAAAAGTATGTACTGCCATAGTACTAACAAATGAGCGGCAAAGCTAACATCAGTTTTCTGTAAACTTTTCAATCTATGCCAACGAAAGACAATATTTCCTTCCTGGTGGAAATATCCTACAGTTCAGTCGATAGCGAAAAAAAGCAGGAAGATCATGTTAAGCAACTACCAACCAGTGGCATTACTTTCAATAATATTGATAAATATGAAAAAGCTATCAATCAGCATCTTCTAAAATATCTAAAAGGATTCAATATTATTAGAGAGTATCAATATGACTTTTGTGGGCAAAGATCGATAGATAATTTTTCTAACTTATGTCACACATATTTGGAACAACGCAATTAAACATTTTGGAGAATATCGAGCTGTTGCACTTGATATATCCAAGACAGTAGACCATGTTTGACATGACGGAGTGTTGGCTAAGCTGCGCTCTTATGGTACGTCTGAAAAGTTTATGGCTTATGTGTTTCTTCTGCGAACGTTCTTTACGAATGCCAGCCGACGAATTTCTGTCCAATACCTTCCCTACCAACGCCGGTGTTCTGCCGGTGTACTCTAGGGCTCCATACTGTATCCTACTCTCTTTCTTATTTATATTAATGATCTGCTGGAAATGGCCAGAAATCTAGTCGGCAGCTTTGCAGATGACAGTATGCTTGTTTTTTTTCATTTACTCTGAATGTTCGAACATCGGCCGTTCATGCAAATATCTTCGGACAGCAGGAAGTCGTTTCACTTACCAACGACCTAGAGGAAATTCTGTCTTGAAGTAACAAAACTAAGTAAAATTTAGAGCTACAAAAGCCCAGGCTGTAGTTTTTTCTAAAAAAAAAAAGTTAACGGTAAGGAACCCGACATAGTTTTGTCGGGGCAATGAATGTTGTAACGTCCCAGATTTTAAGAATACACAAGCTGGTGGCTAATACGCTATACTCCACTGTTTTATATCCACTGTTTCTACTAAATGTTGATAAAATAACTTATTTTTTACAGTCCTCGACTTCCAGAATCCTGAAAAAAATCATGCATAACATAATATATTCAGAGCAGCCCTCTCCAATCATTTTCATTTGTCTTATATATTTGTCCTACTGTAGAAAAATATAGAAACTATTTAGCGATAAGAAGTTATGTTAAAAACGGAGAAATCATATTTATTATTAAAATACACCTCGTAGAAAAAGATAATATAACCTCTTTTGCCTATAAGATATAAAAATCATTTTAAAATAATTATACCTCACTCATTCTAACTAATTTTGTGAGTGTTATATTTAACGAATAGTTATGTAGTGACACATATTTTAAAAAGTCCTAGCGATACTCCATGTGAGAGGCAAATCTTAAGAAAACGGATGGTGGCGACCCGTGGCGTTACAGGAGCGACACGTGTGCGGAAAAAGCGATTCACGTTCTTGAATCTCTGTAAATTGTAATCGGTGGGAAACACAGTCCTGGGTAAATTATTTCAATGGGATGATGTTCTCCATGTAAAAGACTGCTTGAAAAGCGTTGCATAAGGAGAGTAACAAGCTGAACCTCATACGGATGTGAAGTGTTAGTGCGACGTGTATTTTTAACATGCACCGCTCTGGGAAGAATTAAGCGGGCTACATCCTTCGAACACTTTCCATGAAATTAATTGTAGAATAGGCTCAAGTCGCCAACCGTTCTTCCATGTTCCAGCGAGTCAAGGCTGCCGGTCAGTTCCGGGTCTCCAATCAGACGTACAGCTCTTCTCTGAATAGAATCTAACAAATGCAAAGTATGTTTTGGAGCGGAGCCCCAAACATACATTGCTATAACTATGTCGGGTTCAGCAACTTTAACTTTTTTAGAAAAAACTGCCGCTTGGATTTTTGTAGCGTTAAATTCCACTTGGTTACCAAGATAGAATATAAGTTGAACGACTTCCCGCTGTCTGAGGATATTCGTCTCAATAGCCAATGTCGAGCGTTCAAAGTGAATGAAGAGATAAGCGTACGGTCACCTGCAAAGCTGTAGATTGTTTCCGGACTTTTCCAGCAGATCGTTAATATAAATGTAAAAACGAGTAGGAGATATAGTACGGAGCCCTTGGGGCACACCGGCGTTGATAGTAAAGGTATTAGAAAGAAATTCGTCGACTGCCACTCCTAAAGAACGCTCTCTGAGGAAACATGAGAGCCACAAACAGAACTTTTCAGACATACCATAAGAGCGTAGCTTAGCCAATAGTCCATCGTGTCAAACACGTCCGAATGCCTTGGATATGTCAAGCGCAACCGCTCGAGATTCTCCCAAGGGTTCAATTGCGTTGTTCCAAATATGTGTTACATAAGTCAGAAGATCTTAGATTTTAGAAGATGCTGATTGATAGCCTTTTTCATGACTTTCGATATTACTGAAACCAGTGCGACTGGTCGGTAGTTATCTGGCAAGGTCTTCCTGCCTTTTTTAGGTATAGACTGAACTGTAGCACATTTCCAGCAGGAAGAAAATATTTCCTTTCTGTAGGATAGGTTGAAAAGTCTACAGAAAACTAGTGTTAGTTCCTTCGCACAATTTTTGAGAACTATGGCAGGTATTCCGTCAGCGACAGAAGCTTTTTTGGTTAAAATACGTTTAATGATACGCTGTCTGAAGACAATATCGGGCATCCTTGACTGCACTATGGGAATAGTAGGTGGTGTTTTTCCTTGGAAATCGACAGTAGAATGTGAAGCAAAGAGTTCAGCCAACAAGTTCGCTTTCTCAACAGGTGTCGTTGCAATAGAATTATCTGACCGTATGAATGTGGTATGGTGGATTTGGTGAAATTTTGACTAACTGCCTTAGCGACTGACCAAAAGAACCTGGAATTGTGAGGACAAGCGAGAAGTTTGTTTCTAAATCGTTGATTGTGTGCCTCCTTGGTTTGGTCGATAATTTCTTTGCATCTGTTCCGGGCACGAACAAAGTTGTTACGATTTATGGTGTTAGGATTTCCACGCCATTGTCGGTAGGTAAGATGTTTAGAAGCAACAGCTTCTTTGCATTTTTGGTCAAACCAAGGCTTGTCGTTGGAAGGGCTTTTTGTCAAAAAGGAATGTAAGCTTCCATACCAGCCAAAATAACATCGGAAACCTCCCTGGCTCAGTCAGATGGGTCGCCAGATCAAAAACAACCGTCCAACCAAGGGAAAGTTCGAAAATATTCCACGAGATGTCCATTTAGCAGATCTGTCGTGCTAAGTCTTGCGCAGTCTATACGCCTCTCTGTCACTGATTGTTAGGATACTCGATGCCGAAAGCAGTTTATGGTCGGAAGAACCTAACGGCGGATTTACGGTGACCGTGTAAATCTCCAGATTGGAGGTTTAAAAACAGATCAAGAAGACTGGCGAACCCCCCATCTCGATCAGGGATCCATGTTGGTTCATCAATAAGCTGAGTTAAGCCACAACTGATACTTTATTTATTAATTTATTTTATTTTTTTATATTTTATATTTTATACTTTATTTATTAATTTATTTAAGTGTATTTGGCCCAGCGACGTACATAGGTAGTAGATGTTCACAGAAATGCAATAACGTCCGTGGCAGCACTACCGCGTTGTCTAAAAAGGTGGTGTAAAATGCAAAAAGGCACTTGGACAACATTGTCGGGTATTACGACATCCTCGCCGATATCCTTAGGATATGAAAAAGGGTAAAATCTCAGGCGGGGAGGTGAGCGATAAAAAAAAATAAGAACAAAAAATAAATAACTAAATAGTTTTAACGCTTTGTTTGTAGATATTAGTAATATCCAGTTATAAAATATTAATCGGAAAAAATGAATGTGGTTAGCTCGTAATAATATAGATATGATATTTAATAAAACGCACTTAATAAAATTATTCCCTTGTAACCTTAAATTAAATAACCGATCAAGTACAAGCTGGACTTGCGCAATTAGTGTTCCGTACGTTGATGGCTTTTAAAATAAAAATTTTTGTTACGGAAGTATAAAATGATCAGTGACTTCACTAAAACATCCCAAATGAGTTTCCAACAAAGTTTTTTCCGATCTTTAGTGAAAACCCATGACCTTGAAATTTTTGTTTTTTTTTATATACCAGAGAAATTATTAAAGTTAATGCACTCATTATAATTTTCCTTCAATCTACACCCTGTAGAGAATAATCTAGAATTTTTTCAAAATTTTTCGATTAGTGCTTTTCGAGATAAGGGGGCAGCAATTTTTCGCACTTTTTTAAAAATAATACTAAGAGAATTGGGCGCAATTATTACGTTATATATAAAGGGTGTCCCAAAATTCAAGTAAGATTTGAATTTGGCGCCATTTGTATGGTAAAGTGTTGCCAACAAAACAAAAAACACAGCGTGACAGCTGACAGTTCAGAGTTATTAAAATGGAGCGCTACACGAAACTACCACGTGTTTTCATTGTTGAGAAATATTTTAAAAATAATGAAAGTTTGGCAGCTACAGTTCGGAATTTTCGTACAAAATATGGTCGGAATACTGATTTAACCGCATCAACTGTGAAGAGATTAATCGAAAAATTCAGAGAGACTGGATCAATTAGTGATCTTAAACGCACTGACCGTCCTTCAACAAGTCGTTCGATACAAAACATTGAAGCAGTTCGTGAGAGTGTTGCTGAGACTACAGGAACATCAATTCGGCACCGTGGTCAAGAATTGGACATTTCGAGAAGCTCTCTACAGCGTATTTTCACGAAAGATTTGCATCTTCATGCTTACAAAGTTCAATTGACTCAAGAACTGAAGCCTACTGACCACGCACAACGAAGAGAGTGTTGAATGGATTATGGAAAAACAACAAGTGGATACTGATTTTTCGAAGAAAATCATCTTCAATGATGAGGCTCATTTCCATCTTGATGGCTTCGGTAATCGACAAAATTGTCGCATTTGGGGTTCAGACAATTCACACGTGACTGTTGCGAAACAAATGAATCCACAACGTGTCACTGTTTGGTGCGGATTTTAGGCTGGAAGCATCATCGAGCCATTCTTCTTCGGAAATGCGGTTGGTCAGGCAATAACAGTTAATGGTGATCGTTATAGCGATATGATAATCCAATTTTTTGAGCCTAAATTACAAGATATGGATGTGGACGACATGTGGTTTCAACAAGACGGTGCCACGTGCCATACAGCCCAAGAAACAATTCAATTACTGCATGAGTAATTTCCTGATCTTGTAATATCCCATTTTGGTGATCAAAATTGGCTGCCCAGATCATGCGATTTAATGCCGTTAGACTTTTTTCTTTGGGGTTTTTTAAAGTCTAAAATTTATGCCAACAAGCCCACGATCACCCACGACTTGAAGGATGAAATTAAGCGCTGTATCAATGAAATTCAGCCACATTCATGCAAAACGGCCATGGAAAATTTCGACAAAAGAGTGCGTATGTACCAGCAAAGCCGTGGAGGCCACTTACCCGATATGTTATTCCATACATAACCCTATACTGTACTGTATACTGTAAAAATATTAATTCAGAGGTTTTGACTGACCACCTAAAGTCTATTCCATGAAGAAACATTTACGATTTGGATAACATTGATAAAAAAGTAACTTTCTTCAATGAAAATTTATTAGCCCTAATGGACATACACGCACCGCTAAAGACGATAGTTTTAAGGAAACCATACTGCCATTGGATTACCGACAATATTAAATACCTTATTAGACTAAGAGATAAGGCCAAATGTAAATATAGAAGAACAAAAAAGCCAGAGGACTTTAATATCTACAGAAACTACAGCGCACTAAGAAGGGAGAAAAAAGCATATATTCAAAGCGTTATAATAAATTTAAGCCGAAAGGAAAAATGAAAAGCACTTAAAAACTTAAATATTATTAAAACTAAAAATAAAAAACTTCCTGACAATCTTTGTAATTCGAACGAAATAAATCAATATTTTATTAATTCAATACCTCAAATTAAAAACCCTGATCTCGATGCTAAAAAAAAACTATTACATAACTAATAACTCAAATAAGACTGCTTTAAAACTTTGTGCTGTTACTGAAACCAAGATCTCAAAAGCTTTGTGCCGAATAAGGACAAAAGCTATGGGTTCTGTTAATATTCCTATTAATTTTATCATTTTTTGCTGTTCCTTTATTTTAACATATATTTGTCATATTGTAAACTTTTGTATCGAGATGTCAGTATATCCATCCGCCTGGAAAACTGCGCATGTCGTACCATTACCCAATGGCATATAGTGATTTACGCCCTGTAAGCATACTTCCAGTATTATCAAAAGTTCTTGAACATATTGTAAAATCTCAACTAGTAGAATATATAGAAAAGTATGATATTTTCCCTACAGTGCAGTCTGGCTTTAGGCAATCACAGAGTTGTGCGACTGAACTTTTTAATGTAACCGACCATATACTTAGAGGGATCGATAGAAATAAATGTATTATTTTAATCTTGCTCGATTATTCATAAGCATTTGACATGCTCGACCACTCACTTTTAATTCTAATCTTGAAGTTTGTAGATCTGGACGAGGACCATGTTAAGTTTATTGGAGAATATCTCAAAGAACGTCATCAGAGAGTTGCCTTGAGTGGATCTTTCTCGGACCTCCAAAGGGTGATCAGAGGCGTCCCGCAAGGATCAATTTTGGGCCCTATTCTATTCTGCATGTATACCCATTTATTTCCTTCATTTCTCAAAGTCCGTAACTGTCAGATGTACGCTGACGATACTCAGTTATTTTACTCTTTTTCTGAGAATGCAGGGCTTGACGGTTGTCGACTGATAAATGGTGATTTGGAGGTTATACAGAGAGTTTCGGAGAAACATCATTTGAAACTTAATCCCAACAAATATGTCGCAATGTTGTTCGGTAGACCAATTGATGTAAAGAGACTCACTTCACTAGTTGAAGTTAATATTTCTAATGAAAGGATACCTGTAAAAACTGAAGCTAAAAATCTTTTTGGATTCAACTTTAAGAGGGCATTGGGTCTACTTAGGTGTCTTTATAACTCAAGACCATCAATTCCTATATTAGTACCAAATTTCAACTTTCTATATCAAATAGTTTCGGAGAAAATCGGGTGTGACAGACGGACAGACAGATACATTGAAGTGATCTTATAAGTGTTCCGTACGGAACACTGAAAATGTGCTTTTCCCAAATTTAAGTATAACAAATAACCCATTACACAAACAAATAAAGATACTTAACTAATAGTATTAATTTTAATAAATTAAAACAAAAAGAAATTAAGTTACAAAAAAAATTAAAATTAAAAATATTACAGTCAATAAGTTTTGAAAGCGACAATGAAACAAGATTAATTAATGAGTCGAAATACGTTTATACCTCAGTATAATCACCCTTAAGATTAATATATTTTTTCCAGCGATTTTCCTATCCATTTCTGAAGTGGTTTTCCGGAAGACGTTAAAAGTATCCATCTATGGATGCTATTACCACATCATTTGTTGAAAAACGCTTCCCACAGAAGTCAGGCAGAGCCAGATTTAGCAAGTATGGTGGATGTTCCATTAATTTATACTTTAATCCGACCAGTTTTGCCGTTGCCAAAGCACCTCTGTGAGTAGGTGCATTGTCATGATGAAATATGATTTACACGCCGGGCCTTTTCTTACGAATCTTCTCATTTAGCTGGTCGAAAAGGTTGCGGTAATACTCTCATGTGATTGTTTTGCCGGTTTAAAGCTAGTCAATTAACAAAATTCCTTTTGCATTCCAGAAAACTGATTCCATTTGGTTTTTGGACGACTTTGACCACTTTGGCTGCTTTGGAGCTGAACAGTCGCTCAGTTGTGGTTCAGGATCGTACTGTAAACCCAAATCTCATCCATAGTTATAAAACGATGCACAAAATCAGTTTTGTTCTTTGTGGAATGAGCCAAATGTTGTTTAGAAAGTTTCTCCCGAGTGCGTTTTTGTTCAGATGTTAGCAAATGCGGCACCCATTTTGTGAATAGCTTTCTCATACCCAAAGCATTAGTTAAGATCTCATGTACTGATCCATGGGAGATGCCCATAGCTTCAGCTAAATCATCAGCTGTTAATCAACGGTCTTCCATTACCATATCTTGAACTTGTATAACAGTTTCTTCAGTTGTTGCCGTTTTTGGAAGTCCTGAACGTGAATCATTATTGACGCTTGTACGATCAGGTTTAAACTATAAAGTCTATCTATGAACAGTCGGAAATGAAGGAGCAGATTCCTTTACCATTTTCACTGATTTTGCATGGAGTTCAGTTGCCGATAAACCTTCCAACACAAATAATTTTATTACTGCACGAAATTCGATTTTTTCCATTTTTAAAAAACACTCAAACACGTCTATTTTAACCAGCTGATACACAATGAATGACCCAACAGATCGACTTGAAATTTAGGGTG
The DNA here is from genome assembly GCA_019049505.1 of Pachyrhynchus sulphureomaculatus. NCBI lineage: Eukaryota > Metazoa > Arthropoda > Insecta > Coleoptera > Curculionidae > Pachyrhynchus > Pachyrhynchus sulphureomaculatus. The sequence continues at coordinate 48,638,373 of CM032448.1, forward strand.
TGTTCAGATGAAGCTTCAAAATGGTTTCAATATTTGGTTCAAGTGATGCTCCATAGGTGTCGCTTTCAAAACTTATTGACTGACCTGATATATTGATCAAAAAGTTGTCTTATTATTCTTCCAAATTTCCTTAAACTTTTGATATTAATATCTTGTATAGTCGACGGCATTCTAATAAGTCGAGTGTATCGTCTTAGCTGCGAAAAACTTTTCTGTTGTCGTCTTTGTTAAAGTTGCAGTCAGCATGAATTTAATTAATACCACGTCGGAAAATTGAAAAAGTCTAATAGACTTTTTATATCCGAGACATAATTTCCAGCGGCAAGCAACCATCTAAATAATTTGAGAAAAAAACTCGTTCAGAATCATTAATATTAAAAATATTAGTGCGTTCAAACTTCAAATATTACTTTTAAAATTGTTCAAAAAATGTTTAAAAGAACACACTGCCAAAGCAAAAATAGCATTTTTCATATGCCATGGAACAATGATTGGATTATTTTATTTTATGATATAATATACATATTTAAATATTATCTGAGAGCATTCAGAGCTTAATGAATAGGAATATACAGAATACAGTAAAACCGAGGCAGAAAACCTCTAATTTATTTAATATTTGTACAATATTCTTGTAAATGTTTCTAAATATTTTTGGATGTTAAATTATGTCAATGTCAATGCCAATTTTTTTTTAATTTTCAATTTTTTATTATACATATAATAATGGAAGCCAAATAGCGTTTTGCGGGCTTTTTAAATCCTCAGACGAAGAAAGTGGTGTTTAATTTACTAAGCTATTTTGAAAAGAGGCAAAGAAAATCTACCAAAGACAGTAAGTTCATGGATCCGAAGTCCATCCAGAAACAAGTATCAGAAGCTTTAAATTTAAGTATTAGAACCATACAAAGGATTGTTAAAGAAGATCGCAGAGGCATAACCGCGAAAAAATGTGAAAAAAGGAAAGAGAAAAGGCAAAAAAACTAAGGATTTAAGCGAATTCGTGAAAATGCATCTGAGAAAATGATTTACGACATATATAAATCTAACATGAACATAACTCTGACAGCTTTAAAAGATCCTTTTTGGGATAGAAAGATTTTAGAAATTGGACTAAAGTCTTTGTCAAAATTAATGAAACATTTGACATTTGGATATAAAAAAGACTGCAACCGAAGATATTCGTATGAACTCCCCAATAAGTCAACTAGTAATACACTAGTATTTTTTTAGATGAAACATGGATTTTTCAAACGAAAGTGGGTCCAAATCCTGGCAAGATAATTCGGCTAAATCAGTAAAAAGGAAGAAGGAGTACAGTTCTGGAAAGAGGTTTATTATTTTGTATGCTGGTTCATACACCGGATTTGTACCTGGGGCCAGTTTACTATTTTCAACTATATCGAAGAGCGCCGATTACCACGACAGCATGAATAATGAAACATTCGAAAAGTGGCTTAAAGAAATGCTTATTCCAAATTTAGATCAACCCTCATTAATCGTTTTGGACAATGCTTCATATCATTCTAGAATTTTGAATAAACAAAACAAATTCATCGTGGAAAAAAAAAAATTAAATATTTCAATGGTTAGTAGAGCAAAATCAAAACCCTTCTTCAAATTTATTAAAAACAGAATTGCTCTTGGCAAAGACTTTTAGAAAGCCTAAAATATACGCGGTTGATGAAATTTTAAGGGAACGGTCATGAGGTTTTGCGTTTGCCACCTTACCATTGCCAATTTAATGCCATAGAATTAATATAGGCAGGCGCAAAATCCTATTATGAAAAGCATATTACTGAAGGACCTACATCTCATGACCTTGAAATGGTATGGCAAGACTCTCTACCATATCACCGAAGAGTACTGGAAAAAAGTAGTAGAACATACAGAAAAAATATATTTGAAAAGAGAAAAAGTTTTGGATGTCTAAGTAAACCCTGTAGTTATCTTAGTATCTAAAGATGACAGCCATACCTCTGATGACTCAGATAGCTAATTTGAACTTTCTTAATTTTAATTTTTTAAATTTTATTATTGTTTTTAATGGAGCATTATCGTTGCTTTTTGTTTTTAACAACCATTTGTTCAGTTTTTTTGTTTAAATTTAATGCTCCTGATATATTCTTTCTGGGTGGACTTCGGATTTATTAAGTTACCGCCTTCTAAATGTATTCTTTGCTCCTCTTTAGAGTAGGTTAATAACTTAAGCACCACTTTTAAAGTAAGTTGTTACCTACATACCTATACGTAATAAATGCATAAGTTCTGCGCAGTTTGTACACACAGCGCGTAGCGTATGCGTGATTTTTCTTGCCATCAAATGGAAAATTTGGTCCTTTAAGTTTGGCGAAAAAAAAAATTAATATTCATAAAAAATTTTTGCTTGTTAAATAAATAAAAATAAAATAGAACAATTTAATTTTTTATACATTATATATGCAAATATCCAATTCGACGTAAAAAAAATCGTAAGTTACCAGAAGAGGTGGGGATAAAACACCACAATAGAGATTTTCATAGGAAAAAAATATTGTTTCTAACCAGCCTATAAAATTGATTTAAAATGTGGTTAACCGTTGCTTTAATAAGTAAGCAGTAAACATGAACTTTTACCAATTTGCGTTCAGATTAAAATTAAAACTATATATTAAATCGATTTAAAAAAGAAGACATGCATACACTTTTTGATTAATAAAATCGATTATCGATTCTAGAAAAAAGGGTGAGAGTGACGCGAAAAAAAAAACATCATCAAAAGTGTCCCCCTTTCGTCAAATAAGTATGCTAAATGCTATTAATCTGTTATAAACTATTGATATAAGTATTTAGAACTTTCCGAGATAAGGCATGTGTACAGTGTAATCTTTTATTTTACGTGGACTACCCTATAGGTATGTTATACATAATAAAATAATTCGATATGTAGGAAATAGGATTCAAGGCGGCGTCCCTTCCTCAACCTTTTAAAAAAATCGCCTTAAAAATTCTTGTCAAAATATTTTGTGAAACATGTCATTAAGAACAAACGGGAAGAAACTTCCGATTTCTGTTTTCTAAACATGTTTCATACTTTTCTCTTTCAACATACATGATCGAGTATATAATTTTCCTAGGTAGGTATATTTTAGTAGATGATCGTTTTTTTATATTTATGTACGTTCCCTTTCATTCTGTTTAAAATACATAGTTCATTCTAATTTCAATTCTTACCTAACTTTGATTAAAAAAAACCTTTGTACTCATTTATCTTGTTTTGATATTTTTTAAACTTGGTGGGAAGAGTTGCTAATTTTAAAACTTAATCCGTTGTTAACTGTATTTTATTGAATGCTGAACGCAACCCTTTATGGGCAATTCTTTAAATTTTGAACATACCAATATCAAATTTGACAACTGGTAAACTAAATTTGACAAATGCTAAATTTTCTTCGTACACATTTTGGGGAACTCTACTTTTTTCGATTTAATTCAGAAAATGAAATGACATCTAACCCGAATTATTAGAATGCCGTCGACTATAGATTCAAATTTACTTAATAGTAAAGATATAATAATATTTGAGGATATACAAACTTTACAAGTGTATTATCCTTTTAGGGCTGGAGAAAGTACATCTCCTGTGTTCGTAACTTCTCTTTTTAATATAAGAAACGCCTAACAATAAATGTTAAACTGTTTCTTATATGAGTTGTGCACATTACAAAAAGTGACTAGACAACCAACCAAACTACTTACTCCTCCCCCGAAATGGAATGATGTAATTTATCATTGTTAGTCTTCGTAACTAGAGAAACTAATTAAAAGTAAACAGGTTTCTGTGAGAAATTACAATTTCGACTGAAAATTTTACATGACGTTTTCTTTAAACTTTTCACTTGCAAGAATACCTTGAGTAACTCTCATGAGTGACCAACAGTAGTCGGCCAACGATAATGTTAACCATTTTGCCTGATAACGTTTCGTAATTAAATATAAAATGTTAAATTTACTTACCGTTTTTTTCTTAAATTTCCTTACACTTGAGTCGACAGGAATTTTGGACTATGCATAAGATAAGAATTCCGAATAAGGATTAATCGACTCCGCCATACTTGCCGTTTTTCTACATATAATGAGAAACTTTAATCGTCCGTATCATATAGTGCGTATAATGTATATATAATTTAACTAGGTACATAAAAAATACCTCCTAGTCTTTATAAACTCATTTTTAATAAACAAAAAAAAAGGACAAGTAAAGTATAGATTAGACATATATTAGAGAGGTACAAGACCACAATATAAAAACTGTATTATGTAGACAGCAAAGTATCTTGTCATTGCGATTATCAATAGTCTGTGAACAAAAAAATCCATAATCATTTATATATAATATCTATTAAGCAAAGTAATAAATACTGCCGTCAAATTCACTAGTAAATTAAGTTAATTTCTGACCGTTATTTCAACAGTATTTCAGGAGGATATCCGATTAAGTAACAAATGTATTTTAAAATTTTATGTTCGCATCTGCTAGTACTAGAAAAGGCATTACACAGATAACTATTAAAATAAGTTAAACAAAAAAAGTAACCATTGGCAAAACTATTAAAAGTTACTCGTTTTTACACAAACTTTACATACACACATATATGGGCCGAATATTTCAGATTTGAATAAGTTTACTTTTACTATAGTAACTCATTATTTGTAGCTTTTAATGACGATCACAGCTAGAAGGAGTGTAGCGTAGTCTGTTTAAAGCGGAGGCACGAGGACAACCGCCCTCTCTGCACTGAAACTCTTAAAATCTAATCCTTCTCAACACCGTAAACTTAAAATCAAGAATGGGAGAGTGGGAGGTGTAAAAAAAAATTCTTACAGTTTAAATGCAATTTCAAAGACGATGATCGGGAACTGGAGATTTTTCGCAACAAATTCCTCTCATAAAATGCGACTGAAGAATGTGAAGGTGTTAAGTCCAAAAAAAAAAAATTCCTTAGCAGTTAGCGACATCGGGTTTGAACAGATTTATAAGAAAGAGCATTATTATAACAAATAGGTGCTTATACTGCACTCTGTCGGCAACTTACTAAGTCTATTCAAGCAGAGCGGCACAGCACGGCTGGCACTTATTCCAGAAACGCACCTTTCTTGAGCTTACTGCTCGAAGGCATAGATGGCAGTAATGGTATAACAACTAAAAACGAAAAGAATCGTATTTCCAGAAGTTACCAAAAGTGTTCTTCGTATTTGCTGAACTATCCCAAGACGCGTTTCGCCGTATCACGGCTCATCAGCTGGGCTAGGTTCAGCAAATACGAGAACACATCTTTAGTCCTTTATCCAAGTAACTAACGGAAAACTATAACAAATAGTGCAGTATACGCACCTATTTGTTATAGTTTTCCGTTAGTTACTTGGATAAAGGACTAAAGATGTGTTCTCGTATTTGCTGAACCTAGCCCAGCTGATGAGCCGTGATACGGCGAAACGCGTCTTGGGATAGTTCAGCAAATACGAAGAACACTTTTGGTAACTTCTGGAAATACGATTCTTTTCGTTTTTAGTTGTTATACCAATACTGCCAAGAGCATTATTTAACATGTGTTGTAATAGACAATCGGCTGCAAAGTTCCATTTTTGAATAGAATTGTTTCAATTTTTTATTTATCGTAATATTTCAATGATCGCGGGTGTAATGCGAAGGCTTTAAGTACAAAAAAAATTTCCTTAACAGTTAGCGACATCGGGTTTGAACAGGTTTGAACTGTTTTCAAGAGAACATTATATAGAGGAGCAGAGGGCGGTAGACACATACCTTCCTGGCTTCCCTGGTCCCCTGGTCTTCCTTGGCTACACTAGTGCTAGAAAGTTGATTAGTTGCATGAAATTACCATAATATAATAATATATAATAACTAAAAATAGTACATTAGAATTATCAAAATAATTTTTTTCAGTCACATCATAAAACGGTATCTTGCACATTCATATTATGTATGTTAAATTTGCTGTAGGTTAACTTTACAGACATTTACCCACCACTTAACCCAAAAATATCATCACCGTTTTCTGAAGATACCAATGAGCACAATAGATGTAGAATGTTGTAACGTTAATTTCTACAATATACTTACTTAATACCAAGTTACAAAGTTTTGGTAAGAACAGTACGAATATTAGACGTTTGCAATGCATATCTACCTCCCACTTGACCCGACTTCCAGTGTGGTATTTTTACAATATACGCTTTCTACTACCTTGCATATATATATATATATATATATATATATATATATATATATATATATATATATATATATATATATATATATATATATATATATATATTTATATATATATATATATATATATATATATATATATATATATATATATATATATAAATGTATATATATATATATATATATATATATATATATATATATATATATATATATATATATAAATGTATATATATGTATATATATATATATATATATATATATATATATATATATATATATATATATATATATATATATATATATATATATATATATATATATATATATATATATATATATATATATATATATATATATATATATATATATATACATATATACATATATATATATATATATATATATATATATATATATATATATATATACATATATATATATATATATATATATATATATATTATATATATATATATATACATATATACATATATATATATATATATATATATATATATATATATATATATATACATATATATATATATATATATATATACATATATATATATATATATATATATATATATATATATATATATATACATATACATATATATATATATACATTTATATATATATATATATATATATATATATATATATATTATTTTATGGGTCTAGCACACGTGCTGCCGGGAAGTTCCTAAAGCGCTCTAGGAGCAGCATGTGTGCGGAAAAAGCGATTCACGTTATTCGTGAAACGCTGTAAATTGTACTCGGTGGGAAACACAGCATTGGGCAAATTATTCCAAAGGGATGATGTTCTCCATATAAAAGACTGATTAAAAAGCGTTGTACGCGGAGTAACAAGCTGAACCTCATACGGATGTGAAATATAGGCGCGACGTGTATTTATAACATGCACCGCTCTGGCAGGAATTAAGTGGGCTACATCCTTCGAACACTTTCCATGAAAATACTTGTAGAACAGTCTCAAGTCGCCAACCGTTCTTAGATGTTCCAGCGAATCAAGTCCGCCGGTCAGTTCCGGATCTCCAGTCAGACGAACAGCTTTTCTCTGAACAGAATCCAATAAAAGCAGTGCATGTTTGGGAGCGGCGCACAGTGTGTCGACTAGTACAAGTTAGCTGGACAAAATTATTTTTTCATTTATTTCAATTGTTTATGTATATTCTAGGCATATTAAGTTATTTTAAGAAAAATTCATCGCGTTGGTTTTTTTTATGGACGTGGCTAATTTTTTCCCCTAAATTAGTCAGCTACGCAGACATATTTAACGATAACTCGGGAACAACTTGTCAGATTTTTTTATAAATAAAACATTAAAAAATGCGTAACAAAATTTTATTAAAGTTGATTGAATATTATTTTATTCTATCTTTTATCGTTTTGGAGTTATTTAGAAATTAATGGAGAGAAATTTTTTTCGTGTAAAATTCATTATTTTTTCGGTAAAAAAGCGCAATAACAAAAGAAAAACAAAATATTATACATTTTTCTGACGGTTGCATCTGGAAAATAAAATAAGGTATTAATCATGAAAATCGGTTAATAAATGTGGGTTTTATTCACAATTTACCGCAGGTACTCAATATCGATAAAATTTGTGTAATACAGCCACCCTTGCATATCGCGGTAGGATTGCATCAGCTTAGCAGGTAGATAACGGAACTAAAGGGCAAGGGTATTTTGTATGGTTATTAGAATTAAAAATTATAATACAGTGTCTTTCATTTAGCTGCATTTCGCTTACCTGTATTTTTTGTCCAGCTGCACAAAACATTGTATAACAAAAACAAAATATTCTGCGTATGTGCACGAATTTTTCTACAAACTTGAATGTGCAACTAAATGAAAGACACTGTATTATTATTTTTAATAATAACCAGATGAAAAATCATTTATTGCATTTGTCAATTAAAAATAAAACAATTAATCCATATTACTTAGTTTTATTGACACAAAAAGGATAAACTCAAATAATACCTGCCTTTCAGGTAGGTAACTTGTGCATTATACATACATAAGTAGTTGGTATTTTAAAATGTTTTTGATTTTTTTAAGGTACATATTTCTTGCTGTTCGGTTCAGAAAAAAATTGTTTTTGAAAATTCCAGTCAAAAATTGTTTTTGTTTAATTTTAAAATAAATGTTATAAATGCTGTGTAATAAATTTAGCATAATGACACTGACTGTAATTATATGTAAAATAAAAATACTCATTTATTGATAAAGAAAAATTTACAAGTCAAGGTTTACATGCTTAGTACAAGCACTACATAACTAAAAATAGTAGCTGAACCTAATAATCATCATCAGAGTCTTCTGATGAGTCGTTTACTGTATAATCGTCATCATTTTGTGGCATTGTGCGACAATATGATGACGATTCCAATCTTGACTCTTCTATGCTAGGGCTTACAATTAACTTTAATGTATCTGTACATATTTTTTCCGGCTTTTTTTTGGGAATCTCTCGAAGGCTATTGATCAAAGGAACAGATGTTATAATTAACATGCACAGTAAGTCTCTATTCGTAGCGACACGCGAGCACTTGCGGGTGTTGTACTCCCTAAATCTGCGGCAATCTTTGTTCCGTGCTTCCTGAGCCTCTACGGAAAGCTGCCCAATTGGAAGCAATGCCGCTTTGATGACTTCTATGCTGTGAATTAATATTTTATGCACAGTAGCAGGCATACAGTACCACGAATAGAGACTAAGATAATGTTTTCTGGTTTCAAGACAAAATTTTTTGAATTCAACTAAGTTTATCTCGAATCCAGAAGACAATGTTCTCAAAATAACATCAAACTTTTTTATAATTGTAACATCCAACCCTGTGATCTGAGCACTCATCTCAGCATTCTTAAAAAAGCGATGGGCTGTATTTCCATCGTTTGAAGAACCAAATCCTGGCTTTGGTTTATCTACATCCCATCTCGTTCTTAAATTTCAATTTGATTTCCTCGGAACGAACCTTGATATCTGCTTTGTCTTCGTTGCTTCTAGCCTGCCATTTCTTAATATTGAACTTGTAACTGATATGTAAAAGACATTCGAAGCAACGAATCCAAGCATGAAGTGTAGATAAACCAAAGCCAAAATGTTCTTGATTGCTGTTAAACATCGCGGGGTCATCGTTCATCGTCTTGGGGGTGGCGCCACAGATGAAACACTTTTGGGATGAATTAGTTTCCGTTACGGCGTTACACACCTTTCCGTCTGTCATTGTGAGCAAAAGTTCGTGTTTTACAGAGATTTGAGAATCACCAAAGTTGATAAGTGTCGGAAGAAGAGCATTAACTTCTTCCCACAATCTATTTGTCTCCACTAACGTGAAGTCGTTCGTTTCTTTGGCAAATATAAATTTGATTGGGCGACAATACAAAGATGATGAAGGCCGATGATTTTGCCAAATAATTTTGGACCCATCATATAACTTAAGGGGAACTAAAGAAAATGCGAACAGAAACTCGTCCGTATATTCAGTGTTCTCAAATCTCTGTTTGTATGTGCTGTGCCCAGAACTTCCATCACATCCCCATTTACTAACAAGTGTAAACGATGAACTTGTTGGGAGCACACTGCTGATAACTTCATTCTGTGCTAATACTAGACGTTCCACTGTTTTATTTAATAAGGCTTGCAATTTTATTTCAGCACGAGTTTCTGTTATAGCAATGTGCTCCTCTGCAGGGTAACAGGCCTGTTTGGACTTTTTTAAACTAAAATATGACGAAAACACATTATGCCCCGCCTTCATGGACCACTTCCTAGTTTGTTTGTAAGAATGCGTTGTTGACTTAGAATCTATATAGTAAGCTAAGGCTTCGTCACTACTTAATTGCCTAGGATTAACGGAACTGGTATTTTTAGACTTAATAATATTATCTGGGCTCTCACTGATGTCTCTAGTCACATTGGCAATTTTCCTTTGCCCTGCTGAACGCACAGCAATTTCGGCAGCAGTCACCAATTCACTGACACTTCGGGATTCTACGAGATCCACGACGCGACGTTTCTTCGTCTTAAACGACGATTCCTCGAAATCTTTGCGAGGTCTTCCTGCAGGAGTCACATTCTCACTTAATGTTGAAGGTTGTGGCGCAAAAAGAACTCGCAGTAAACTGTATGTCTGCTTCATCCAACCAATTCTTATTTTTAATTAAAAAACGCTCCTTCGACTCTCCTGAAGCCAACCATATGGCACCAAACTTATTAGACAAGTTGGATATCTTCAACTTTATTTCTTTTTGGCTGCTTTCAGTAATGTCACCAAAGTGAAATTTTGAAGAAAAAAAGTCATATACACGCGAGTTTTTTTCATTCTTCGTATGTTTCAACCACTCCTCAAAAAAGGCTACCCTTGAAATAGAGTAAACGTGTTCTGGAAAAAAAAAAAAAAAAACATGTTGTACTGAAGTGTGCTAAACAATATGTGTATTTTTACGAAGAATAAAGTTATTTCTGTGTAATATCTAAAAACTAGCCCGGATAGAGTTGAATGTCTGTATATTCTGAACTTTCAAAGTTTTTTTTTTAAAAAAAAACACGCTAAAATATATAGGCTATTTAAAAAAAATACTAAAAATTCAAATTAATAGATTCTGGTTAAAAAAATAGTAATTACCCTCAGTATTAATATTCATCACAAAAACTTTCAAAATATTACAATATGTCACTATAATATGTGCACGAAAGTGTCGCTAAATTGCAACTGATTGATTGAAAGAGCTGCATTAAACTCATTACCTGACTTCTGACGCTTATGACTCGCCACTTGCAAATTTGATAAACAATCTTTTCTCGGAATTCGGGGTTTGGTGGTGTTGTTTACGTTTTGCAAATAAGATTTCCTGGAAATCATAACATGAATTTTGTCCACCTAGCATGTTCTACGCGACACACTGTGCGGCGCCCCAAACATGGGAACAGTATTCCATAGTTGATCGAATTTGAGCTTTGTAAAGAATTAACAGTTGTTGTGGAGTGTAAAGCTTTCTGGTTCGAAATAATATTCCCAACTTTTGAGAAGCTCTCCTCGTTCATGCCAGAATATATTTGCTCCCAAATTAACGCTCAATGAATTGAGTGACGATGCTAGGGGAATGGAGTGCCTCGACATAACTATGTCGGGTTCAGCAACGTTAACTTTTTTAGAAAAAACTGCCGCCTGGATTTTTGTAGCATTAAATTCCACTTGGTTACTGTCACCCCAAGATAGAATTTCTTCCAGGTCTTTATTAAGTTGAACGACCTCCTGCTGTCTGTGGATATTCACCTAGAGTAGCCGATGGCCAAGCGTTCAAAGTGAATGAACAGATAAGCGGACTGTCATCTGCAAAGCTGTAGACTAGATTCCCGGTCTTTTCTAGCATATCGTTAATGTAAATGAGAAAGAGAGTAGGAGACAGTATGGAGCCCTGGGGCACACCGGCGTTGATGGTAAAGGTGTGTGCACAAACAGAACTTTTCAAACATACCACAAGAGTGTAGCTTTACCAATAGACCATCGTGCTGTTCCAAACATGTGTTACATAAGTCAGAAGATCTCCTGTTGATCTATGTTTACGAAAGCCATATTGGTGATCGCTAATAATGTTGAATCGTTCAAGATATTTTAGAAGATGCTGATTCATAATCTTTTCCATGATTCAATAAAAATAATGTATTATGTCAAAATTCTAAAAAACTATATTTTTATTAGAAGATTTATTTGGTGATATATATGATATATGGTAAGATACTAGTTAATAGAGAAAAGTCAGAGGTTTTCGAGTCTATGTGCACTAGAGTAAGTTTAACTTTTACAGCACTTTAATTAATTTTGCTGCGTACGTCATTGAATAAATCAGACCAAAATTACTGTTGTGTACAATGTATAGTTTCCAAAATTTTTAAGTAGTTTATAAGATGTCTATTTCCGAAAGAAACAGCAAAGCACTATTCGAATATAAATATAATAATTTTGTTAATAGTGATGGGTATGTTAAATTATACGTCAATAGATTATTTTAATAACACGTGAGACATGTAACAAACTCAGCACTAATTATATACTTTTTATTAATATTTTAACATTTTAGGCCATTATTGAGATAATTATGTATATTTAGGAAGATGAAAGGTTTCTAGGACGTCGTGAACTATATTTTGTCAACAAATTATTTCAACTCGAAAAAATATGCGCTAAAGACTTATTATTAAATCCACATACACTTTACTTTATGGAAAGTAATGATTTCTTGTGTGTGTTTGACAGTAAAACACCTAATCAAAGAAGCTACAATAAAATTTAAATTTAGAAAATAAATAGAAAAGTCAAAATAATATCTTTTCTTAGACTCAAGAAATGGGTACCTACCTGCTTATAGAAGGAAATGTAAGTAGCCAAAGAATTCTTTGCATTTGTTACTTTTAATGAAAAATGCAACACTTTGAGCAATATCTAATTGATACTTAATTATATATTTATATATATATATATATATATATATATATATATATATATATACATATATATATATATATATATATATATATATATATATATATATATATATATATATATACATATTCCTCTAAAATCGTCACTCAATTTGTTGGGCGTTAATTTGGGAGCAAATATGTCCTGGCATGAACATGTTGCAGGCATAGCAAGGAGGGCTTCTCAGAACTTGGGAATATTATTTCGAACCAGAAAGCTTTACACTTCACAACAACTGTTAATTCTTTACAAAGCTCAAATTCGACTAACTGTGGAATACTGCTCCCATGTTTGGGGCTCCGCTCCCAAATATACACTGCATTTGTTGGATTCTATTCAGAGAAGAGCTGTTCGTGTGATTGGAGACCCGGAACTGACAGGTGGCCTTGATTCGCTGGAACATCGAAGAACGGTTGGCGACTTGAGCCTATTCTACAAATATTTTCATGGAAAGTGTTCGAAGGATGTGGCCCGTTTAATTCCTCCCAGAGCGGTGCATGTTAGAAGCGTGTTACTCCTCGTACAACGCTTTTCAAGCAGTCATTTATATGGAGAACATCATCCCTTTGGAATAATTTGCCCAGGACTGTGTTTCCCACCGAGTACAATTTACAGCGATTTAAGAACAACGTGAATCGCTTTCTCCGCACACGTGTCGCTCCTGTAGCGCTTTAGGGACTTCCCTATAGCACGTGTGCTAGACCCATAAAAAATATATATGTATATATATATAGATATATATATATATATATATATATATATATATATATATATATATATATATATACATATATATATATATATATATATATATATATATATATATATATATATATATATATATATATCTCGCGGCTTACTTACAGCTGCTGTGGCCGTTTACCGCATCCTATTTTCCAAGCCTTCCTATCTCTAAAAGTTTCTTCCTCCAAATCTCATTTTTGCATAGCCTTTGCCATTTCTGTGTCTTCCTCTTTTTTGTCGTTGCCGAGGTTTCCATTTCTTCATTCATTCGCCTCATATGTCCATACCATAAGAACTGTTTTCTTTCCACTCGATGTATTAGGGACTCTTGTACTTTCATCTTCTCCATTATGGTTTCGTTTGGAATCCTGTCCATAATAGTTTTCTTGCAATATTTTCTCCAAAACATCATTTCCGTGGCGTTCAACTTCCCCTTTTCTCTTTTGGTAAGAGTCTACACTTCTGCTCCACACGTTGAAGCGCTTTCAACAAACGTACTAAAAATACGCTTTTTTGTAGCTATTTTTAGTTTGTTATTCCATATTACAGGGTGTAGCTGTTTAATAACGTTTCTTCCTCGTATGATTTTTTTCTTGTAAGTCTCTTATGTTTCGCGTCAGATGTTAATATAACTCCTAAATATTTGTATTCATTTACATGTTGAATGGTTCCCTTTTCGGTTTTCAAGTCCCATTCTTCTGCTCCTATCACCATCTAATTTTTGAAACATATAGTTTGCATCGTCTTCATCTTCAGCAAGAATTCCCTTATCATCAGCAAAAAAAAACACACTGTATACTGTATGTTGGTACATTTTCTCTTCCACTCGCTTAGGGCTTTGTCAATATAGGTCTTAAATAAGGTTGGAGAGATGCAACAACCTTGACGTAAGCCTTTGTTCACTATAAACTCCTCTGACAAGCTATTGCCTGATGCTTAATACACAAAATATTATATATAAACACACACAATTAGGCAAAATTCTTAAGTCGGCGCAGTCTTGCACTTTTTAATTAAAATTCATTGACAAACATCAATTAGTATTTAGAATCTCTGACACAAAAATATGTCAGGTACTCCGTTTCATACTCTAATTTTAATACTGAGAACCCACTGTATTATCGGTCTATCTATCTATATAAATATATATATATATATATATATATATATATATATATATATATATATATATATATATATATATATATATATATATATATATATTATATATATATATATATATATATATATATATATATATATATTATATATATATATATATATATATATATATATATATATATATATATATATATAGATGCTCGATTATGAGAACCAATAAATAAATACCAGGGGGTTTCATAAAGTCAAATTTTTCATATAATCAAAAAGATATTTTTATTTAAAAAAACAGTTATATTTTAGGAAAATATTGTGTGATTCTTCTTGGAATTTTTTGCAGCCAAACTTTTCTGCACTTTCACAATACCAATAAATCATTAGTATTAAAAATATTTTTTTTCACTCCAAATAATTGCCTTATTAAATGTGTCCAAAGCTTCCGACGAATTAATTTTAAACTTTTCATTATTTTCATTTTCATAGCCAGAGTCGTCATTGATTAAATTATCTTCGTCTTCATCATTTTGCTCATCTAAATCATTTTCATTCCACTTCACAATATCCTCTCTTGAATATTCAACCTGAAAAATATTTTTTTTATTAAATACGTAAATGTTAAACAGATTTATGCAATTAACAAAATTACTTCGCCTTTTACTTCTGTCAACAAATTCTGAACTTCTTTGAGCGATTCCTCCATTTTATTTTTGTATTTTTTCCTTCAAAATGCTGATTGTAATGTTTTCTTTCGAATCAGAGTCATCATTACTCTTTTCAGTGAAATCCAAAATATTTTTCCAACATTTTTTTATCGTGTCAACCTCAAGCTTATTCAATGCTAATGATAGGTTTATTACAGCATCTTTTATTGTTAAACGCTTTAAAAGTTTTGAGAGATCATCAGATTCTGAAGATAAAATTGATGACAACAAGCTTGACCTGTAGTAAAGTTTCGTCTCTCGAAGAACATTTCGATCGACTGGCTGAATATTTGATGGCATGTAAGTAACAAAGATTTTTCCATCATCGGTTTGTAAATCTTTTGCAGGCAGATGGCTTGGGGCATTATCCAATGACAGAATGGTAGTTCGGGTAAACCTTTTTGTTTTAAAAATGTTTTCACCTGAAAATGTATATACGCGAATTTAGTTAATTCGAACATTTTCATATTGCATATTCGTTGACTTACCTGAGGAACAAAGAATCTATAAAACCAATTCTTAAAAATGTCCATAGTCATCCAAGCATTTTGAATAACCGTAATCCAGAGAGAAAGTAAAGTTCTTAAAGCACCTAGGGTTTTTTTTGCTTTGCCTAATATGAGAGGTCTAACTTTATGTTCTCCAGACGCATTTGTGCAAGCGAGAAAATTAAGTCGTGCTTTTTCAGCTTTTCTTCCTGGAGCGGTTTTTTCATCATTCATTACCAATGTTTTCGCAGGTAGCAGTCTCCAAAACAAGCCAGTTTCATCTGCGTTATCATCGTCATTTGTTAAATTCAGTTTACATATGACTTTAAATGGATGTACTAGCTCAGCGTTTATAGATAAATTTTCTCCAGATATCTTCAAAAATCTAATTCCAAATCTGCGTTTAAAATTTTGCAACCATCGTTTGCAGAAAATGTTGGTGTTTCCTTTAGAATTTCTTTTAAAAATTTTGCTTTAAATTTTATAAGTTCACTAGTCACTGGAAGATTCCTTAACCTTTGTTTACAACACTACTCATACAATTTTTTCTCCATCCTAGGGCTTTCTCCCGACTTTAACGTTTTTCTTTTAATAATACCAACGCATTTTGTTGTTACCCTTAGAATATTCGCTTTATTTTTTTTTTAATTGCACAAACAGTAGATTTAGCTATATCATACTTTTTTTGCAAGGTGTGTAACAATCACTCCATTTTCCAAAGTCTTTGTGATGTCACTTTTTTTTGATAGTGTTAACACTTTTCGTTTCATATTTTCCAATTGCAAGTCACTAAATATTTAATATCAAATGAACAGACCGGACACCAAAGGTAGCACGATAATCGCCCGGCAATTCTAATCTAACCTAAATACACTCAAATAACAAGAATAATTTCTAAGAGAAATCCCCTATTAACACTGGGGAAGCACCGAAAATTGTTCATTTAATCGAGATTGCTTCTGTTCACTCTACATAACCTCTAATAATAAATTTCCACTGTTCACTATAATGGATAGTTCATACAAAAGGGTGTTCACATAACCGAGCATCTACTGTATATATATTATCGTTCACCTCCCCGCCTGAATAGGGATTTTAGCTTTTTTTATATATCCTATGGATATCCGGCGGGGATGTCGTAATACCCGTCAACGTTCTCCAAGTGCCAAAACATATATTTTTGTATTACACGTCACGTTTTAGACCACGCGGTAGTGTTGCCACAGACGTTATTGCGTTTTATGCAACAACTAATACCTATGTATGTGGCCAAGCCAAACATACTTAAATAAATTTAAAATAAAAGTATACCGCCTTGCTGGGATTGAACCGAGACCTTCTGTACCGCAAGCAAGTAATTACGCCACGGGGCCACGGGCCACCACACTAATATATACATATATATATATATATATATATATATATATATATATATATATATATATATATATATATAACATATATATATATACATATATATATATATATATATATATATATATATATATATATATATATATATATATATATATATATAAAGTAGTTAAAGTTTTTTCTTTTTTTCGGAAAGTTGTTGTCAAATTCTATATTTCGTTGATAATTCCCAACTTCATCAGGAATGTAAAAGCTGAAAGTAGAAAAGGAAAAAACTGTATGTACTAAACAAGAATAAACAAAAGGAGACTCAACCAACACAGAGTAATACAAAATCAAAAGTGATGTTAACGTGTGTCACACAATACTGACAAACAAAAGACAGACACAAACAGCCATGACAAGGAACAACACAAAACCTTCTGTCCTGATCACTACAAATTCACTGATAAATGCTAAAGTAAATTGCTTGAACACTGGTTTGACTGTGTGAGTAGTAACCTATGCATAGATTTTAGTAGCCTATCAGATTATACTGTAAATCTACAAACTTAAAATGTTACATTAGATATTCCTTATGTTATTAATTTGTCGTCTCATCCCTAATAATATGACACATCTCAAGGAATAACCGCTTATTATATACGACCTCAAACTCAAGTATCTTAGTATTCGCATAGTCAAAAATATGCCCTGTGCTCAAATGGCAACAAACCACGGCACACGACTTTTTCCCGATCACGCAATCACTCCTATGCTATGTCAGCCTATTTTTTAACCACTGAAAGGTCTGACCTATATAAACACCTTCACAACCCAGGCATGGCAATCTATAAACAACACTACTGTTGAACATCAGAGGAGTTCTTTGTTTGGTCCTAGTAAACAACTTGCCATTACATAAATAATTAGTCTTCACTATCTTCAAATGTGAAAACCTATTGAAGATCTTGACTAGTTAGGTTCGGAGCAGATTGCAACTTAAGATACCTCACCTCAAGATTGTGATCATCCAAAAGATCATCATAAAAAGTAGAATTAAAAATGAATTTTTTTCAGTGTACGTTACGTAACCATTGTTGACGGAAATGTTATAAAGTTTGTTTAGATTAGTTTGAAGAAATCTATCTTTGCTTATATAACTTATTCTATTCTTCATGGCAAGCACTGTATTATATTTTTGACTTTTCGAATGGTTTGAAAAAAATTCAGATACCTGTTTGTTGCTATGGGTTTTTGATACCAATCCAAAATAATTTTCTTCTGTCTATCTCTAATAACCTTGGTGTCAAGAAAGGGTACACCTGAATCAAGTTTCATTTTAATAGTGAACTGTAATCTATCATGAAATGAATTAAACATATCCAACATTAGCTGAGCGGAACCAACTGGAATGGAGCAAATGATGTCATTGACATACTTATATATGAATGGGACTTTCAATGGTATTTTAGTTAATACGCAACGTAATAATCGCTCTCACACACATACTCTATGGTGGTCAGTCTCCTTTTGTTTATTCTTGTTTAGTACATACAGTTTTTTCATTTTCTAATTTCAGTTTTTACATTCCTGATACCGAGTACAATTTACAGCGATTCAAGAACAACGTAAATCGCTTTTTTCCGCACACATGTCGCTCCTGTAGCGCTTTAGGGACCTCCCTGCAGCACGTGTGCTAGACCCATAAAAAAAAAATTACCAACGAAATACAGACTTTAACAACAAATGAGTTTCCTCTTATTGACGGATTTCCTGAAAAAAAAGAAAAAACTTTAACTACTTTTTACAATAACCACGGTCGCTATCAACGAGAATTGAAATAAATTATATATATTTATAAATATATGTATATATATATATATATATATATATATATATATATATATATATATATATATATATATATATATTATTATTATATATATATAGAATAGAATAGAAATATGCTTTATTGTCCTAAAATACAACGTATTTGTTGACAAAGCAAGCTTAAATTAAATTACTATTATATTAATAAACACAAACACAAATTCAAAAAAATAAAAACAGAACAAGATTAGTAGTCAATGCAGTGAATTCAAAATAAAAGAAATAAAATTTACACATAAGTCAACCCAAATGCCAACCTCAACTACTGTTATATGCTTATTCCAGTCTATCATTGTAGAATTCCTCTAGTGCATAGTACGCCTTTTTATAAGTAGGGCCTAGTCTTTCGTCTAAAGACCCTCTCGCAATTCAGTCCTCTCAATTTGAGAGGCAGATGATTGTATATTTCTTTGCCATTATAGATAATTGCATATTTGATCAGCTCCGATTTCGGGGCCGGTAATGGCAGAACGAGCGCTCGCCTAGTGCCGCGCCGGCTGACTGGCATTGCCTCAAGACGATGTTTTTTTAAAGATCGTGATAGCAGTTTCCAGGATAAATAGGGCCCAAAGAGTAAGAATCCCTAATCTCGGAAATAATGGTCGACATGACTCTCGCAACCCAGCTCCTGAAATATATCTATAATAATATATATCTATAATAATAAATATATATATATATATATATATATATATATATATATATATATATATATATATATATATATATATATATTTATATATTATATATGGGGCCATTTCTTTTACAGATCGTATTTTTGGCCGTTGTTGTACGTACGATCCTAATATTGGATATGCCCCATCAGATTACAGTTTCTTTCTAACCTCAAAAAGAGGTCAGAAATAAAATATTTTCTGTTCGAGATGACTGATCCCCCTATCCCCCTGTATTTTTGGCCGTTGAACACGATCCCTATGTTGGATTTGCCCCATCACATCACAGTTTTTTTTAACCTCAAAAAGAAGTCAAAAACAAAAAAAATTCTGTCCGAAGTGACTGATCGCCCTACCTCTGTATTTTAGGTCGCTGAACATGATCGGAATGTTGGATTTACCCTATCATATCATAGTTTTTTCTAATCTCAAAAAGATGTAAAAAAATCCAATGTCATATTCCGCAATGTGGATTCGAGTTAACAACGACTGAAAATGGTCATTCTAATATATTACCATCTATATTTCGATGTACTTCGAGCCACTGAACTCTGGTTAAAGCTTTAAACAAAAAAGGAAAATGCTACGAGTATTTGAGGAGGACAATTTCCACGTATAAGTGACGCGAAATTGAAGGAAGGTATTTTTGTTGGACCTTGAATCCGAAAAATATTGCTTCATTACCACCATGGACTGATACTGAAAGAGAAGCATGGCCAAACTTTCAACAAGTTGTTGAGAATTTCTTAGGTAATAACAAGTGTGAAGATTACAAACATTTAGTGTCAGATATGGTTGAAAAATTCGGAAAATTATGATGTCTAATAAACTTGAAGTTGCATTTCCTCAATTCACACTTAGATAAATTCCCAGAGTATTGTGGCGATTACAGCGAAGGGCAAGGTGAAAGATTCCATCAGGATATAAAAGAAACGGAGCAAAAATGCCAAGACCGATGGGATGTGAACATGATGGCTTGCTACTGTTGGACCTTGAAACGGGATATAAAACCAGATGCTTCAAAAAAGAAGAGGAATCCATTGCGCAGATGTTTCGACGATAAGCGGATAAGGTATCGGAGGGAAAAATAATACATTTTTTAAAATTTTTCCATATTTCACCAGGTAAAATAAAGATCTATTTATTTCAGATGAGAACCATGCTGCGATACGAGCTATCAAAACTAACATTCAATTCCCCTTCAGCAACTTCAAGTCCATAGGAATACAGATGAAAACATATTTCAATATAGATTTCCAATTTCTGCTCACCCATATTCACTTGGTGCAAAATGATATGGGCCATTTCTGGATTTCTTACCCTATTTTTGAAGTCATTAGGAAACTGTGACCCTCCTGGTCAAACTGAACTTCTCTATCTTCTTCAGCGACTTGAACTGCACCTTAATGGAGATGAAAATATCTCGAGTCATACCGTGTTAATCACTGACATCCCATATCAGGAGAAGGGTATATGCAATTTTTCGGCTTTCTACAAGTTTCGGAAAACTCATTGCCTAATTCATCATATTCTCTATTTAGTCAGAGTTCAGTGACTCGAAATAGATCGGAATATATCAGAGTGACCATTATCAGTCTCTGTAAACCCGTACCCACATTGCGGAACATGAGATGTTGGATTTTTGACCTCTTTTTGAGGTTAGAAAAAACTGTGATGTGATGGGGCAAATTCAACATCGGGATCATGTTCAGCGACTAAAAATACAGGTGAATGTAGGGGGGTCAGTCATCTCGGACAGAATTTCTTTTATTTTTGACCTCATTTTGAGGTCAGAAAAAAACTATGATATGATGGGGCAAATCCAACATCGGGATCGCGTTCAGTGGCCAAAAAGCAGGAGTAGGGGGGTCAGTCATCTCGGACAGAATTTTTATTTGTGTGCCTGTGTTATCGTAGTCCACTAATCGGCGGCACATTAAAAAAAAGCAATATCTCCGGTTCTATTTACCATATGTACGTGATCCGTCCATCATTTTATTGCTTCTTATGTTGGCTTTCGCAGAATATAACTGTGGTTTTTTTAAATTGTGGATTTATAAAAAATAATAACAATTAATTTGTTTAAATAATTTTTTTCATGCTTCACAACTTATAAAATCGAAAGAAATACCCTTATATTCGATATGTTTTAGTCTCTACTAGGTCGGAAAATATTATATAATTTCGAACGCGCGTATAGTGTTCTAACGGAGTCTCGGTCACGTTTGCGCTCATTCCTTGCTTTTGGAACGTCATCCTTTTATATCAGTACTTCCATATAAGAATTACATATACATTATCCAAAAAATGAACAAGTAGAAAGTGACCGTTATTATTAGACTAAATGTTTAAAAGCACACTCATCGAAAACTACCGGAACAGAAGCAAAAGCTGAAATCGAATATTATGATTTTTTATGAAAAAAACGATCGCAGTAATAAAATAAATCAAGATACTAAAAAAAAAATAGTCAAAAGCCATTTAGTTGGAAGGATATGATATAGTAATATACATAATATAATTTTCGACAATATGTTACAAAGTAAGTACAGCAGACGCCCGATAACGTGAACTAATTTAAACCAAGGTTGTTTACATTATTGAAATGTTAACATGAGCGAACACGATTTAATTAACAAGCAAATTATAACAAGAAACGTTTCATATACCAAATAAAAAAAAAAAGAAATATTCAAACAACGTTAAGTACATATTTTTTAATTAGAAGTAAAATAATCTGCTATTTTAGTCTGCGTGAATTTGCGTCTAGCATTGTCTTGCATTGCCTGCGCCCGTAATCTACGGGGAATTAATATATCCATGTACGATACTTCTTTTCCTTCAGCCAATCCAAAGCTCGGTTAAAAAAATTTCTACAGCTTGCGCATCAGTCACTACACTTCTAACTTGAATGGGAAGGTCCTCATCATCACTGTCCATCTCTTCTTCCTTATTTACATCGTTCAACTGCTTATCCTCATTCCATACACTAATGTCAGCTGTGTACAAAGAACGTTAGAATTCATAATTTTCAATAAATTGATAGCATCCAATGACACATTGACAAGAATATCAGCGTTGGATCGCAATTGTTCCCTAATTACACTTAAGGGAACATCATCTTCATCTTCATCACTGGTGCAAAAGAGGTTGTTCCAACATTTTTTAATCGTTTGCTGATTAAGTGCATTCCAGGTCATGTTCAAATTTAACACCGCTTCTCGTAATGTTACCTGGTTCAAAGACTGGGCAAGGTTTCAGGATTCTTTGATAAAAACAGACGGAAGTAGAAATTTTCGATAGTATAGTTTTAGTGAGTCTAATCACGTTCTGGTCCATTGGTTGAATTAATAGAGTTACGTTGGGCAGCATGTACATGACAAAAATTAACCCATCCTTACTCCTCACTTGTTGTTCTGGAGGATGACTTGGTGCATTACCTAAGAGTGACAACGCTTTGATTGGAAGCTTCTGTTTTTTCAGAAAATCCTTCACCTACAAATTGATTATCATTAAACTATGTACAGAACATTTGTGATTACAGATTCATTGTCATACCTCGGGGACAAAGCACTTGTGGAACCATTTCAGGAATATAATGCTAGTCATCCAAGCGGTTTTTGAATAGTCATAATCAACAGGGATATTGAAATTTTTAAATGATCACGGATTTTTTGCTTTTCTATTATCAGTGGCTTTATTTTGTGTGAACCACTAGCATTGGAGCATGCTAGAAACATTGTTCGTTGTTTTTTTTTCGAGTTTACTACCAGGAGCAGATTTTTGAAATGATGCAGCATAGGTTTTCTCAGGTAACATTTTCCAATAAACGCCGCTCTCATCGGCATTGTAAATTCGTTCCATATTTAAATTTAGCCTCTTAATTTTTTCCATCAATTTCTCTTTGAAAGGTTGTATTAATTGTGATTATGCTGATAATTTTTCACCAGATGTAGACAGCAATCGAATTCCATATCTTCTTTTGAACCGTTGTAGCCAGCCATCACTGGCTATGAAATTTTCAGTTTTCCTTCAGTTTTTCATTTAACAGTTTAGCCCTCTCTTTAATTATTTCGCCGCTAATTGGGACATGGTTTTCACATGGTTTTAAGAACGATTTATACAGGCAATTTTCCATTCTAAGTGCCTTCGCATTTTTTAAAGTTTTTCGATTTCTCGGGCCTTCAAATGTATTACAAGTTCTTCGTAAAATTTGCGTTTTCAAACGCTTAATTTTACAGGTTGTTGCTCCGATACGCCATATTTTTTTAACTGTGTTTACTTACGTACCTAGTGCAACCTCGTCTATGATATTCACCTTGTCACTTCCGTTTATTGGATGTGGATGCCATAATTGTAACAATGTACAAAGGTACGCAATACGCTCGCTTAAGTTCAAAAATGACTAAATTTAAATGGAAAAGAATCTTACAATCCTACCCGACCTACGCAGTGTGACGCAGAGGAGAATATGTTTCAAAAATCGGGAACTCCCCTACATAACTCAGCGATGTGACCTTCGACTTCGTAGAACTATTTACGTTATCGAATGTTCGAACGTACATGTTTTTACATTATTAAGGGTTACGCATCATCCCGTAATATGAATTTTGTGTTCACATTAGCGCGATGTTTCTATTATCCAGTGTTTACGTTACCGAGCGTCTGCTGGAATTATTTCATAACTTCAACTTCAGTTGCTTCGCTTTTGCTTTTTTTTTTCATAATTGGTATATGCAATATGTCAACGTCCTTTTTATAACTAGAGCCATTTTAAATCTTGCCTAATGCCTAATTTTTTTGCTTCTTCTTCAATATATTCTTTATTCTCTACAAATTTCAATGACATGTTAGGAAGAGACTCAGTTGCCCATTCAAATAATTATTTTGGCGATTGCATTGGATTGATTCCTCTTTGAAGGTTAGTTCTAGCAGTCAACTTTTCAAAGTCCCATTCAAGCCATCGCTCGCACCCTTGCCATGGGACGTTGGTAAAAAGTACCACTCTGCAGCTAACATAAACCAAAATCTTTCAGATGATGAGTGAGATCGATTAAATAATTTTTTTTATTTTTGTTTTACGCACTTCCCCATCAGAAAATGTGTTTTTGGAACACATAAGTGGCAATTGTATCATGTATTTAATTTTTGTATATATTTATCAACTGGAGATATCATAACTTGCGAGTTGGTTCTGTCGACGTTTGTCCATTATCTGTAAGTGATTTCGTCAGTAAAATTTTGCTCAAAAATGTTTTCTAATTCGTCTATAAGATGTGTGGCACCAGGACTCTCAGAGCACGTTTCAAAATAACAACCTATCGATGCTTCAACGCAAATCGTACATCTCAAACAGTCACGATAACTTTTTATTGGGTTCAGAGTGTCGGGTGTAAGTTTTTTAATATTTGACCCTTCGATTAATAATTTTACGTTATCATGGATAGCACAAACACAGACTGAATGGGTGCCGCTTGCACCTGCTAGCACGCAATGTTTTGGCCGTAAACCTGAGAATTTGGAAAAACTACATTTGACTTGAGGGTAATTTTCCGTGAGCAATTGATAAGTTCTTTCAAATTTATCAATAGAAATCTTTTTTGCACGTGAACGTGTCATTTACTTTCACAGAAACATAATCTTTTTTCCTGGCATCATACGGCTATTCTTATCAAGTTCATAAAAGCTGATTATTAAATCGACTACTTCTTTTTCTAATGATGGATAGCTCTTCGGGCTAGGATCGGATAAGGTTCCTTTTTCTTCGGCAGTTTTCTTTGCAACTGTAATCATGCGAATCGTAGCGGAAGGAAAATGATGTTGAATTTTTCGAAAAGACCAGTTTTAAAAATCATCAAAATTTTAATTTGTGTTCCACGTTTTTTTAGTTGTGTTGTCACTTACATTGATAGCAGTGTGGAAAATTTTTTCTGACATTGCTTCAGACATCTTTTTCATTGTTTTAGACGAATAGTCCTTTTGAGAAACTTTCTTCTTTTTGATAGGTGAAGTTCCGATTAAATCCAACCCCTTGTTGATTACATCAGTTGCTTCAGAAATCGCTTCTTTGTCTTCCTCAAACGATACAGGACCTTCCGGGATATGATCCATGTTCACTTCATTACTTGTCGAGGCGTTAGAGGCAAGGTCATCAACTTCTTCGTGCTAAAAATATATTTATACCCACATCAATATACCTGTTTAAGACAGTATGAAATAAATTTATTCTATCCTGTGGGATAATAAAAATAACATCAACGAATAATGTATAGAAAATTTAAAAAGGTTTTTTGATTTATTAAAAATTTTGTTAACGTATTGATTGCTTTTTCAATAGCATTTTCATTTGCATCATTCATGGTACAGTATTAAAACGAATAACGATTTTGATTTCGAGTTTTTCTTATTTTAAAACATAAAATATTGATTTCTATTTTGATTTCCAAAGCGGTATAGTATCAGTTTTTATTCGATTTCGATTCTGATGACATACCCATGGATCAACATAACACATTAACGAATTTGTTTCGTTATGTTGAAAAAATATAATTATTTTTTGGGGAAAAAATATCATCACGACACAGTCGTAATTAGCTCATAAGTTACTTGAATTCCAGTTCAGAAATATGATTGTGAATCTCAATCAATTGAGACTCATTGCTATTTTCACTGTTACGTAATATAGACAATTACGGCGGCACATGTTGCAAATTTTCTGCTCAAGAGACTCTTCTGTTGCAGACTTATTTAATGCCAACAAATGTTGCTCCGGCATTTTCCTAAGAGTTTCGTTATTTCGTATTTTTAGATGGGGAGAAAAATTAAAAGGACTGAAACATCTATCCGTCTGGACCTTGTACCTTGATTTTGGCATTTTGTTCTTCAAACTTCAAGCTTTTTACTGAATTCTGATAAACACTACACATAAACGCGTTGCATACGTTTACTACGTTGTCAAACAACGAAATGCATCAACGTGCCGAGTAAAGTTGTTTATAAGATCCGGCGCGTATAAAGAATATAATGATATTTTTTTAGATTTTATAAGTTGTGGAGGCAAGCATGAAAAACTTATTTAAACAATTTCATTGTTATTATTTTTCATAAATAAATAATTAATAAAAACTTCCACGGTTATGCTTTCCGAAAGCCAACATAAGGAGCAATAAAATGAAGAGAGAACGAAGTTTATATGATAAATAGAACCGGCGATATTGATTTTATAATGTGCTGCCGATTAGTGCTAAGCCATAAATTTTTCAGGCAAATCAAAAATGTGAAGTCAAAATAGGTGTGCAGTTTGTAAAAGAATGAGAAGATATATATATATATATATATATATATATATATATATATATATATATATATATATATATATATATATATATATATATATTAAGATCAGTAAGTAAGTTATTTACATATAGTTTTTTTAATAAGAAAGGGCAAGAGGAGAATATCGAAAATAGTTTTAGTCCCTGACAGGGAATGCTGTTAAAAGATAAAAAAGACTTGACATGCAACGCGAAGACAAAAAGACAGGAAGAATGTTTCCTTCAATAAAGGTTAAGGAAAACGGGACCATGACGTAATTTTATATTTAATTAGTTATTTTGTAAATTTGAATTTTCCAAATTATTTACATTTATTTCTTAATTATCACCCGTCTTTAGTAGATTTCCTTTTAGGATAATATTACTTTTAGTTAGTTACCTTATAAAAATTGATTGCGAAATTATTTTAAATAGAACAATATAAATATATATATATATATATATATATATATATATATATATATATATATATATATATATAATGTATATGTATATATATATATATATATATATATATATATATATATATATATATATATATATATATATATAATGCTTAAAATTGTTGAGCGTTACTATAGGTTAAAGAATAATTCTTTATATTACGGCATTTCTCTTAAAACAGCTAAACAATGCTGCTGTAAGGTCAATAATTATGTTCTTTCTTAATAGAATATTTTTTAAATCTTACATCACATCTCATATATGTATGTATATACCGGGTGTTATGGAAATCACTACATATATTGAAACTGATGGATCCTTGTAGCAAGATCGATTGCAGAACATTCACCTTCAATAGCGGATTTCAATAAGGAGAAAATCGACCCTAAATAAATAATGTCATGAATATTTTTTTCGCATCCCACTGATGAATGCTGAACTCCACAATATCGAAATACGCAAATCAGACAGAAGGTCTTTTTTGCCACCCCGTCAGTCGGCTTTCCTTAAATAAATTTGATAAAAAAAATATTAAAATATTTTTCTATTTTGAAACCAAAAGATTTGCGGCTTCTTTGTTATTCACATTCACGGACAACTTAGGATGTTTTATATGGAGATCCATTCCACATTTGAGGTACATGTATTTATTTCGTATGAATGTACATTCACACACCACAATAGAAGTTAAATAAAATTATCTAAATGAATTGTATAAAAATATACCCAGCCAACCAATAAGGTACCAATTTAAGATACATAAAAAAATCGTTTAGCATTTAAGTCTTGAAAAAGTTCAGAGAAAAACCTATTTGACATTCTGTTTTTATTTTCCCCCAAAATAGTTCTTAAATAAAAAATATTATATATAATATATAAATACATATTTTAAAATAATTACTTATTACTTCCACAAGTTTTATATTTCAATATTATAATGAGCAAAAATTCACAAGACAATAAAATGAATGTTGGGATGGATCATTTCCCTTTATTTATTATAGACTAGAAAGAATTTTTTTGGCAGACGTCAACAAAAAATTGTTTTATTATCGCCGACAGAAAAGATTTTATTTTGAGCTTCTACTGCAGGAGATGCTTATAAATATTATATTATACGTCTTTTGTTTATTGATTCTTCCAACATATTTTTGTAAGGACATGATGTAATTTCTACAGTTTTTTGTACAGTATTTTTTGTAGTATTGGACAAAAATATTTTACAATTTTTTTAGCTTTAGCGTTAAATCCCGAAATAGATGGTTCAATATGTAAATGTAGCTAAGCAATTGCTTGTTTTCATTATTGTAAGATCGATGTATTTTCATTCCTTGAGTTTGTTTGAGAGAGAAAGAGAGCATTTATATTTTTAGCTGCTTTAAACAAATGTTCGGGAAAGACATTTTTGTCCATTGGCCAAACTCCAGCCGCTATCATTCACAATGGTACCAGCTCTTTGGTAAGATTCTGCAAATAAACTTGCAACTTGATATTGCGTTACTTGACGACCCGGATTTGTCCTCATCCATTTTTCTGTTACTTAAATATAATAAGAGCTCATAGGTTAAAAAATGACACGTCGAGCGGCTGAGGCTGGTGAGTAGTAAGGTCTGGCAGTTCTAACATTAGCGTTTGCTATATTCAACGCTTTCAGGTTTTTCGAATGCGTTATATTTGCATCAAGCAAACGTACACTTATGTATACGTATATGTATATATAAAATAAACAAAAAACTTAAAACTTAAGGAAAAAATAAAGATTTGTTACCTTTAGATCCATATAAAATATATTAGGATAGAGTTATACATATGAAATGAAAGGTCACTTTAATGACGCAAAAATTTTTCTTCAAAATGGCGTCCACAAATCGTATTTCTAATTTGGAAAGAAGCTCTAAAGACTCTGCATCTCCGTGATTTTCGACAAAACTTTTAAGCTGCTTGGCTAGGGTAATAGCTTCACCATAATTTGGGATAGCATATGTTGGTGCTGGAACCTCATCGACATCAGAATTTTCGGAAAGTCCTTGTATTACAACTGGATTTTCAATTTCTTGTTCTGAATCTGGATTTTCAACATACAAATTTTCATCTATGTTCTAAAAATCATTAAGGTTTCCATTATCAGTCAACTCCAACAAATTCATATTTTTGAGGATATCTGTAAGTACGTTAATTGGTAAATCATCTTCTGGATCAGATGTAACAGCCTCAGTTAATTGGTCTTCACTTTGCATATTTTCATGCTTAAATCCCGCGTCCTAAGCGGTTCCCAAACGGTTTTGACAAAGTAAACTGCATCCAATGGCGTAATACTCTTAATTAACGCAAAACGTGTACCAGCAGTTCCAATGTTTATTTACTATCAGGTGTTTTAGTATTAGAGTTCGGTAATAAATTTTAAAATTTTTCATAGTTCCCTGGTCAAGTGGTTGATAAGCTGATGTACAGTTAGAGGGCAGAAACACGATTTTTATATTTTTTAAGAGGACGTCTTTTGTATGAGATCCTGCATTGTCTAAAAATAACAAAATATTTCTTTTTTCTTTTGTCATTTTCCAGTCAAGATCTTACAACCCCTCTGTCATCCAAGCTTTCTTATTAAATTACCAAGTTACAGGCAGGTTGTTTATGTTAATATTTTTAAATGCTCTGAGTTTAGCTGCTTTACCAATAACTAAGAGTTTTTTCTTTTTTTCCCGCCATATTTGTACAGTGCAAAATTGTAAACCTCTCTTTGGGATATTTACCAACAACACTTTTTTTCTTTTTTTAATGTAAGCGTTTTGTTGGGTAGAGCCCTAAAATATAGACCCGTCTCATCGGCATTATAGATGTCTCTAAGTGAATATCCCTTAACTAAAGAGGGGCATTTTACCCAGAATGATAAAACATCTTCAGCAAACCGAAGCAATCTTCTTCTAAAATCGCTTTAAAACTTATGTTGTGGCCGATTCTAAATTTATTAATCCAACCAGAAGAAACACTGAATATAGAATGTCCCAGAGACTCGGCTATTTCTTTTGCTTTGCATCACCTGAAAAAAACAATAACAATATTTTTTTTTGCCTTTTTATCACGACAAGCCTACTGATACTCTCACCCCTTTTATCCATTCTTTGAATTGATATGAAAAGAAAATCAATGCACTAATTCCAGAAAACTTCATCTAAAAAAAAAAATTCATGCGCATACCTGTCAAAGGAATCCCCTTATGGCGAGTTGCTATTAACCAGTTATAACACAACTTGTCAATTTTGGTACCATCACCAGTCAAAAAGCTTTTTTTTTCATTCAAATTGCTGTTCGACAACCACTTGTTTAGAAGTATTTCTTTATGTTTAATTATATTAGCAGCTTGTATTTTTCCGATATTAAAATGCTTAAATAAGTCCCTTACACTTAACTTTTCCTTATTGTGAACTTCAACAATCCCAATTTTTGGTTTAAGCGTTAGAATTTTTCTATTTGGAGCCATTTCTACTATGAATGTGTCGCCCCCTCTGTCTCTTTTTCGCATAGGCGTCAAACTAATATTAAATCCCCGCGTATACCGAAAAATTGAGATCGGTAAAGCCCCAATTTAGGCGTACGGCGCGATTAGGAAACGCAACAGCGATACTCGCCACAGAAAAATGAAACAAGGCGTTTATTTTTTATTGTCTTTTGTCCGGTTAAGAGAACATTTTTTGTGACCGCGTCCGTTCAAGAGAATGTCCGTTCCACAAAAAAGATTATCACAAAGTTCACTACTTATTCCTAAGTGCACTAAACAATTCGCCCGTACTTCTATAAAATTGAACTTTTGTATTATTTTAGTCTTTCACGTAATGATCAACCTATTTGCGTTATATTTAATTCATTACAACTGTTACATATAACTTCATATCTGCCTGATTTAGCACATAGTTTTGGATTTTCTTTATTATTCATTAGAATAGAACATAAATTATTTCGCAGTAAAATGTATCTCTTGCTTGTGACAGCTGAAATTGAAAAGCATAAATTGTGTTTATTATCTCAAAATACACAATAGTTAATTTTCTTAATTGATTCATAATTCTAATACATATTAAACCAACATACTTAATAATGTACCAGCGGTTGGTGTTGAAAATAAAAGAGTTTGAATTGTTCTTTCTTATATTATACTTAATAAATTTGATTAAAAGCTCGAATCATATCCATTATTGCTGGCTACGATGTCTATGTGTGTATTTTGGATTAAGATTGGTACGAGATTCAATTTCGATACTGGTAAAAAAACTTTCTGCCCTAACACGATGATTTTTGTGCTAGTGCCAAACGGTCATTGAAAGTAAAAAATATCAGCTTTTACATCATGATATATAAATTCCTTACTATACCTCTTAATCCTCTCAGAAGAAGTAACTAAACAAAATTAAATAGTAATCAGCAACAATAATGGATATAATCCGAACATTACAGAAAAAATAACTAGAAATTAAAACAAAAAAGAACAATTAAAATTTATTTATTTACGAAAATAAAATCATGTCTCTACACCACCCTCTCACACCATATATCATATTGGCTCATCAAGCACTAAAAGCACGAATTAAAATATTAATGAACTTATTATTAACAGAAAAAATTTAATGTTGGCTAGTGAATAATTAAGAAAAACCCAAATTATGTGAGAATGTATGAAATTAAATGAAACTGTGATGCAATATACACAGAATAAACAGATAGATCAATACATGAAAGACTAAAAGAATACAAAAATTCAATTAGATATAGAGGAAAATTGGTTTGCTGATTGTTATATAGATTTCAACCACTTATAGATGCAAAACTGCTCGTTAAAGCAGAAACGCAATATATTAAATTACCTTGAACTCAAAAAGGCCAAAAATGTTATAAACAAATCACAAAAACTCAACTAGACTCCGGAACTGCTCTTATCCTCGACAATAAATCTTACGCTTAACTCGAAGCATATTTGAGTCTAAATAAGATGCCTTCAATAGTGATGGCGTGGACCGAAACATGAAAAAGAAAGTAATTATGAAATACTACCAAGTCTCGTTGTAACTTGTTAGTTGAAATATACTATACGATATATTTATTAATTATTGACTAAAACTCGTCACTAATTTATATAATTATTTTTCTTTTGTGAACATGCCATACAAGAGCGACGCGTGTGCACAGAAAGCGACTTAAGTTGGTCTTGAAATGCTATAAATTGTACTAGATGGGACACACAGTCCTGGGCAATTCATTTTAAAGGAGTGAAGTTCACATTATAAAAGGATCTTTAAAAGGGTGGTATGTGGAGTAATAAACTTATAGGATAGATTCAAGTGACCAACCGTTCTTCGTTATTCTGAATATTCAAAATTGTTGGTGAGTTCTAGGTCTTCAATCAGGCAAATAGCTTTCTTCCAAATAGAATCTAAACAAAAGCAGTGTATGTTTGGGAGCAGAACTCCAAACATGAGAACAGTGGCTAAATTTAAGCTTTATGCAAAATAAAAAGTTGTTATAGGATGTAAAGCTTTCTATTACGAAATAATATTTCTAGCTTTTGAAGAAGCTCTTAGAACAGGTTCATTCCAAGTAAAAACTTAGCAAATTGAATGACGATGATAAAAAAAATGGAGTGTCCCGATATAACAATGTCGGATTCTGCAACGTTAACTTAAAAAAAAAATGTCGCCTGGATTTCTGTCGCTTTAAATTCTACTTGGACACTGTCACCACATGTTAAAATTTCTTCCCGGTCTTTATTAAGTTGCACAGCTTCTTTCTGTCTACGAATATTTGCATGAGTAGCTCTCAATGAAGACGGCATCGGTGCATGAGCGCCCACTTCTGATTCCTTGCTGTTCTTCTTCCAGTTGTATTCTCACGTTTACTTTTGTTGTTAGTAAATTTATGCCTCTATAGTTATTTAGATATTCTTTTTTCTCCCTTCTTGTGCATTAGTATAACTGTCGCTGTTCTCCATTCATCTGGGATTCTATTCAGTCTTATAATCCTCTGTATAAGTTTCTGGAGTTGCTTAACCAGAGAGTGTCCCTCATATTTTAGTAGCTCATTAGCTATTTGGTCTTCGCTGGGAAATTTACGATTTTTTAAATTCTTCCAATGCTCCTGTTACGTCTTCTTCGGTTATATATGTTTCTTCGTTTATCGTTATATCTGATGTTTGTGGCAGTGTGCCCTTTTATATAATTGTGTAAGATATATTACCCATGTTCCTTTGTTCTCGTGTGTATACTCTATTAGTTCTTTCATCTCAGTTCTCTGTTGTCTTATGAATCTCCAAATTTGTTTTTGTTGACCGTAGAGATCTGATTCTAATTTTTTGTGTATCTCTCCCAGTATTCCGTTCTGTTCGTATTCGTTTATATCTTTGGTAGGGTTCATTTGTCTGATTGACCTGTACTCTAGATAGCTGATTTTCTTTTCACAGCATTTCTCTTTGATTTCTTCACTGTGTTTTTGTTCTCCATTTTTTACTTTTATCGACAGTTTTAGTCCCTAATGCTTCATATGCAGCTTCTAATACATTTGTTTTTATTTTTAGCCAACCGTCATTTATGTTATCCTTGTCGTTTATTTGATTCATTCTGATTTTTTCTTTCAATCTTCTCTGGTAGAGGTCTCTCTCTCTCTTAGTTTACACAACACACAACCCTTACATTATAGTTACCCATTATTATTATTGTTTCGTTGATTGTTATCTCATCTATCATTTTCTGGAGTTTATTTTTAGGTGCGTAATTTTCCACTACATTTGTTTTTTTATTATTTATTTTTAGTTTAACCATCACTATTCTCCCCGATATATACACTGACACTCCATTATGTGGTTTATATATTTCTTCTTAATCATCAGGGCTACTCCTTCCTTTGTGCGCTGTTCTTTCTCCACACCGCTATAAAGCAGGATATATTCTCCTGATATCATTTGCCCTTTCCCCTTCTTTTTTGTTTCTCGTAAGGCGCATATTGTCTTTGATTGATCATCTTGTGTTCTTTGATTTCCTTTTCCACTGCCTGGTCTCTCCCATTGATTGATTTTATATTCTAAGTTGCGAGCCTCATTACGTCCAATTTCTTAACCTTGTCCTTGACGTGTCATCATCGTTAAATCCATCCTATTCCGAGGCAGGGCTCTCATTCTGTAAGTATTCTTGGTTTTTTATCCCAGGTAGGTTGCTAGCCTGATCTTGGAACCCTTCTTTACTCGAGCTTGGGACCTTCAGTCCTTCCAGCGGCCTGCAGGCGCAATTTTTATAAACAATATTTCTGAAATTATAGGTGTCAGTTATAAAATATTTGCCGATCACTTATTAAAGCTGTACTTATCGGTGAAGAGACCTGAGGATTGTAAAAAATTACCAAAAGCTCTCAACAGAACTTAGAATAGCGTGCAATCATAGACTGATGCTCAACGCTAGTAAGTGCACAGTGATGTTGTTTACTAAAAAATGTGTCCTTTGTTGTATGTTTATTGTGCTGATGTTAGGCAAACTAGAAAAAGTTTTACAATTAATGTAATATATCCAAAAACAAAAACTATTAATAGTAATTACGCAACATTAATCTAGATAGGCCCAACAACTGAAAAAGTCGCTAAATACCTAAGAAAACAGAACGTGACAATCACATACAGTACAAATAATAACTTAAACAAACATATCTAGAACAATGAAGATAAAACCTTCAAAAACCATAAATCCGGTATTTACCCACTTAGTTGTAGTTCTTGTAATAAACTCTACATAAGATAAACAGGGAGAACATTCGAACAAAGAATTTCAGAACATTGTGACGTGTGAAAAAATTGCCTCTCGTACCGTCAAAAAAAAACGCCTGCACGTTGTAGCACAATTTTGAAACGTCTTAACTTCTTTGCTTTTAATAAATATATTATTTATTAAATAGAAGTCGTTATTTGCCCCTTACGTTATCTTAATTTCTGAGAATGGATTGAGTGGATATTAATACTGAAAGAACTAAAGAAATTAGACATAAACTAGCTCAGTTTGTTTGGAGAGATTATGGATAGGAGATAATTTTTTATGTCTTTTGAAAATAGTCTCTAAAGTTGTTTAAAATTTTTGATTATACGGATTACCATTCATTTTAAAATAAAAAGAATCTAACTTCAGCTGAAAAATGAAAAAATACTGAAGGGTTATGTAGTTGTTAAGAATAATTTTAATATGGTACAACCGTTATTACTACTAAATAAAATCCCTTAGTCTAGTGGATGGTACTATTATATAGAGTCTTTAAATTAGGATTCTAATTAAGGCTTAGCTAAACACGATGTTAGAAGTTCGTGGGATTAACTTCACGAGTTACCCTTTTGAATAGACGATGTAAAATGCACTTGTCAGCAGGAGACTAGGTCTACGGATTGATATACTGATGACTTACGGTTTTTCTATGAGTTTTTGGCCTGTCCTGGTGAGATAGTCATAACACTGATGTCTCCACCTTGGCTACCCCAGTACCCTTTGGGCTGCTAAACATTTCTTGACCCCTAAAGGTCTGGGAATATGCAGAATATTTCAAGGAAAAGGCCTTGAACTTGAAAACTAAAACCGTTTCGGCACTACTACATCACTAATAGACGAGTAGGGCAACTTAAAAAAGCCTACTGCGGCTTGATGATGGAAAAAGCCGTTACTCTCTCTCGGCTTCGGAAAAAAGCTGTACTACATCTCGGCTGGGAAAAAAAGCCCACGACGGCTACATGATGGAAAAAGCCTATTACGGTTACATGATGGAAAAAGCCTATTACGGCTACATGATGGAAAAAGCCATGCCGTGCCATCCGCACGCTTAAATATGTTCGAGCACATAAAGTAAATGAAGAAAAAAGTGTACTGTCATCGGTAAAGCTGTAGATTAATATCTTGAACTTTTTCTGCAGCTCGTTAATGTAAAGGAAAAAACACAGCAGGAGAAAGTATGAAGCCTCGGAGCACACCGGCGTTGATAGTGAAGGTATAAGACAGCCCATCAACTGCCTCTCCTAAAAAACACTCTCTAAGAAATACGAGAGTCATAAACAAAACCCTTCAGATAACAGTGTAGCTTAGCTAAGAATCCATCATGCTGAACACGGTCAAATGCCTAGGATATGTCAAGTGCAATTGCTGGAGATTCTCCAAAATGTTCAATTAAGTAATTCCAAATACATGTGGAAACCAGTTTGTGATCGGAAGTGTAAATCTCTAGATTAGTGGTTAAAAATAAGTCAAAACTATATTATTCTTTCAAGTTTTTATTGTACTAAATTAAACGTTGATTCGTATCAATGTCTTCTAAACGGTGCAGTATAAACAGCTCCGTAATTATCCGGTTTCTCGTAGAGAAATAAAATAAGGTATGATAGTACTACCATTATTAACAGAAATAAACCTTAGAAATGAAAAACTTCTTTCATTACTTTTTTCTTCAGCATGAAATTTTTGGATAACTTTTATCTAGCATTTTCTATGCCAAAAATTAATGGTTTCTGAGATATATGCCTAAAAAATCATTTCATTTTGAAAAACATCATTTTTGATATCAATACAATTTGACTCATCTAACCCTCCGCTCAACTTTCTAGATGTAACTTGAATAAAATAAAGTTTTGGTAATAAAAGCCAACTTAGGAACGATTCCAAAGAATCTCTGCCAATATCTACTAATATTGTGACAAAGCGAGCAATTTTTAAAAGCTTTTAAATATTAACATTTATTAAAGAATTTATCGAGGGAGCAAGATAGCTCGGCGATCAGAGTACCGACTAGATACAGGTCTCACTGGTATAAACTTAAAATTTTCACATAAATTTCATAACTATTTGAAAACAGAAAAACTGCTCGAATAACAAGGAAAAAATAACTTAATTATAGACAAAGAGGGCGACCCGGAATTATGACCTGTCGACTAGCGGTCTGTTTGAAATTTTGATGTAGTGTAACCTAATAATAATAATTTCAGTCATCCGGTACGAATATTATATAGAACCTACATTAGCGTCTATACTATCAGATTATTTTTTTTTGAATTTTTAAAATGCGT
>CM032448.1:48676032-48708532 GCA_019049505.1 Pachyrhynchus sulphureomaculatus
GAAACTTTTTTGGTATGTAGCTTCCATAAAAATACATTTTATAGTACGCTGTCTTAACTCAATATCGGGCATCTTTGACTGCACACCTGCTAGGTGTTTTTCTTGAAAATGTTCAGAAGCCACAGCGCCTTCGAATCTTTGATCGAACTCAGTCTAGCCGTTTGAAGGGCTTCTGAGCCAGCGAACATGTCACCAGCAAACTCCATATCGCAGTCAGATGGATCATCGAAGCTAAAATAAACGTACAACCAAGGAAAAGCTCAAAAATATTTCAGAAGTTCTTCCAATTTTAGCAGATTTTTACTGCTAAATCTTGTGCAGTTTAAACGTGTCTCTATGACTGATATGGGAAATACTCGATGTCGAAAGAAGTTTACGATCGGAATAACCTAACGACGAATTTACGATCACGGTTTGGTTCACGGATAATCTGAGTAAAGCCACAACGATTCGACTTCACGGCCTTGTTCGTCGGTCCCTATTTGAATACTTAAGCCAGTTGAAGTTGTGGACAGTCAAGTCGCCAATAATGACTTTCATAAAATGATCGATAATGTCTACAAGAGAAGTGAAAAGTGTCCTAAAGTTAGTGTCACTTGATGGCTAGCAGATAGTGTGTGACTCGTTATTTTTATTCACATAATAGTAAGGTTTTGTAGATCCAGACCCTCCCTCGTTTGGCAAAGAGAATCACTTCTGAAAAAAAGACAGATTGCAAAGGTACGTCTTAATGCGAATAGAACTCATACACAAAATGGAGAAACTTGACTGTGCTGGTCGATGTACTAACTTTAGTTTCGCAGAGAGCGAGTAGGTGAGGCTTATTTGATTGCAGGTGTTCGCC
This sequence comes from Pachyrhynchus sulphureomaculatus, assembly GCA_019049505.1. Taxonomy (NCBI): domain Eukaryota; kingdom Metazoa; phylum Arthropoda; class Insecta; order Coleoptera; family Curculionidae; genus Pachyrhynchus; species Pachyrhynchus sulphureomaculatus. The sequence goes on from CM032448.1 coordinate 48,676,877, forward strand.
CTATGAATTTATAATCGAATTTAAATCTGATATATTACAAAAAATCTAATTACGATCTCCGCATGTTGACACTCCCGCACTTGACGAATAGAATAACATAGATAGTAAAACATTACTATTGCTCTTGTAGTATCATATACAAAGTATATATTATTAGAAAACTGGAAATATTTGAACACTTTTTCATTAACAGAAAGTTATAGCTTCTATGAGTGATTTAATTAGTCTTACAAAATATGTTTAAAAACCAGAAAACTCTTATTCCGAAAACTGAATTTCGAGAAAAAATATTTGAAAAGAATTGCTAAAGAGCAGCCAACCTTTTTTAAAGATAGAATTAATAAGACAAAACTGCCAGGTTGTAAGAAATATTTAAACTAGAGTACTTAAGGTATTCGTGTTCCATACGGAACCCTTATAAGTATATATATATATATATATATATATATATATATATATATATATATATATATATATATATACAGTGAAATTCCCCTTCGCGGACATCTCTCTTACATGGACACCTCCCTTGAACGGACAGTTTCTCATGGTCCCGACCGACGCTCATATAATTGGCATTGTGTTAACTCCCTCTTGGACGGACATTTTCTTGAACGAACGCGGACACAAAAGAATGTTCTCTTAACCGGATAAAAAACAAAAAAAATAAACGCTTTGTCTCATTTTTCTGTGGCGAGTATCGCTGTTGCGTTTCCCAATCGCGCGGCACGCCAACCTCGCTGCCTGCCTTCACTCAGGGACTTCCCCGAGTAAACCGAAAATTTACCGATCTCAATTTTTCGGTACACACGCGGGGATTTATATTAGTCTGACGCCTATGCGAAAAAGAGACACAGTGGCGACACATTCATTGTAGAAATGGCTCCAAATAGAAAAATTCTCACGCTTAAACACAAAATTGAGATTGCTGAAATTTACAATAAGGAAAAAGTTAAGTGTAAGACTTATCCAAGCGTTTTAATATCGGAAAAACACAAGCTGCTGATATAATTAAACATAAAGGAAATACTTCTAACACGTGGATGTCGAACAGCAATTTGAATGAGAAAAGAAGCTTTTTGACTGGTGATGGTACCACTCTCGGACATTCTACATTCAGTGCTTCTTCTGGTTGACTTAATAAATTTAGAATCCGCAACAACATAAGTTTAAAAGCGATTTCAGGAGAAAGAGCTTCGGTTATTATTAAGATCATTCATCATTCTGGGAAACTGCCCTTCTTTAATTAAGGGATATTCACCTCTCATCTATAATGCCGACGAGACAGGCCTGTATTTTAGGGCTCTACCCAACAAAATTCTAACGTTAAAAAAAGAAAAATGTGTTAGTGGTAAATATCCCAAAGAGAGGTTTATAATCTTGCACTGTGCAAATATGCCGGGAGAAAAAGAAAAACTCTTAGTCATTGATAAGGCAGCTAAACCCGGAGCATTTAAAAATATTAGCATAAACAACCTGCCTGTAGCTTGGAAATATAATAAGAAAGCTTGGATGACAGGAGAAATTATGACAGAGTGCTTGCAAGATCTTAATTGGAAAATGACAAAAAAAATACATTTTGTTATTCTTAGATAATGCAGGACCAGGACCATCCAAAAGACTAAAAATATAAAAATTTTGTTTCTACCCCCCTAACTGTACATCGGCTTGTCAACCACTTGACCAAGGAATTATAAGAAATTCTAAAGTTTAAAAATCTAATACTAAAACACCTGAGAGTAACCACTGAATCTGATGGTACAGCTTTTGAGTTAATTAAGAATATTTCGCCATTGGATGCAGTTTTAATTTGCAGAAACCGCTTGGAAACAAGTAACCAAGGAAACAGTTAAGATTGGCTTCCGTAAAGCGGGATTTAAGCATGAAAATACGCAAAGTGAAGACCAGTTAACTAAGGCTGTTACATCTTATCCAGAAGATGAATTACCACTTAACGTACTTGCAGATATCTTCAAAAATAAGAATTTGTTGACGAGCTCTACCCAAATTTTTTAGATTAGATTTCACTTCTTTTTGTGTCCCAAACTGACTATATGTCGAATATCTGCCACTCAGCGATGAGTTCATTTTTTGAGCCCATTTTTTCAAGAACCGGTCTCCGTAGCTGATATTAAGGCTATAATATCCTCATAACAAATAAAACTGCCCCTCTGCGATGAGTTCACCCACTCTCAATTTTTTTCCAACTTCCTCCCTCCATAACCACGGTAGAATCGAAATTGGGTCTATAAGTTGTATTTTTCGGTTCAGTTTATTACATTTAATATATTTATCTGCCACTCTTCGATAAGTCCAAAATCTGGATTATGAGCTCCATGACTATATATCAGGGGTGTTCAACCTTGAACTGCTGGCGATCTACCTCAATATTGTTAGACTACGATCGATCGACTCTGAGAGGCTGCAAGTAAGTGTGATGCAGGATTGTCGTCTAGGTAGGGTGTATCGTGGCATAGATATTAGTTTTCCGCACAATATGCACTTTTTTTTTCAGTCAAGGTAAGTGTAGGTCTGCTCTAAAATGTCAATGAAAAAACTCATAACTATTCAAAATTGAGAGTTTATTGGTTCTTACAAAACAAACGAGTTCTAGTGTCTAAACTTAACTAAAGAGTGACTTTGGATGTTGAAGCGTGGCACTGCATGTCCTCAGCATACTTTTCATAAGATGGTACGTAATTACCGAGTGCTAATCGCAAGCATGATGACATATGTTCGTCAGTTAGTCGATTGCGATATTTTGACTTAATTATCTTCATTTCAGAAAATGCAGACTCGCACAAGTAAGTTCACCCAAACATTGCCGTCAGATGAAGGGCGATTTGCCTTAGATTCGGATATTTATCTTCAGATAAAAAACACCAGAAATTTGTATCAGATGCTGTAGCTTTGAGATATATATCTGATATAATCTGCACTAACTCATTTTCAACAGAACACGAGTCCATGTTAAACTGACTTGCTATTTCAGTAGCTAATTCCTCAATGTTTTTATACGAAAAAGGATAACTCATAAATGATGCGATATTTGTCATTTTACTGAAATCATAAAAACGTATTTCGAATTGGCCCAAAATATTTGATAATTCTGCCTCATAAATATCATAATTCAACTGAGGAATCCTTGCTTTCAAAGACGGAAAATTTTTCAGATCCTTTCGTTTCAGTTGATCTATCATAAGTTGCAATTTACTTTTGAATGCGTTTATTGCGCTAATCATCTCGATAAGAGTTTTTCCTTTACCTTGAAGCTCCAAATTAATGGTGTTTAAATGCATTCTGATGACTGTCAAAAATGCCAATCAGTCAGCCATTTTCCGTTTTTCAGCATCTGAGTGTCATCACCTCTTTCGTCCAGAAAAGCTGTTATTTCGGGCAATAATTCTTGAAACCTTTCTAGGAATTTTCCGCTACTCAACCACCTGACGTCCGTGTGAAGAACTAAATCAGTATGTTCAGCTGACTCTCTATCTTCCAACTGCAATTTAAAGAGCCGTCGTTGCAAGCTACGTGCACGGATAGAATTCACAATTTTTATTGCAATGCCCATAATCTCCTCCATGTTTAGAACTTTGGAACACAAAACTTGTTGATGTATAATGCAATGGTAGGAGAAAAATGAAGGGAAATCATCATTAGCTCGACACAATGCCACAAAACCATTTTTGTTTCCAGTCATTGCTGGTGCTCGATCGGTTGTAATGCACACTAGTTTATATATTGGTAGCTTGTAGTTTGTTACAAAATTGAAGAAAACGTCATATATATCTTCGCCACGGGTCTTTCCTTTCAGAGGAATCATTGTCAAAAACTCTTCCTTAGCCGACATGTCATTGTATACCATTCGAATAAAAATACACAGCTGGGCAGTATCTGTCATATCGGTGGATTCATCGAACTGTAAAGAAAAGTATGTACATTCCATCATATCATGTTTTAGTTTATCTGCCATGTCCTGACTCATGACTTCAACACGCCTTGTGTGACGGTCGGACGAGATAACTGAAGTTCTCTAATAGCAGACATAATCTCTGTTTTATTTTTAAAATCTCCAAATAAAGTCTCACCCGCTTCAATAAATGCCTCCTTCACAACCAATCGATCATCAAATGGTTTCTTGTGTTTCGCCAATTTTGGACTATTTATTAATAAACTTTGTATCGATGTATCGCCTTCAGGTTACAACTCAGACTGACTCCTATTCCTGCAGGCGCAACATTTATATCGACGCGAACGAAGTCTCGAATGTTCCCGTCAAACACGCCGCCCGAACTTTCTAGAAAAATCGGCGGGAATCAAAAACGCGGCTTTTCTTTGACAAGTACCGCGCGTTCCTTTGATAAAGCCGCCTTTTGCCGCTAGCAGAGGGTTATTACGATAAAAGAAAGTGATGAGGGGGTTATTCTGGCCTACTTGTGGATCGAATAAATTTTAGTAGTTTATTCATTACATTTTGTTTTAGTTACCTAAAACAAAATCTGTGAATAGTTCTATATCGGAATTTTTTTCTCGAGATCGACTCAAAAAGCACTCGCGATCGACTTGTCGATCGCGATCGACCGTTTGAGCACCCCTAGTATAGATCATTCAAAGTTTGATAGAACACCCGCGTCCGCACGAGCTGTCTTTTTCAAGTTACGTTGCCACAGCGAAAATTCACTTCATAAAATTTAGTAAAAAGTAATATTTATCTAATATTTTTGCAACAACTACGTGGTAAACTGCCTACGTATTTTACCAAACGATAGTAAAGTAATTTTTTTATGTATATACAATTCTTTGTGACTTTTTACTCTTTAATGCACATACGACAATAAAAATTGTAAAAAACGCATGCTTTTGACCGAAGAAAAAATTTGGATTCCTATCTTATACCTGTTAAACATCTGAAACTTTTACAATTAATTATGGCAAAACGGCGTGATAAACCATCTTTATATTAAAGCAGTGAAGGCATGATGCAAAAATCTATTATTTTTCAAAATTTCAAGCAAAACTACTTTTAACCGTTACTCGTAAGAAATACCTTAACATCCATTACTGTGCTAAAAGTGTGGAAGCAGTGTCAATACTAGAGTTACTGAATCCCTGCTGTGTTGTTTAATCATGTGATTTTCACTTATTTTAAGTCCATACAGATCTAATTGAAAAAAGCCCCTATCATAGCTTTATTGGTCTATTGAAATAATGTGCCTTTCTGTAGAGTCATTTGTATAGGAATTGAAACAATATATTTAAAGGAATTCGAGATAAAATATTATATTTGAGAATAATAATAATAATAATAGTAGTGAAAATTCTCGATATAGAAGCCTTTTTATAGTATATTTCTGTGGGCACCTCTTGGGTTAGTCGTTTAAAACTTTTTAACTCTTATTCTTGTAAAGATTCTTGATAAGAATCGTAAGCAAACTGGCTATTTACTGTTCCATAGTTACAAAATGGATATTCTTGGTTGTCAAACTTTCCTGGAAGTTTTTTAATCAGTAACTCGGAGTTGAAATGGCTTCTATAAGTATAATTTCAATGCATCAAACCGAAAGAATGACTTCAAAATTATGTTAATATAGTAGTTAGCATTCATCTTCAGACCGGGCTTTATAATCAAGCATTCTGCACAGACTTAGCAGTTACTTGATGGAGATCCATGATAACTAAGAACGAAAATTTAAACAACTGTTTAAGATCATCACAAATATTTATTGTATTAGAGCTAAGACTTGTTTCGACGCACTGTGTCTGCTTCTGGAGCAAGATGTAAAATTACTACAAAATTTATAAGTTACCTGGAAATAACTAAAACAAGTTCAATAAGAGAGACCCACTGTCATCCAATTGATCATTGGGTAATAAGCTAGAGGATTTTTTCCGGTTAATCCCAAGATATAAGATCCTGCCTTTTTACTTTTTCATTAGAGCAATAAACGACCCTATTAAGGTGTTGTGCATAGTTGCCAGGTATTACGATAAACGTATTTTTATTTTACCTGCTTTGTATACCGCCCTCACTTGCACCTGCGCTCATATTGGATATGTTTTTACTTATATATTTACTACCTGGCAACCCGGTTTGGAGCCCTTTAAGTATTTAATAATATAGGCCTAATGACCACAGGTCCCCATTAAGATTCAAAAGATACTTTTTATTATTTTTATTTTTAGTTTTACTTACAACGTAACGGTTCTATTTTAACTATGTGGCGTCCGTGGGAAAATTGCAATAGTGGCTATCGCAAGAGAAAACATTTATCACTTGACGCTAAACCAATAGTGAAAATGTTTACGACAGTTTGGTAAAAAGAAACTTGAATAAACAAAGTGCTTTGTAAGAAATCAGTGAACTAACAAAAAGCCCAATTTCTACGATTAAGGGTATTGTAGGAAAACATCATCACTCCGGAACAGGAAAAAAACGGAAAGATTTTCAAATGCATCATGTAGACGATTGCGAAAAAGACGTCATCAAGAGACAAATATATTCTATGTATGAAGAGCAGTTGGTGCCGACACTAGACAAAATAAAATTAAGACTGGTGCAGGACGAAAAATCAACAAAAGGCAAGTAGTGATGGAGTCACAAAGATTACAAATCTTGCGACATACTTATTTACAAGAAATTAAAAAGTATTGATCAGAGAATTAGCCAATAACTTACCTTGATGAAACATGGTTCGATACCCATGACACTGTGCAAAAAGAGTGGGTTGACAGCAGTACAAAATGTCAGACTAACGCACCTTCAAATAAAGGTAAATGGATAACCATTTTGCATGCTGGATCTGAAAACGGCTTGGTTTCAAATTGTCTACTGCTATCTGCAAAAAACATAAAAGATTCTAGTTTGGACTATCACGAAGACACGACCTCAGAACTTTTTGAAAATTAATTTCAAAATTCGCTTTTGCCAAATGTTTCCGAACAGAATGTTATAGTTATGGACAATGCAAGTTACCATAGTCGCCTACTAAATAAGGTTCCTAATGCAGCCAACACCAAATCGGAAATACAGGAATATATGTTAGAAAATGACATTTATTTTGACTTTAGTTATAAAAAAGTGATCTTTGGAAGTTTTGAAAGACTATAAATTAAAAAAGAAATATGTTTGTGATAGTATGGCTGCGAAAATGTTTTGCGGCTTTCTCAGTATTATTATGTGTTTAATCCAATTGAACATATTTGGCATCAAGTTAAATGAAAAATAAGGGCACAAAATGTTTCTCCTACTTTAAGCGTGTCAGTAGTTGAATTAGCAAAAAAGTTATAAATGATATACCTTGTGAAAGCTGGAAGAATTCCATTCAGCACGTTGTTAAAGTTGAAGATTCATATATTTATGTAAATAATATAAAACCACTGATACTTACCTCAGCTGATCACCGTGATAGTGAAACCGAATTAGGCTTAAGTTAAAATATATTTTTATTTATACAATATGTCCCTTCTTGTAAACCCCATTCATTCAAACTGCATATTTGTACTTCTTATCCATTTGTTTTTACATGCATTTATAAATAAACATTTCCAAAAACACATTTTTATTTATTTGCATTAATGAATACAATTCTTAAGTCCATCTCTGCAATCTATCATAAACCAGAGGTCAGAATTTTTATATTGCTCACTTAAAACGGCTAAAATCAGGATCTTATATTTTGGGGCTATATGATTTTCATCCGTTAAATATTTAGCGTAGTAAGATATGTTATTTTTCATTCTATAACTTTGTTTATGTTCCTCTATTCTTTTATAAAATGATCTGCCTGTGCCTATATAGGTTTTATTACCAGCCCCACAGCAAAATTACCAGAAGTTTATGAATTATGCTGGGGCTCTTGTAGTAAAACTTATATAGGACAAACAAGCAGATCTTTCTATCAAAAAATAACGGGATATTAACGAAGTCATATAATGAAAAGTAACATATCTACATACACTAAACATTTAACGTATGAACATCATACTTTCAATGAAGATTTCAGAATTTTACAAAATGAAAAGAAAGGGAAATTACTGAATTGTTTAGAGTAGGTAGAGATTAACCGGAAAAAATTCTCAGGTTTGTTACTCAACGATCAATTGAATGGCGGTGGGTCTCCTTTATAGGATCCTGTTTTAGTTATTATGGTGAATATTATTAATTAATTTAACCCTTATAACCAGGTAACTTACATATTTTGTAACATAGCTTGTTGTTTGTGTTACATCTTGCTCTAGAGATAGACAAATTGTGTCGAAACAATTGTCAGCTCCAATACAATAAACATATGTGGTGATCTTAAACAGTTGTTTAAAATTTTGGTTTCTAGTAATCAAGAATTGGCTGCAATGCTCAACACCTCCTGTGGCTGAGCCGACTTGGAGTATACCGAAAGATTTCTCTAGTTGAACCTCCAAACTTGCACACGAGTCTGGTCATAATTATAAACAAGTTTAAATCACGGTTTATCCTCCCGTTCAACTTCGTTTCTTGATGTTGGAAATGATTTCTTTAATTATTTTCACTTTTTTCTTTTTAAAGTAGTTAATTAGGACCAAATAAGAGCCCCTTAGATCTAAAAAATTTAGGGGAGGAGTTTTTGACATTATATTGAGTGATATTAAAAAACCAGTAACCTAATTTAGATATGGTTTTATGCAGGAATTGACTCGAATTAAAATATACTGTTCATAAATTTTTAAAAAGAATGCGTTCATGTTACAACGTCATTGTTGTGGTTAGTGAGATCGAATAGATCGAAGCACATCTTTACTCTATAATAGGGATTGTTCCCAGGGAGGTACATTACCTTTGGCGCCTCTGTACTTTGAAAAAGTAGACGATGTTGCCGCCATCTTCCTTCGGTAATTGGCGAAGTTCCTCTTAATTTTAAATACGAGGTTGGATTGAAAAGTTCGCGGCCTCACCAAAAAATAATTATAATATTTTTATTATAGTACCCTCAATAAGTTCATACTTTCTTAGGTTGTCACAGAGAAAAATTTTGTTGCCGTAGAATTTATGGTTTTTAGATTAGAATGAGTTTAGTGAGACCAAGTGCAGCGTTTTTGGAAAAATTGAAAAAATTGAACAACGTGCCATCATCAAATACCTGTTTAAAAAAATATTAACACCAGAGGAGATCCACGATCATATGAAAATAACTCTAGGGGAATCTGCTTCGTCATATACCACTGTGAAAAAACGGGTTGCAGAATTTAAACGTGGAGGAGAGAGCATCTAAAATGACCCTCGCTCCGGCCGGCCCACGGCGTCTAGGACTGAAGAAAACATCGGCAAAGTGTGTGATCTCATATTGAAAGACCATAGATTAACTATTAGGGAGATTACAGGCACTATAGGCATCTCGTATAAACGAACACAAAACACCATTGCCAACGAACTCAGATTTTCTAAGGTTTCCGCTAGGTGGGTCCCCAGCTGAACAAAAACGAATTTGGCTCACGATTGCTCGCGACTATTTTGGAGATGTTTGAGGCTGATCCGCAAGCTTTTTGACAATGTACGAAACCTGGGTTCACCACTATAATCCAGAGTCAAAACAACAATCCAAGCAGTGGAAAAAATCTGGTAAACCGACTCCAAAGAAACCGAAGACAATTCTGTCGGCTGGAAAAGTGATGGTGGTGACAGTTTTTTGAGATGCTAAAGGTATTATTATGGTGGACTAACTTCCGAAAGGTGAAACAATAAACTCGATTTACTATTGCACCCTTTTGTGTCGTTTACGTTAAGAAATTAAAGAGAAAGAAAATTTTGTTCCATCAGGACAACGCTCGCGTTCATAGGTCTGTTGAGTCTTTGGCTCAAATTCGTGATTGTGGTTTCGAATTGCTGCCTCACCCGGCTTATTATCCTGATTTGGCACCTTCGGACTTTTATCTGTTTCCAAACCTAAAAAAACACGCCAGTGGCCAGAAATTTTCATCAAAAGAAGAAGTCGAAGCTGCAGTTAACCAGTATTTTGAAGACCTTGAGGAATCTTTTGTCAAACAGGCGTGGAAGCTTTAGAAAGCAGATGGAAGCAGTGCATAAAGCTAGGTGGAGATTACGTCCAAAAATAAAAATATTTTTGTACGTATTTTATTTTGTTTTCTTGACTAGGCAGCGAACTTTTCAATCCATCCTCGTATATTAACTTCCTGTATAATTTGCTGGATATCTAGTATTGAATTGTTACTTAGTTACATCAACCGACTACTACCTTATGTTTGTTTTATATTTATACATACTTAATCACTTAATAACATTTGATTACGAGTATAACACGTTATTAGAGAATATATCGAAAAACTGTAACAAATAGATGCTTATACTGCTCTTACGGCGACTTACTAAGCCTATTCAAGCAGAGCGGCACAGCACTTATTGCAGAAACGCACCTTTCTCGTGCTTACTGCTCGAAGGCATAGATGGCAGCATTGATATAACAACTAAAGACGAAACGAAAAGAATCGTATTTTTAGAAGTTACCAAGAGTGCTCTTCGTATTTGCTGAACCATCCCAAGACGCGTTTCGCCGTATCACGGCTCATCAGCTGGACTAGGTTCAGCAAATACGAGAACACATTTTTAGTCCTTTATCCAGATAACTAACGGAAAACTGTAACAAATAGATGCTTATACTGCACTCTGTCGGCGACTTACTAAGCCTATTCAAGCAGAGCGGCACAGCACGGCTGCCACTTATTTCAGAAACGCACCTCTCTCGAGTTTACTGCTGAAAGGCATAGATTGGTAACTTCTAAAAATACGATTCTTTTCGTTTCGTCTTTAGTTGTTATACCAATGCTGCCATCTATGCCTTCGAGCAGTAAGCTCGAGAAAGGTGCGTTTCTGCAATAAGTGCCAGTCGTGCTGTGCCGCTCTGCTTGAATAGGCTTAGTAAGTCGCCGACAGAGTGCAGTATAAGCATCTACTTGTTACAGTTTTCCGTTAGTTACCTGGATAAAGGACTAAAAATGTGTTCTCGTATTTGCTGAACCTAGCCCAGCTGATGAACCGTCATACGGCGAAACGCGTCTTGGGATAATTCAGCAAATACGAAGAACACTTTTGGTAACTTCTAAAAATACGATTCTTTGCGTTTCGTCTTTAGTTGTTATACCAATGCTGCCAGAGAATATATCATTAAATACCTGTATATAGTATTATTTTATTTTAATATTTTTTATGCATTACAAAAATTTTTTAATATGTTTATAGATAATGGTAAAACAGACATACCTGAAAAATATTATCTCCATATCGTTGTGACTGCTCAAAAAAATATTCTCCAATTCCCTTATCTATTTGTGGCACTTTACTTGGAGGACCCTTCATTATTAGATTCGTCATCTTCTCTGTGTTAGCAACGCTGCTATTGATTGCCGTTTGATGAAACTCTAAAAATCTTAATCCCTTTCAATAGTAGAACCTTTTGTGGTTAAGCCTAATTTTATCGGTAAATTTCAGATAAATTACAAGGTGTGTCTCAAAAATATGGAAACATAACTCTTAAAAACTGAAAATGTTAACGTACTTCTACAGGATTAGAAATATTTAGTAAAACTTAGCATTTACAGAAATAATTCATATTAAACCAATCCAAAAAATGAATTTTTCGGTTTTAATTTTTATCCTTAAGTATTTGTGCATTTTAAGATTTTAAATTTTAAATTCATGTTTTAGAAAAAATTTACATTGCATATGTAAAAAAAATTTAAAAAAAAAAATATAATTTTCATTTTTTTAAGTCACCTTTTTCTAGTATTGGGACACTACACTACGCAGCAGCGGGATGCGGAGAAACTGATTCGTACTGAGCTTAAATCGAGAATTGATGCTGGCGTGAATAATTTAATATTTAAGTATGTGGATGGTCAGCCCAAAATACAAAAGCGGAAAAAAAAACTAAAATCTATCGGGGCAGCTCATACTTCTAATTATGGTGGCTTAACTGTTTATTATCAAAATGTTCGGGGACTCAGAACCAAGCTGGTTGCTCTGGCTCGGAATATTGCATTGCAGTCCTATGATGTAATACCCTTGTCTGAGACCTGATTGTCGAATGCATTTCATGATGCAGAGCTTGGAATGCATGATTATGTGATTTTTAGAAGAGATCGGTCCCTGGCCACAAATGCTGCACTCAGGGGAGGTGGTGTACTGATTGCCATTAAGAAGCACACTCCTTGTCAGCTAATTGCATCGCCGGATAGTATTGAACACCTATATGTTTCTGTTAATTTTGGCAAGTGCGTTACTGTTATTGGCTGTGTCTATATACCACCTAGATCACCTACCGAAACTTAACAAATATTTAGTGATACCCTTGATAGCATCTCTAAGGCATATCCAGACCCTAAGTTTTGTGTGACTGGTGACTTTAATATTCCTAAATGGCCTAGATCGAGGAGGCGTTGAGTTCAATACCGTTTCCCCTGGATTCACCCGCTGGCCGTGAACTGGAGATATGTGAAATAGTGTCAAATATGTGTGTCTTTCATAATTTATTTCAAGTGAGTAATGTAATTAATAAAACTGGTTCTGTTCTTGATCTAGTTCTATCACTGGGGATGGCTGATGATCCTCTGATCCTACCGGATGATTTCCATCCACCTCTTGAATTTAAGCTAATATTTATAACTCATAAAAAAGTTATTTCACCCCAATTCTATTATGATTTTAAGTCTGCGGATTACATTTCGATAAATCATTTTCTGGGTTCGGTATCGTGGGATCATCTGCTTTCGAACCGGGGGGTTGACTAGATGTTGAATATTTTTTATGATGTAGTTTTTAGGGCCATAGATTTGTATGTTCCGTTAAAAAAGGCATCTAGTAAAAAATTCCCTAGGTGGTTTTCTCCTGAGTTGAAAAACTTAATAATTCATAAAAAAAGAAGTACACAAAAGTTTGGATCGTCTGGGGAACCTCAGGACTATTATTACTTCTCTGCTTTAAGATGACAGTGTAAGAATCTATCACGTAGGTGCCATATTGATTATATCTCCAATATTGAACTCTCTATTAGAGATAACGTGAAAAGCTTTTGGGACTTTGTTGGCGCACAGCGTGGCACAAATAACCTTGTTGACCTGTTTTATAATGATCAATCGGTGGACATGGGCATTGATGTGGCTAATCTTTTTGCAAGTTACTTCGGCTTTGTTTACTCTGATGAGTTACTTGATTATCCAGCCTTACTCTCTACTAATATTCATAATATCTTCAAATTTAAGATCACAATTTCTGAAATTTACGAGGGGCTCTCGAAATTGGGTCACAGAAAGGGGTCTGGTCCTGATGGTTTACCTCCTGGATAACTAAAGGCATGTAGCTTCGTATTATCGCGACCATTATGCATGTTGTTTAACCGGTCATTGGAGGAGGGTTACTTTCCTGAGTATTGGAAGACCAGTTTTGTCACCCCGGTATTTAAGTCAGAGGACAGGGCTGATATCGCAAACTATAGGCCAATAAGTATTTTGAGTACTGTTCCTAAATTATTTGAAAACTTAGTAACTAAAGTATTGGCATCTAACTTGGGACCATCTATAATAGATGAACAGTTTGGTTTTCAGAGAGGCAAGTCTGCTGAATTGAACTTGATTTCCTATATGGACTACCTATCGAGGACCTTGGAGAGTGGATCTGAGGTATATGCCATCTATACCGATTGCTCTAAAGCCTTTGATATGGTCAACCTTGGTGTTCTTCTTAAGAAGCTCAATAACCGTGGCATATCGGGTCCACTGTTGGGCTGGATTAGGAGTTATTTGTGTGGCAGAGTTCAGGTGGTTCGAGCTAATAATTTTAAGTCTGTCAACATTACTGTGCCCTCAGGATTGCCTCAAGGCTCCCATATGGGGCCTCTGCTGTTTACCCTATTCTTGAATGATGTGACCGACTGCTATGGGTCTTCCAAGTTCTTGCTCTTTGCTGATGATTTGAAGTTGTATACGGCTGTTGGATCGATTGAGGATTGTGTGGGATTGCAGGGTGATTTGGATAGACTTAGTGTCTGGTGTCAGTTAAACGGTATGGTTTTAAATACTTCTAAATGCTTCTCTATGTCTTTCTCGAGATCGCGCAATCCATTGTTTTTTAATTACAGCAGAAATGGGACTTCCCTCGTGTCCGTGGTTAATGTTAGGGATCTGGGGGTTAAGTTTGTTTGAGCACTGAGTTTTATTCCTCATATAACCGAGGTGATGTCTAGGTCTCTGAGGATGCTTGGGTTCATTAGGCGTTGCTCATCAGAATTTTCATCCATTACCTCTATAAAAATGCTGTAGTGCTTGTTGGTTAAGCCTCTCTTGAAATATTGCTCAAGTTTGTGGAACTCACCTTTTGCTTGCCATGCTAGGAGCTTGGAGCTTGTTCAGAGTAAATTTGTACGACATATTAATTTTAAATTCTTTAATAATGATTCTTTTAGTTATTCAAAACTGTCATCTATATTAAACCTGAATACCCTGTCTAACCGGAGAGTTCAACGCAATCTTGTAATGTTCTTTAAAATTTTAAATCCATTGTAAATTGTCCAGAACTTTTATCTCAGATCAAGTTGTATGCACCCTCTAGACATACTAGATCTACGTTGTCCTTCTTCAAACCTTATCATAAGACATCCTACGGAGCTAATACCTTCATGACATAATCTATGGGCATTGTAAATAACTGCCCATCACTGAACTTGTTCTCCAGCTCCTTGTCTCTTTTTAAGAGGCAGATCGGGGTTCTTTTCTGAATTTCTTAGTTTTAGCCTTTAGTTTTAAGTGTCATTTATACATGTAAACTTTTGTATTTTGTCTTTATGAGTTACTGGGCCTGTCCCGTAAATAAATAAATAAATGAATAAATAATTTATCTAAAGCAAATTAAATTAGGCTGTACGCCACAATCATTTTTTTTACAGAAAACATAAAGGATTTTTCCGTATGGTGCAGACACTTTGACGGATACTATATATAAACGTAATCGGATTTATCAAGGAAATGATTTCGCTTTTTAAATCAATTTTTACTTCTCTAATTAATGTAAATATTTTGATGTTTTTCGCATTATCATTATCATTCCTTAATTTATAGATTTTCTGTATTTTTTTGACACATTAGTAACGTATAATAATCTCAAAGTAGAACAACAATCTGTTGTCAAGCTTTGAGCTAAATAAACAGAAAGCCAATACCGTTCCGGTTGGTACTTGACTTCTTACAAGACCGGGCTGTTATTTTCGATGACAATTTTTATAAGGTAACTCAAAGAACTAATTGAAAATTATCAAAGTTTTCATATTCGAACAGTAGACAATAAAACTAGTAGAGAAGTACCGCTATCCCTTTGAGTTAAAAAAAATAACCGACCTCGTTCGATTACATTTTACTGAATTGCACTTTTAAAAGAACATAAAATATTAATCTGAAAGCAGTAAACCAAGAATCTACATATTTACAATTAAATGCTCTCTAAATCAAAATGCTGTCTAACGTATCCTAAAAACTGACTAATTAGATCGACTGCTAACGAATTTGTCAACTGTAAATTGTATAGGGATAGGATACTTTCAAAATTTGAAAAAAAACCTTTATTCGCTGACTTTCCCAATCTCACCTTAGGTTATAAGAAAGAAAGTATGTAACATTAGACGCCAAAAAAATCAGGAGTTAATAAACTTAATTATCAAGAGTGCAATAGATGTTACGTAGGCTAAACGGGACGGAATTTCAAAACAAGATTCGCAGAACACAATGCCTCTTATAGGTTAAAAAGTAAAAAATCACACTTTGCCAAACATTTCTTAGAAACAGACCATACTTTTCTCAATATTAATTGTTTACAGATACTCCATATGGCACCTAAAGGGTCAAAACTCAATTTCTTAGAATCCATAGAAATTTACAGACATTCAAAGGACCATAATATAAATTTACTGAATAGTCAGTTAGACGTAGCAAATTCTGTTTTGTTTCAACTGTTTTAACACATAATAGACCCACATCTGTTCATCATAAAAACATAAAATACCAAAAATCTGTTTTAGTCTTAGTTAAACGTTTGACAATGTAGTTGTACTACGAAATCGCGATAACGCAATTGTAAAATCTTTACAAATATATTTAGTGACAGTTAACAAAGTAATTAAGTAGTTTTATTGTTAACCTTTTCTTAACCTACCCTCATATTGTTCATATTAATAAATTTAATCTCTAGATAATCTATTGAGAGGATATGTTCATTTCTTGTTAGTTTCTTTGAGATTACCTGATTAAGAGTGTAATAATACAGTTTTAAAGATGAATACTGAAAAAAGTAATAGCCGTCAGTGCAAAACTTCACCAAATAAGTTTTGTTACATGTGTGGACAGTACATTTTCAAGTCTCAAGGAAAAAAAATATCTGAAAAAGTATGTACTGCCATAGTACTAACAAATGAGCGGCAAAGCTAACATCAGTTTTCTGTAAACTTTTCAACCTATGCCAACGAAAGACAATATTTCCTTCCTGGTGGAAATATCCTACAGTTCAGTCGATAGCGAAAAAAAGCAGGAAGATCATGTTAAGCAACTACCAACCAGTGGCATTACTTTCAATAATATTGAGAAATATGGAAAAGCTATCAATCAGCATCTTCTAAAATATCTAAAAGGATTCAATATTATTAGAGAGTATCAATATGACTTTTGTGGGCAAAGATCGATAGATAATTTTCTAACTTATGTCACACATATTTGGAACAACGCAATTAAACATTTTGGAGAATATCGAGCTGTTGCACTTGATATATCCAAGACAGTAGACCATGTTTGACATGACGGAGTGTTGGCTAAGCTGCGCTCTTTTGGTACGTCTGAAAAGTTTATGGCTTATGTGTTTCTTCTGCGAACGTTCTTTACGAATGCCAGCCGACGAATTTCTGTCCAATACCTTCCCTACCAACGCCGGTGTACTGCCGGTGTACTCTAGGGCTCCATACTGTATCCTACTCTCTTTCTTATTTATATTAATGATCTGCTGGAAATGGCCAGAAATCTAGTCGGCAGCTTTGCAGATGACAGTATGCTTGTTTTTTTTCATTTACTCTGAATGCTCGAACATCGGCCGTTCATGCAAATATCTTCGGACAGCAGGAAGTCGTTTCACTTACCAACGACCTAGAGGAAATTCTGTCTTGAGGTGACAAAACTAAGTAAAATTTAGAGCTACAAAAGCCCAGGCTGTAGTTTTTTCTAAAAAAAGTTAACGGTAAGGAACCCGACATAGCTTTGTCGGGGCAATGAATGTTGTAATGTCCCAGATTTTAAGAATACACAAGCTGGTAGCTAATACGCTATACTCCACTGTTTTATATCCACTGTTTCTACTAAAATGGAGAATGTTGATAAAATAACTTATTTTTTACAGTCCTCGACTTCCAGAATCCTGAAAAGTCATGCATAACATAATATATTCAGAGCAGCCCTCTCCAATCATTTTCATTAGTCTTATATATTTGTCCTACTGTAGAAAATATAGAAACTATTTAGCGATAAGAAGTTATGTTAAAAACGGAGAAATCATATTTATTATTAAAATACACCTCGTAGAAAAAGAGAATATGATCTCTTTTGCCTATAAGATATAAAAATCATTTTAAAATAATTATACCTCACTCATTCTAACTAATTTTGTGAGTGTTATATTTAACGAATAGTTATGTAGTGACATATATTTTAAAAAGTCCTAGTGATACTCCATGTGAGAGGCAAATCTTAAGAAACGGATGGAGGCGACCCGTGGTTCCGTAACGTAACACTTTGCTTACGGTGCAGAAACTCGAGGATTCAATCCTGCGGGTCGGTTTTTTTTATGAGTCTAGCATACGTGCTGCAGGGAAGTCCCTAAAGCGTTACAGGAGCGACACGTGTGCGGAAAAAGCGATTCACGTTCTTGAATCTCTGTAAATTGTAATAGGTGGGAAACACAGTCCTGGGCAAATTATTTCAATGGGATGATGTTCTCCATGTAAAAGACTACTTGAAAAGCGTTGTATAAGGAGTAACAAGCTGAACCTCATACGGATGTGAAGTGTTAGTGCGACGTGTTTTTTTTAACATGCACCGCTCTGGGAAGAATTAAGCGGGCTACATCCTTCGAACACTTTCCATGAAATTAATTGTAGAATAGGCTCAAGTCGCCAACCGTTCTTCGATGTTCCAGCGAGTCAAGGCTGCTGGTCAGTTCCGGGTCTCCAATCAGACGTACAGCTCTTCTCTGAATAGAATCTAACAAATGCAAAGTATGTTTGGAAGCGGAGCCCCAAACATACATTGCTATAACTATGTCGGGTTCAGCAACGTTAACTTTTTTAGAAAAAACTGCCGCCTGGATTTTTGTAGCGTTAAATTCCACTTGGTTACTGTCACCCCAAGATAGAATATCTTCCAGGTCTTTGTAAAGTTGAACGACTTCCCGCTGTCTGAGGATATTCGTCTCAATAGCAAATGTCGAGCGTTCAAAGTGAATGAAGAGATAAGCGTACTGTCACCTGCAAAGCTGTAGATTGTGTTTCCGGTCTTTTCCAGCAGATCGTTAATATAAATGTGAAAGCGAGTAGGAGATAGTATGGAGCCTTGGGGCACACCGACGTTGATAGTAAAGGTATTAGAAAGAAATTCGTCGACTGCCACTCCTAAAGAACGCTCTCTGAGGAAACATGAGAGCCACAAACAGAACTTTTCAGACATACCATAAGAGCGTAGCTTAACGAACAGACCATCGTGTCAAACACGTTCGAATGCCTTGGATATGTCAAGCGCAACCGCACGAGATTCTCCCAAGGGTTCCAAATATGTGTTACATAAGTCAAAAGATCTCCTGTTGATCTATGTTTACGAAAGCCATATTGGTGATCGCTAATAATGTTGAATCCTTCAAAATATTTTAAAAGATGCTGATTGATAGCCTTTTCCATGACTTTCGATATTACTGAAACCAGTGCGACTGGTCGGTAGTTATCTGGCAAGGTCTTCTTGCCTTTTTTAGGTATCGGCTGAACTGTGGCACATTTCCAGCAGGAAGAAAATATTTCCTTTCTGTAGGATACGTTGAAAAGTCTACAGAAAACTAGTGTTAGTTCCTTCGCACAGTTTTTGAGAACTATGGCAGGTATTCCGTCAGCGACAGAAGCTTTTTTGGTTAAAATACGTTTAATGATACGCTGTCTGAAGACAAAATCGGGCATCCTTGACTGCACTATGGGAATAGTAGGTGGCGTTTTTTCCTTGGAAATCGACAGTAGAATGTGAAGCAAAGAGTTCAGCCAACAAGTTCGCTTTCTCAACAGGTGTCGTTGCAATAGAATTATCTGACCGTGTGAATGGTGGTATGGTGGATTTGGTGAAATTTTGACTAACTGCCTTAGCGACTGACCAAAAGAACCTGGAATTGTCAGGACAAGCGAGAAGTTTATTTCTAAATCGTTGATTGTGTGCCTCCTTGGTTTGGTCGATAATTTCTTTGCATCTGTTCCGGGCACGAACAAACGTGTTACGATTTATGGTGTTAGGATTTCCACGCCATTGTCGGTAGGTAAGATGTTTAGAAGCAACGGCTTCTTTGCATTTTTGGTCAAACCAAGGCTTGTCGTTGGAAGGGCATTTTTTCAAAAAGGAATGTAAGCTTCCATACCAGCCAAAATAACATCTGGCTCAGTCAGATGGGTCGCCAGATCAAAAAGAAACGTCCAACCAAGAGAAAGTTCGAAAATATTCCACGAGATGTCCATTTAGCAGATCTGTAGTGCTAAATCTTGCGCAGTCTATACGCCTCTCTGTCACTGATACTCGATGCCGAAAGCAGTTTATGGTCGGAAGAACCTAACGGCGGATTTACGGTGACCGTGTAAATCTCCGGATTGGAGGTTAAAAACAGATCAAGAAGACTGGCGAACCCCCCATCTCGATCAGGGATCCGTGTTGGTTCATCAATAAGCTGAGTTAAGCCACAACTGATACTTTATTTATTAACTTATTTTATATTTTATACTTTATTTATTAATTTATTTAAGTGTATTTGGCCTAGCCACGTACATAGGTAGTAGATGTTCGCAGAAATGCAATAACGTCCGTGGCAGCACTACCGCGTTGTCTAAAAAGGTGTTGTAAAATGCAAAAAGGCACTTGGACAACATTGTCGGGTATTACGACATCCTCGCCGATATCCTTAGGATATGAAAGAGGGTAAAATCTTTACTCAGGCGGGGAGGTGAGCGATAAAAAAAAAATAAAAACAAAAAATAAATAAATAAATAGTTTTATCGCTTTGTTTGTAGATATTAGTAATATCCAGTTATAAAATATTAATCGGAGAAAATGAATGTGGTTAGCTCGTAATAATATAGATATAATATTTAATAAAACGCACTTAATAGAATTATTCCCTTGTAACCTTAAATTAAATAACCGGTTAAGTACAAGTTGGACTTGCGCAATTAGTGTTCCGTACGTTGATGGCTTTTAAAATAAAAATTTTTGCTACGGAAGTATAAAATGATCAGTGACTTCACTAAAACATCCCAAATGAGTTTCCAACAAAGTTTTTTCCGATATTTAGTGAAAACTGATGACCTTGAAATTTTTGTTTTTTTTTTATATACCAGAGAAATTATTAAAGTTAACGCACTCATTATAATTTTTCTTCAATCTACACCCTGTAGAGAATAATCTAGAATTTTTTCAAAATTTTTTGATTAGTGATTTTCGAGATAAGGGGGACAGCGATTTTTCGCACTTTTTAAAAAATAATACTAAGAGAATTGGGCGCAATCATTACGTTATATATAAAGGGTGTCCCAAAATTCAAGTAAGATTTGAATTTGGCGCCATTTGTATGGTAAAGTGTTGTCAACAAAACAAAAAACACAGCGTGACAGCTGACAGTTCAGAGTTATTAAAATGGAGCTCTACACGAAAGTACCACGTGTTTTCATTGTTGAGAAATATTTTAAAAATAATGAAAGTTTGGCAGCTACAGTTCGGAATTTTCGTACAAAATATGATGAGGCTCATTTCCATCTTGATGGCTTCGTTAATCGACAAAATTGTCGCATTTGGGGTTCAGACAATCCACACGTGACTGTTGCGAAACAAATGAATCCACAACGTGTCACTGTTTGGTGCGGATTTTAGGCTGGAGGCATCATCGAGCCATTCTTCTTCGGAAATGCGGTTGGTCAGGCAATAACAGTTAATGGTGATCGTTATCGCGATATGATAATCCAATTTTTTGAGCCTAAATTACAAGATATGGATGTGGACGACATGTGGTTTCAACAAGACGGTGCCACGTGCCATACAGCCCAAGAAACAATTCAATTACTGCATGAGTAATTTCCTGATCTTGTAATATCCCGTTTTGGTGATCAAAATTGGCTGCCCAGATCATGCGATTTAATGCCGTTAGACTTTTTTCTTTGGGGTTTTTTAAAGTCTAAAATTTATGCCAACAAGCCCACGATCACCCACGACTTGAAGGATGAAATTAAGCGCTGTATCAATGAAATTCAGCCACATTCATGCAAAACGGCCATGGAAAATTTCGACAGAAGAGTGCGTATGTACCAGCAAAGCCGTGGAGGCCACTTACCCGATATGTTATTCCATACATAACCCTATACTGTACTGTATACTGTAAAAATATTAATTCAGAGGTTTTGACTGACCACCTAAAGTCTATTCCATGAAGAAACATTTACGATTTGGATAACATTGATAAAAAAGTAACTTTCTTCAATGAAAATTTATTAGTCCTAATGGACATACACGCACCGCTAAAGACGATAGTTTTAAGGAAACCATACTGCCATTGGATTACCGACAATATTAAATACCTTATTAGACTAAGAGATAAGGCCAAATGTAAATATAGAAGAACAAAAAAGCCAGAGGACTTTAATATCTACAGAAACTACAGCGCACTAAGAAGGGAGAAAAAAGCATATATTCAAAGCGTTATAATAAATTTAAGCCGAAAGGAAAAATGAAAAGCACTTAAAAACTTAAATATTATTAAAACTAAAAAATAAAAAACTTCCTGACAATCTTTGTAATTCGAACGAAATAAATCAATATTTTATCAATTCAATACCTCAAATTAAAAACCCTGATCTCGATGCTAAAAACTATTACATAACTAATAACTCAAATAAGACTGCTTTAAAACTTTGTGCTGTTACTGAAACCAAGATCTCAAAAGCTTTGTGCCGAATAAGGACAAAAGCTATGGGTTCTGTTAATATTCCTATTAATTTTATCATTTTTTGCTGTTCCTTTATTTTAACATATATTTGTCATATTGTAAACTTTTGTATCGAGATGTCAGTATATCCATCCGCCTGGAAAACTGCGCATGTCGTACCATTACTCAATGGCATATAGTGATTTACGCCCTGTAAGCATACTTCCAGTATTATCAAAAGTTCTTGAACATATTGTAAAATCTCAACTAGTAGAATATATAGAAAAGTATGATATTTTCCCTACAGTGCAGTCTGGCTTTAGGCAATCACAGAGTTGTGCGACTGAACTTTTTAATGTAACCGACCATATACTTAGAGGGATCGATAGAAATAAATGTATTATTTTAATCTTGCTCGATTATTCATAAGCATTTGACATGCTCGACCACTCACTTTTAATTCTAATCTTGAAGTTTGTAGATCTGGACGAGGACCATGTTAAGTTTATTGGAGAATATCTCAAAGAACGTCATCAGAGAGTTGCCTTGAGTGGATCTTTCTCGGACCTCCAAAGGGTGATCAGAGGCGTCCCGCAAGGATCAATTTTGGGCCCTATTCTATTCTGCATGTATACCCATTTATTTCCTTCATTTCTCAAAGTCCGTAACTGTCAGATGTACGCTGACGATACTCAGTTATTTTACTCTTTTTCTGAGAATGCAGGGCTTGACGGTTGTCGACTGATAAATGGTGATTTGGAGGTTATACAGAGAGTTTCGGAGGAACATCATTTGAAACTTAATCCCAACAAATGTGTCGCAATGTTGTTCGGTAGACCAATTCATGTAAAGAGACTCACTTCACTAGTTGAAGTTAATATTTCTAATGAAAGGATACCTGTAAAAACTGAGGCTAAAAATCTTTTTGGATTCAACTTTAAGAGGGCATTGGGTCTACTTAGGTGTCTTTATAACTCAAGACCATCAATTCCTATATTAGTACCAAATTTCAACTTTCTATATCAAATAGTTTCGGAGAAAATCGGGTGTGACAGACGGACAGACGGACAGACAGATACATTGAAGTGATCTTATAAGTGTTCCGTACGGAACACTGAAAATGTGCTTTTCCCAAATTTAAGTATAACAAATAACCCATTACACAAACAAATAAAGATACTTAACTAATAGTATTAATCTTAATAAATTAAAACAAAAAGAAATTAAGTTACAAAAAAAATTAAAATTAAAAATATTACAGTCAATAAGTTTTGAAAGCGACAATGAAACAAGATTAATTAATGAGTCGAAATACGTTTATTCCTCAGTATAATCACCCTTAAGATTAATATATTTTTTCCAGCGATTTTCCTATCCATTTCTGAAGTGGTGGTTCCGGAAGACGTTAAAAGTATCCATCTATGGATGCTATTACCACATCATTTGTTGAAAAACGCTTCCCACAGAAGTCAGGCAGAGCCTGATTTAGCAAGTATGGTGGATGTTCCATTAATTTATACTTTAATCCGACCAGTTTTGCCGGTGCCAAAGCACCTCTGTGAGTAGGTGCATTGTCATGATGAAATATGATTTACACGCCGGGCCTTTTCTTACGAATTTTCTCATTTAGCTGGTCGAAAAGGTTGCGGTAATACTCTCATGTGATTGTTTTGCCGGTTTAAAAGCTAGTCAATTAACAAAATTCCTTTTGCATTCCAGAAAACTGATTCCATTTGGTTTTTGGACGACTTTGACCACTTTGGCTGCTTTGGAGCTGAACAGTCGCTCAGTTGTGGTTCAGGATCGTACTGTAAACCCAAATCTCATCCATAGTTATAAAACGATGCACAAAATCAGTTTTGTTCTTTGTGGAATGAGCCAAATGTTGTTTAGAAAGTTTCTCCCGAGTGCGTTTTTGTTCAGATGTTAGCAAATGCGGCACCCTTTTTGTGAATAGCTTTCTCATACCCAAAGCATTAGTTAAGATCTCATGTACTGATCCATGGGAGATGCCCATAGCTTCAGCTAAATCATCAGCTGTTAATCAACGGTCTTCCATTACCATATCTTGAACTTGTATAACAGTTTCTTCAGTTGTTGCCGTTTTTGGAAGTCCTGAACGTGAATCATTATTGACGCTTGTACGATCAGGTTTAAACTATAAAGTCTATCTATGAACAGTCGGAAATGAAGGAGCAGATTCCTTTACCATTTTCACTGATTTTGCATGGAGTTCAGTTGCCGATAAACCTTCCAACACAAATAATTTTATTACTGCACGATATTCGATTTTTTCCATTTTTAAAAAACACTCAAACACGTCTATTTTAACCAGCTGATACACAATGAATGACCCAACAGATCGACTTGAAATTTAGGGGTGTGTTCAGATGAAGCTTCAAAATGGTTTCAATATTTGGTTCAAGTGATGCTCCATAGGTGTCGCTTTCAAAACTTATTGACTGACCTGATATATTGATCAAAAAGTTGTCTTATTATTCTTCCAAATTTCCTTAAACTTTTGATATTAATATCTTGTATAGTCGACGGCATTCTAATAAGTCGAGTGTATCGTCTTAGCTGCGAAAAACTTTTCTGTTGTCGTCTTTGTTAAAGTTGCAGTCAGCATGAATTTAATTAATACCACGTCGGAAAATTGAAAAAGTCTAATAGAGTTTTTATATCCGAGACATAATTTCCAGCGGCAAGCAACCATCTAAATAATTTGAGAAAAAAACTCGTTCAGAATCATTAATATTAAAAATATTAGTGCGTTCAAACTTCAAATATTACTTTTAAAATTGTTCAAAAAATGTTTAAAAAGAACACACTGCCAAAGCAAAAATAGCATTTTTCATATGCCATGGAACAATGATTGGATTATTTTATTTTATGATATAATATACATATTTAAATATTATCTGAGAGCATTCAGAGCTTAATGAATAGGAATATACAGAATACAGTAAAACCGAGGCAGAAAACCTCTAATTTATTTAATATTTGTACAATATTCTTGTAAATGTTTCTAAATATTTTTGGATGTTAAATTATGTCAATGTCAATGCCAATTTTTTTTTAATTTTCAATTTTTTATTATACATATAATAATGGAAGCCAAATAGCGTTTTTGCGGGCTTTTTAAATCCTCAGACGAAGAAAGTGGTGTTTAATTTACTAAGCTATTTTGAAAAGAGGCAAAGAAAATCTACCAAAGACAGTAAGTTCATGGATCCGAAGTCCATCCAGAAACAAGTATCAGAAGCTTCAAATTTAAGTATTAGAACCATACAAAGGATTGTTAATGAAGATCGCAGAGGCATAACCGCGAAAAAATGTGAAAAAAGGAAAGAGAAAAGGCAAAAAAACTAAGGATTTAAGCGAATTCGTGAAAATGCATCTGAGAAAATGATTTACGACATGTATAAATCTAACATGAACATAACTCTGACAGCTTTAAAAGATCCTTTATGGGATAGAAAGATTTTAGAAATTGGACTAAAGTCTTTGTCAAAATTAATGAAACATTTGACATTTGGATATAAAAAAGACTGCAACCGAAGATATTCGTATGAACTCCCCAATAAGTCAACTAGTAATATACTAGTATTTTTTTAGATGAAACATGGATTTTTCAAACGAAAGTGGGTCCAAATCCTGGCAAGATAATTCGGCTAAATCAGTAAAAAGGAAGAAGGAGTACAGTTCTGGAAAGAGGTTTATTATTTTGTAGGCTGGTTCATACACCGGATTTGTACCTGGGGGCCAGTTTACTATTTTCAACTATATCGAAGAGCGCCGATTACCACGACAGCATGAATAATGAAACATTCGAAAAGTGGCTTAAAGAAATGCTTATTCCAAATTTAGATCAACCCTCATTAATCGTTTTGGACAATGCTTCATATCATTCTAGAATTTTGAATAAACAAACAAATTCATCGTGGAAAAAAAAATTAAATATTTCAATGGTTAGTAGAGCAAAATCAAAACCCTTCTTCAAATTTATTAAAAACAGAATTGCTCTTGGCAAAGACTTTTAGAAAGCCTAAAATATACGCGGTTGATGAAATTTTAAGGGAACGGTCATGAGGTTTTGCGTTTGCCACCTTACCATTGCCAATTTAATGCCATAGAATTAATATAGGCAGGCGCAAAATCCTATTATGAAAAGCATATTACTGAAGGACCTACATCTCATGTCCTTGAAATGGTATGGCAAGACTCTCTACCATATCACCGAAGAGTACTGGAAAAAAGTAG
This sequence comes from Pachyrhynchus sulphureomaculatus, assembly GCA_019049505.1. Lineage (NCBI taxonomy): Eukaryota > Metazoa > Arthropoda > Insecta > Coleoptera > Curculionidae > Pachyrhynchus > Pachyrhynchus sulphureomaculatus. Next base: position 48,703,362 of record CM032448.1, read on the forward strand.
TAGAACATACAGAAAAAAATATATTTGAAATGGTGGGATAGAGAAAAAGTTTTGGATGTCTAAGTAAACCCTGTAGTTATCTTAGTATCTAAAGATGACAGCCATACCTCTGATGACTCAGATAGCTAATTTGAACTTTCTTAATTTTAATTTTTTAAATTTTATTATTGTTTTTAATGGAGCATTATCGTTGCTTTTTGTTTTAACAACCATTTGTTCAGTTTTTTTTTTGTTTAAATTTAATGCTCCTGATATATTCTTTCTGGGTGGACTTCGGATTTATTAAGTTACCGCCTTCTAAATGTATTCTTTGCTCCTCTTTAGAGTAGGTTAATAACTTAAGCACCACTTTTAAAGTAAGTTGTTACCTACATACCTATACGTAATAAATGCATAAGTTCTGCGCAGTTTGTACACACAGCGCGTAGCGTATGCGTGATTTTTCTTGCCATCAAATGGAAAATTTGGTCCTTTAAGTTTGGCGAAAAAAATTAATATTCATAAAAAATTTTTGCTTGTTAAATAAATAAAAATAAAATAGAACAATTTAATTTTTTATACAGAGGGGCCTAAAAATATGCAAATATCCAATTCGACTTAAAAAAAATCGTAAGTTACCAGAAGAGGTGGAGATAAAACACCACAATAGAGATTTTCATAGGAAAAAAATATTGTTTCTAACCAGCCTATAAAATTGATTTAAAATGTGGTTAACCGTTGCTTTAATAAGTAAGCAGTAAACATGAACTTTTACCAATTTGCGTTCAGATTAAAATTAAAAACTATATATTAAATCGATTTAAAAAAGAAGACATGCATACACTTTTTGATTAATAAAATCGATTATCGATTCTAGAAAAAAGGGTGAGAGTGTCGCGAAAAAAAACATCATCAAAAGTGTCCCCTTTCGTCAAATAAGTATGCTAAATGCTATTAATCTGTTATAAACTATTGATATAAGTATTTAGAACTTTCCGAGATAAGGCATGTGTACAGTGTAATCTTTTATTTTACGTGGACTACCCTATAGGTATGTTATACATAATAAAATAATTCGATATGTAGGAAATAGGATTCAAGGCGGCGTCCCTTCCTCAACCTTTTAAAAAATCGCCTTAAAAATTCTTGTCAAAATATTTTGTGAAACATGTCATTAAGAACAAACGGGAAGAAACTTCCGATTTCTGTTTTCTAAACATGTTTCATACTTTTCTCTTTCAACATACATGATCGAGTATATAATTTTTCCTAGGTAGGTATATTTTTAGTAGATGATCGTTTTTTATATTTATGTACGTTCCCTTTCATTCTGTTTAAAAATACATAGTTCATTCTAATTTCAATTCTTACCTAACTTTGATTAAAAAAAACCTTTGTACTCATTTATCTTGTTTTGATTTTTTTAAACTTGGTGGGAAGAGTTGCTAATTTTAAAAACTTAATCCGTTGTTAACTGTATTTTATTGAATGCTGAACGCAACCCTTTATGGGCAATTCTTTAAATTTTGAACATACCAATATCAAATTTGACAACTGGTAAACTAAATTTGACAAATGCTAAATTTTCTTCGTACACATTTTGGGGAACTCTACTTTTTTCGATTTAATTCAGAAAATGAAATGACATCTAACCCGAATTATTAGAATGCCGTCGACTATAGATTCAAATTTACTTAATAGTAAAGATATAATAATATTTGAGGATATACAAACTTTACAAGTGTATTATCCTTTTAGGGCTGGAGAAAGTACATCTCCTGTGTTCGTAACTTCTCTTTTTAATATAAGAAACGCCTATCAATAAATGTTAAACTGTTTCTTATATGAGTTGTGCACATTACAAAAAGTGACTAGACAACCAACCAAACTACTTACTCCTCCCCCGAAATGGAATGATGTAATTTATCATTGTTAGTCTTCATAACTAGAGAAACTAATTAAAAGTAAACAGGTTTTCTGTGAGAAATTACAATTTCGGCTGAAAATTTTACATGACGTTTTCTTTAAACTTTTCACTTGCAAGAATACCTTGAGTAACTCTCATGAGTGACCAACAGTAGTCGGCCAACGATAATGTTAACCATTTTGCCTGATAACGCTTCGTAATTAAATATAAAATGTTAAATTTACTTACCGTTTTTTTCTTAAATTTCCTTACACTTGAGTCGACAGGAATTTTGGACTATGCATAAGATAAGAATTCCGAATAAGGATTAATCAGTCGACTCCACCATACTTGCCGTTTTTTCTACATATAATGAGAAACTTTAATCGTCCGTATCATATAGTGCGTATAATGTATATATAATTTAACTAGGTACATAAAAAATACCTCCTAGTCTTTATAAACTCATTTTTAATAAACAAAAAAAAGGACAAGTAAAGTATAGATTAGACATATATTAGAGAGGTACAAGATAAAAACTGTATTATGTAGACAGCAAAGTATCTTGTCATTGCGATTATCAATAGTCTGTGAACAAAAAAATCCATAATCATTTATATATAATATCTATTAAGCAAAGTAATAAATACTGCCGTCAAATTCACTAGTAAATTAAGTTAATTTCTGACCGTTATTTCAACAGTATTTCAGGAGGATATCCGATTAAGTAACAAATGTATTTTAAAATTTTATGTTCGCATCTGCTAGTACTAGAAAAGGCATTACACAGATAACTATTAAAATAAGTTAAACAAAAAAAGTAACCATTGGCAAAACTATTAAAAGTTACTCGTTTTTACACAAACTTTACATACACACATATATGGGCCGAATATTTCAGATTTGAATAAGTTTACTTTTACTATAGTAACTCATTATTTGTAGCTTTTAATGACGATCACAGCTAGAAGGAGTGTAGCGTAGTCTGTTTAAAGCGGAGGCACGAGGACAACCGCCTCTCTGCACTGAAACTCTTAAAATCTAATCCCTTCTCAACACCGTAAACTTAAAATCAAGAATGGGAGAGTGGGAGGTGTAAAAAAAAATTCTTACAGTTTAAATGCAATTTCAAAGACGATGATCGGGAACTGGAGATTTTTCGCAACAAATTCCTCTCATAAAATGCGACTGAAGAATGTGAAAGCGAAACTTGTTGGCTGAACTCTTTGCTTCACATTCTACTGTCGATTTCCAAGGAAAAACACCACCTACTATTCCATAGTGCAGTCAAGGATGCCCGATATTGTCTTCAGACAGCGTATCATAAAACGTATTTTGATGAAGCTAGACACCAAAAAGGCTTCAGGCGCTGACGGAATACCTGCCATAGTTCTCAAGAACTGTGCGAGGGAACTAACACCAGTTTTCTGTAGACTTTTCAACCTATCCTACAGAAAGGGAATATTTCCTTCCTGCTGGAAATGTGCCACAGTTCAGCCGATACCTAAAAAAGGCAAGAAGACCTTGCCAAATAACTACCGACCAAATCGCACTACTCTCAATAATATCGAAAGTCATGGAAAAGGCTATCAATCAGCATCTTCTAAAATATCTTGAAGGATTCAACATTATTAGTGATCACCAATATGGCTTTCGTAAAAATAGATCAACAGGAGATCTTCTGACTTATGTAACACATATTTGGAACAACGCAATTGAACACTTTGGAGAATCTCGAGCGGTTGCTCTTGACATATCCAAGGCATTTGACCGTGTTTGGCACGATGGGCTGTTGGCTAAGCTACGTTCTTGTGGTATGTCTGAAAAGTTCTGTTTGTGGCTCTCATGTTTCCTCAGAGAGCGTTCTTTACGAGTGGCAGTTGACGGATTTCTTTCTAACACCTTCACTATCAACGCCGGTGTGCCCCAAGGTTCCATACTGTCTCCTACTCTCTTCCTCATTTATATTAACGATCTGCTGGAAAAGACCGAGAATCCAATCTACAGCTTTGCAGATGACAGTACACTTATCTCTTCATTCACTTTGAACGCTCGGACATCGACTACTCAGACGAATATCCGCAGACAGCAGGAAGTCATTCAACTTAACAAAGACCTGGAAGAAATTCTATCTTGGGGTGACAGTAACCAAGTGGAATTTAACGCTACAAAAACCCAGGCGCAGTTTTTTCTAAAAAAGTTAACGTTGCAGAACCCGACATAGTTATGTCGGGGCGCTCCATCTCTCTATTATCGTCACTCAATCTGTTAGGCGTTAATTTGGGAGCAAATATGTCCTGGCATGAACATGTTGCAGGCATAGCAAGAAGAGCATCTCAAAAGTTGGGAATATTGTTTCGAACCAGAAAGCTTTACACTCCACAACAACTGTTAATTCTTTACAAAGCTCAAATTCGACCAACTATGGAATACTGCTCCCATGTTTGGAGCTCCGCTCTCCCAAACATACACTGCATTTGTTGGATTCTATCCAGAGAAGAGCTGTTCGTCTGATTGGACACCCGGAACTGACCGACGGCCTTGATTCGCTGGAACATCGAAGAACGGTTGGCGACTTGAGCCTATTCTACAAGTACTTTCATGGAAAGTGTTCGAAGGATGTGGCCCGTTTAATTCCTCCCAGAGCAGGGTGCATATTAGAGGTACGCGTCGCGCTAATGCTTCACATCCGTATGAGGTTCAGCTTGTTACTCCTCGTACAACGCTTTTCAAGCAGTCTTTTATATGGAGAACATCATACCTTTGGAATGGTTTACCCAGGACTGTGTTTCCCATCGAGTACAATCTACAGCGATTCAAGAACAACGTGAATCGCTTTCTCCGCACACGTGTCGCTCCTGTAGCGCTTTAGGGACTTCCCTGTAGCACGTGTGCTAGACCCATAAAAAAAAAAAAAAAAAAAAAAAAAAAAAGAAGGTGTTAAGTCCAAAAAAAAAATTCCTTAGCAGTTAGCGACATCGGGTTTGAACAGATTTATAAGAAAGAGCATTATTATAACAAATAGGTGCTTATACTGCACTCTGTCGGCAACTTACTAAGTCTATTCAAGCAGAGCGGCACAGCACGGCTGGCGTTTATTCCAGAAACGCACCTTTCTTGAGCTTACTGCTCGAAGGCATAGATGGCAGTAATGGTATAACAACTAAAAACGAAAAGAATCGTATTTCCAGAAGTTACCAAAAGTGTTCTTCGTATTTGCTGAACTATCCCAAGACGCGTTTCGCCGTATTACGGCTCATCAGCTGGGCTAGGTTCAGCAAATACG
>CM032448.1:48713532-48731032 GCA_019049505.1 Pachyrhynchus sulphureomaculatus
GCTGTGCCCAGAACTTCCATCACATCCCCATTTACTAACAAGTGTAAACGATGAACTTGTTGGGAGCACACTGCTGATAACTTCATTCTGTGCTAATACTAGACGTTCCACTGTTTTATTTAATAAGGCTTGCAAATTTATTTCAGCACGAGTTTCTGTTATAGCAATGTGCTCCTCTGCAGGGTAACAGGCCTGTTTGGACTTTTTTTAAACTAAAATATGACGAAAACACATTATGCCCCGCCTTCATGGACCACTTCCTAGTTTGTTTGTAAGAATGCGTTGTTGACTTAGAATCTATATAGTAAGCTAAGGCTTCGTCACTACTTAATTGCCTAGGATTAACGGAACTGGTATTTTTAGACTTAATAATATTATCTGGGCTCTCACTAATGTCTCTAATCACATTGGCAATTTTCCTTTGCCCTGCTGAACGCACAGCAATTTCGGCAGCAGTCACCAATTCACTGACACTGATTCTACGAGATCCACGACGCGACGTTTTTCTTCGTCTTAAACGACGATTCCTCGAAATCTTTGCGTTAATGTTGAAGGTTGTGGCGCAAAAGAACTCGCAGTAAACTGTATGTCTGCTTCATCCAACCAATTCTTATTTTTAATTAAAAAAACGCTCCTTCGACTCTCCTGAAGCCAACCATATGGCACCAAACTTATTAGACAAGTTGGATATCTTCAACTTTATTTCTTTTTGGCTGCTTTCAGTAATGTCACCAAAGTGAAATTTTGAAGAAAGAAAGTCATATACACGCGAGTTTTTTTTCATTCTTCGTGTGTTTCAACCACTCCTCAAAAAAGGCTACCCTTGAAATAGAGTAAACGTGTTCTGGAAAAAAAGAGAAAAAAAAAACATGTTGTACTGAGGTGTGCTAAACAATATGTGTATTTTTACGAAGAATAAAGTTATTTCTGTGTAATATCTAAAAACTAGCCCGGATAGAGGTGAATGTCTGTATATTCTGAACTTTCAAAGTTTTTTTTTTTAAAAAAAACACGCTAAAATATATAGGCTATTTAAAAAAAATACTAAAAATTCAAATTAATAGATTCTGGTTAAAAAAATACATTAAAAAATAGTAATTACCCTCAGTATTAATATTCATCACAAAAACTTTCACAATATTACAATATGTCACTATAATATGTGCACGAAAGTGTCGCTAAATTGCAACTGATTGATTGAAAGAGCTGCATTAAACTCATTACCTGACTTCTGACGCTTATGACTCGCCACTTGCAAATTTGATAAACAATCTTTTCTCGGAATTCGGGGTTTGGTGGTGTTGTTTACGTTTTGCAAATAAGATTTCCTGGAAATCATAACATGAATTTTGTCCACCTAGCATGTTCTACGCGACACACTGTGCGGCGCCCCAAACATGGGAACAGTATTCCATAGTTGATCGAATTTGAGCTTTGTAAAGAATTAACAGTTGTTGTGGAGTGTAAAGCTTTCTGGTTCGAAATAATATTCCCAACTTTTGAGAAGCTCTCCTCGTTCATGCCAGGACATATTTGCTCCCAAATTAACGCTCAATGAATTGAGTGACGATGCTAGGGGAATGGAGTGCCTCGACATAACTATGTCGGGTTCAGCAACGTTAACTTTTTTAGAAAAAACTGCCGCCTGGATTTTTGTAGCATTAAATTCCACTTGGTTACTGTCACCCCAAGATAGAATTTCTTCCAGGTCTTTATTAAGTTGAACGACCTCCTGCTGTCTGTGGATATTCACCTAGAGTAGCCGATGGCCAAGCGTTCAAAGTGAATGAACAGATAAGCGGACTGTCATCTGCAAAGCTGTAGACTAGATTCCCGGTCTTTTCTAGCATATCGTTAATGTAAATGAAAAAGAGAGTAGGAGACAGTATGGAGCCCTGGGGCACACCGGCGTTGATGGTAAAGGTGTGTGCACAAACAGAACTTTTCAAACATACCACAAGAGTGTAGCTTTACCAATAGACCATCGTGCTGTTCCAAACATGTGTTACATAAGTCAGAAGATCTCCTGTTGATCTATGTTTACGAAAGCCATATTGGTGATCGCTAATAATGTTGAATCGTTCAAGATATTTTAGAAGATGCTGATTCATAATCTTTTCCATGATTCAATAAAAATAATGTATTATGTCAAAATTCTAAAAACTATATTTTTATTAGAAGATTTATTTGGTGATATATATGATATATGGTAAGATACTAGTTAATAGAGAAAAGTCAGAGGTTTTCGAGTCTATGTGCACTAGAGTAAGTTTAACTTTTACAGCACTTTAATTAATTTTGCTGCGTACGTCATTGAATAAATCAGACCAAAATTACTGTTGTGTACAATGTATAGTTTCCAAAATTTTTAAGTAGTTTATAAGATGTCTATTTCCGAAAGAAACAGCAAAGCACTATTCGAATATAAATATAATAATTTTGTTAATAGTGATGGGTATGTTAAATTATACGTCAATAGATTATTTTAATAACACGTGAGACATGTAACAAACTAAGCACTAATTATATACTTTTTATTAATATTTTAACATTTTAGGCCATTATTGAGATAATTATGTATATTTAGGAACATGAAAGGTTTCTAGGACGTCGTGAACTATATTTTGTCAACAAATTATTTCAACTCGAAAAAATATGCGCTAAAGACTTATTATTAAATCCACATACACTTTACTTTATGGAAAGTAATGATTTCTTGTGTGTGTTTGACAGTAAAACACCTAATCAAACAAGCTACAATAAAATTTAAATTTAGAAAATAAATAGAAAAGTCAAAATAATATCTTTTCTTAGACTCAAGAAATGGGTACCTACCTGCTTATAGAAGGAAATGTAAGTAGCCAAAGAATTCTTTGCATTTGTTACTTTTAATGAAAAATGCAACACTTTGAGCAATATCTAATTGATACTTAATTATATATTTATACATATATATATATATATATATATATATATATATATATATATATATATATATATATATATATATATATATATATATATATATAAATATATATATATATATATATATATAATATATATATATATATATATATATATATATATATATATATATGTATATACTACTACTACCGACCAATCGCACTACTCTCAATAATATCGAAAGTCATGGAAAAGGCTATCAATCAGCATCTTCTAAAATATCTTGAAGGATTCAACATTATTAGTGATCACCAATATGGCTTTCGTAAAAATAGATCAACAGGAGATCTTCTGACTTATGTAACACATGTTTGGAACAACGCAATTGAACACTTTGGAGAATCTCGAGCCGTTGCTCTTGACATATCCAAGGCATTTGACCGTGTTTGGCACGATGGGCTGTTGGCTAAGCTACGTTCTTATGGTATGTCTGAAAAGTTCTGTTTGTGGCTCTCATGTTTCCTCAGAGAGCGTTCTTTACGAGTGGCGGTTGACGGATTTCTTTCTAACACCTTCACTATCAACGCCGGTGTGCCCCAAGGTTCCATACTGTCTCCTACTCTCTTCCTCATTTATATTAACGATCTGCTGGAAAAGACCGAGAATCCAATCTACAGCTTTGCAGATGACAGTACACTTATCTCTTCATTCACTTTGAACGCTCGGACATCGACTACTCAGACGAATATCCGCAGACAGCAGGAAGTCATTCAACTTAACAAAGACCTGGAAGAAATTCTATCTTGGGGTGACAGTAACCAAGTGGAATTTAACGCTACAAAAACCCAGGCGGCAGTTTTTTCTAAAAAAGTTAACGTTGCAGAACCCGACATAGTTATGTCGGGGCACTCCATCCCTCTAACATCGTCACTCAATCTGTTAGGCGTTAATTTGGGAGCAAATATGTCCTGGCATGAACATGTTGCAGGCATAGCAAGAAGAGCTTCTCAAAAGTTGGGAATATTGTTTCGAACCAGAAAGCTCTACACTCCACAACAATTGTTAATTCTTTACAAAGCTCAAATTCGACCAACTATGGAATACTGCTCCCATGTTTGGAGCTCCGCTCCCAAACATACACTGCATTTGTTGGATTCTATCCAGAGAAGAGCTGTTCGTCTGATTGGACACCCGGAACTGACCGACGGCCTTGATTCGCTGGAACATCGAAGAACGGTTGGCGACTTGAGCCTATTCTACAAGTACTTTCATGGGAAAGTGTTCGAAAGATGTGGCCCGTTTAATTCCTCCCAGAGCGGTGCATATTAGAAGTACACGTCGCGCTAATGCTTCACATCCGTATGAGGTTCAGCTTGTTACTCCTCGTACAACGCTTTTCAAGCAGTCTTTTATATGGAGAACATCATGCCTTTGGAATGGTTTACCCAGGACTGTGTTTCCCATCGAGTACAATCTGCAGCGATTCAAGAACAACGTGAATCGCTTTCTCCGCACACGTGTCGCTCCTGTAGCGCTTTAGGGACTTCCCTGTAGCACGTGTGCTGGACCCATAAAAAAAAAAAATATATATATATATACATATATATATATATATATATATATATATATATATATATATATTATATACATATTCCTCTAAAATCGTCACTCAATTTGTTGGGCGTTAATTTGGGAGCAAATATGTCCTGGCATGAACATGTTGCAGGCATAGCAAGGAGGGCTTCTCAGAACTTGGGAATATTATTTCGAACCAGAAAGCTTTACACTTCACAACAACTGTTGATTCTTTACAAAGCTCAAATTCGACTAACTGTGGAATACTGCTCCCATGTTTGGGGCTCCGCTCCCAAATATACACTGCATTTGTTGGATTCTATTCAGAGAAGAGCTGTTCGTCTGATTGGAGACCCGGAACTGACAGGTGGCCTTGATTCGCTGGAACATCGAAGAACGGTTGGCGACTTGAGCCTATTCTACAAATATTTTCATGGAAAGTGTTCGAAGGATGTGGCCCGTTTAATTCCTCCCAGAGCGGTGCATGTTAGAAGCGTGTTACTCCTCGTGCAACGCTTTTCAAGCAGTCATTTATATGGAGAACATCATCCCCTTTGGAATAATTTGCCCAGGACTGTGTTTCCCACCGAGTACAATTTACAGCGATTTAAGAACAACGTGAATCGCTTTCTCCGCACACGTGTTGCTCCTGTAGCGCTTTAGGGACTTCCCTATAGCACGTGTGCTAGACCCATAAAAAATATATATGTATATATATATATATATATATATATATATATATATATATATATATATATATCTCGCGGCTTACTTACAGCTGCTGTGGCCGTTTACCGCATCTTATTTTCCAAGCCTTCCTATCTCTAAAAGTTTCTTCCTCCAAATCTCATTTTTGCATAGCCTTTGCCATTTTTGTGTTGTTCTTCCTCTTTTTTGTCGTTGCCGAGGTTTCCATTTCTTCATTCATTCGCCTCATATGTCCATACCATAAGAACTGTTTTCTTTCCACTCGATGTATTAGCGACTCTTGCACTTTCATCTTCTCCATTATGGTTTCGTTTGGAATCCTGTCCATAATAGTTTTCTTGCAAGATTTTCTCCAAAACATCATTTCCGTGGCGTTCAACTTCCCCTTTTCTCTTTTGGTAAGAGTCTACACTTCTGCTCCACACGTTGAAGCGCTTTCAACAAACGTACTAAAAATACGCTTTTTTGTAGCTATTTTTAGTTTGTTATTCCATATTACAGGGTGTAGCTGTTTAATAACGTTTCTTCCCCGTATGATTTTTTTCTTGTAAGTCTCTTATGTTTCGCGTCAGATGTTAATATAACTCCCAAATATTTGTATTCATTTACATGTTGAATGGTTCCCTTTTCGGTTTTCAAGTCCCATTCTTCTGCTCCTATCACCATGTATTTAGTTTTTTCCATGTTTATTTCTAAACCCCATCTATCGAAGTCTACCAATTTTTGAAACATATAGTTTGCATCGTCTTCATCTTCAGCAAGAATTCCCTTATCATCAGCAAAAAAAAACACACTGTATACTGTATGTTGGTACATTTTCTCTTCCACTCGCTTAGGGCTTTGTCAATATAGGTCTTAAATAAGGTTGGAGAGATGCAACAACCTTGACGTAAGCCTTTGTTCACTATAAACTCCTCTGACAAGCTATTGCCTGATACTTAATACACAAAATATTATATATAAACACACACACTTATTAATTAAAATTCATTGACAAACATCAATTAGTATTTAGAATCTCTGACACAAAAACTATGTCAGGTACTCCGTTTCATACTCTAATTTTAATACTGAGAACCCACTGTATTATCGGTCTATCTATCTATATAAATATATATATATATATATATATATATATATATATATATATTATATATATATATATATATATATATATATATTATATATATATATATATATATATATATATATATATATATATATATGTGTATATGTATATAGATGCTCGATTATGAGAACCAATAAATAAATACCAGGGGGTTTCATAAAGTCAAATTTTTCATATAATCAAAAAGATATTTTTATTTAAAAAACAGTTATATTTTAGGAAAATATTGTGTGATTCTTCTTGGAATTTTTTTGCAGCCAAACTTTTCTGCACTTTCACAATACCAATAAATCATTAGTATTAAAAATATTTTTTTCACTCCAAATAATTGCCTTATTAAATGTGTCCAAAGCTTCCGACGAATTAATTTTAAACTTTTCATTATTTTCATTTTCATAGCCATTGTCGTCATTGATTAAATTATCTTCGTCTTCATCATTTTGCTCATCTAAATCATTTTCATTCCACTTCACAATATCCTCTCTTGAATATTCAACCTGAAAAATATTTTTTTTTATTAAATACGTAAATGTTAAACAGATTTATGCAATTAACTAAATTACTTCGCCTTTTACTTCTGTCAACAAATTCTGAACTTCTTTGAGCGATTCCTCCATTTTATTTTTGTATTTTTCCTTCAAAATGCTGATTGTAATGTTTTCTTTCGAATCAGAGTCATCATTACTCTTTTCAGTGAAATCCAAAATATTTTTCCAACATTTTTTTATCGTGTCAACCTTAAGCTTATTCCATGCTAATGATAGGTTTATTACAACATCTTTTATTGTTAAACGCTTTAAAAGTTTTGAGAGATCATCAGATTCTGAAGATAAAATTGATGACAACAAGCTTGACCTGTAGTAAAGTTTCGTCTCTCGAAGAACATTTCGATCGACTGGCTGAATCAAGGGTATTATATTTGATGGCATGTAAGTAACAAAGATTTTTCCATCATCGGTTTGTAAATCTTTTGCAGGCAGATGGCTTGGGGCATTATCCAATGACAGAATGGTAGTTCGGGTAAACCTTTTTGTTTTAAAAATGTTTTCACCTGAAAATGTATATACGCGAATTTAGTTAATTCGAACATTTTCATATTGCATATTCGTTGACTTACCTGAGGAACAAAGAATCTATAAAACCAATTCTTAAAAATGTCCATAGTCATCCAAGCATTTTGAATAACCGTAATCCAGAGAGAAAGTAAAGTTCTTAAAGCACCTAGGGTTTTTTTGCTTTGCCTAATATGAGAGATCTAACTTTATGTTCTCCAGACGCATTTGTGCAAGCGAGAAAATTAAGTCGTGCTTTTTCAGCTTTTCTTGCTGGAGCGGTTTTTTCATCATTCATTACCAATGTTTTCGCAGGTAGCAGTCTCCAAAACAAGCCAGTTTCATCTGCGTTATCATCATCATTTGTTAAATTCAGTTTACATATGACTGAACAAAGATCTTGTTTAAATGGATGTACTAGCTCAGCGTTTATAGATAAATTTTCTCCAGATATCTTCAAAACTCTAATTCCAAATCTGAGTTTAAAATTTTGCAACCAACCATCGCTTGCAGAAAATGTTGGTGTTTCCTTTAGAATTTCTTTTAAAAATTTTGCTTTAAATTTTATAAGTTCACTAGTCACTGGAAAATTCCTTAACCTTTGTTTACAACACCACTCATACAATTTTTTCTCCATCCTAGGGCTTTCTCCCGACTTTAACGTTTTTCTTTTAATAATACCAACGCATTTTGTTGTTACCCTTAGAATATTCGCTTTATTTTTTTTTTAATTGCACAAACAGTAGATTTAGCTATATCATACTTTTTTGCAAGGTGTGTAACGATCACTCCATTTTCCAAAGTCTTTGTGATGTCACTTTTTTTTGATAGTGTTAACACTTTTCGTTTCATATTTTCCAATTGCAAGTCACTAAATATTTAATATCAAATCAACAGACCGGACACCAAAGGTAGCACGATAATCGCCCGGCAATTCTAATCTAACCTAAATACACTCAAATAACAAGAATAATTTCTAAGAGAAATCCCCTATTAACACTGGGGAAGCACCGAAAATTGTTCATTTAATCGAGATTGCTTCTGTTCACTCTACATAACCTCTAATAATAAATTTCCACTGTTCACTATAATGGATAGTTCATACAAAAGGGTGTTCACATAACCGAGCATCTACTGTATATATATTATCGTTCACCTCCCCGCCTGAATAGGGATTTTAGCTTTTTTATATATCCTATGGATATCCGGCGGGGATGTCGTAATACCCGTCAACGTTCTCCAAGTGCCAAAACATATATTTTTGTATTACACGTCACGTTTTAGACCACGCGGTAGTGCTGCCACAGACGTTATTGCATTTTATGCAACAACTAATACCTATGTATGTGGCCAAGCCAAACATACTTAAATAAATTTAAAATAAAAGTATACCGCCTTGCTGGGATTGAACCGAGACCTTCTGTACCGCAAGCAAGTAATTACGCCACGGGGCCACGGGCCACCACACTAATATATACATATATATATATATATATATATATATATATATATATATATATATATATATATATATATATATATGTATATATATATATATATATATATATATATATATATATATATATATATATATATATATATATATATATACATATATATATATATATATATAAAGTAGTTAAAAGTTTTTTCTTTTTTTCGGAAAGTTGTTGTCAAATTCTATATTTCGTTGATAATTTCCAACTTGATCAGGAATGTAAAAGCTGAAAGTAGAAAAGGAAAAAACTGTATGTACTAAACAAGAATAAACAAAAGGAGACTCAACCAACACAGAGTAATACAAAATCAAAAGTGATGTTAACGTGTGTCACACAATACTGACAAACAAAAGACAAACACAAACAGCCATGACAAGGAACAACACAAAACCTTCTGTCCTGATCACTACAAATTCACTGATAAGTGCTAAAGTAAATTGCTTGAACACTGGTTTGACTGTGTGAGTAGTAACCTATGCATAGATTTTAATAGCCTATCAGATTATACTGTAAATCTACAAACTTAAAATGTTACATTAGATATTCCTTATGTTATTAATTTGTCGTCTCATCCCTAATAATATGGCACATCTCAAGGAATAACCGCTTATTATATACGACCTCAAACTCAAGTATCTTAGTATTCGCATAGTCAAAAATATGCCCTGTGCTCAAATGGCAACAAACCACGGCACACGACATTTTTTTTCCCGATCACGCAATCACTCCTATGCTATGTCAGCCTATTTTTTAACCACTGAAAGGTCTGACCTATATAAACACCTTCACAACCCAGGCATGGCAATCTATAAACAACACTACTGTTGAACATCAGAGGAGTTCTTTGTTTGGTCCTAGTAAACAACTTGCCATTACATAAATAATTAGTCTTCACTATCTTCAAATGTGAAAACCTATTGAAGATCTTGACTAGTTAGGTTCGGAGCAGATTGCAACTTAACATACCTCACCTCAAGATTGTGATCATCCAAAAGATCATCATAAAAAGTAGAATTAAAAATGAATTTTTTTCAGTGTACGTTACGTAACCATTGTTGGCGGAAATGTTATAAAGTTTGTTTAGATTAGTTTGAAGAAATCTATCTTTGCTTATATAACTTATTCTATTCTTCATGGCAAACACTGTATTATATTTTTGACTTTTCGAATGGTTTGAAAAAAATTCAGATACCTGTTTGTTGCTATGGGTTTTTGATACCAATCCAAAATAATTTTCTTCTGTCTATCTCTAATAACCTTGGTGTCAAGAAAGGGTACACCTGAATCAAGTTTCATTTTAATAGTGAACTGTAATCTATCATGAAATGAATTAAACATATCCAACATTAGCTGAGCGGAACCAACTGGAATGGAGCAAATGATGTCATTGACATACTTATATATGAATGGGACTTTCAATGGTATTTTAGTTAATACGCAACGTAATAATCGCTCTCACACACATACTCTATGGTGGTCAGTCTCCTTTTGTTTATTCTTGTTTAGTACATACAGTTTTTTTTCATTTTCTAATTTCAGTTTTTTACATTCCTGATACCGAGTACAATTTACAGCGATTCAAGAACAACGTAAATCGCTTTTTCCGCACACGTGTCGCTCCTGTAGCGCTTTAGGGACCTCCCTGCAGCACGTGTGCTAGACCCATAAAAAAAAATTACCAACGAAATACAGACTTTAACAACAAATGAGTTTCCTCTTATTGACGGATTTCCTGAAAAAAAGAAAAAACTTTAACTACTTTTTACAATAACCACGGTCGCTATCAACGAGAATTGAAATAAATTATATATATTTATAAATATATGTATATATATATATATATATATATATATATATATATATATATATATATATAATATATATATATATTATTATATATATATAGAATAGAATAGAAATATGCTTTATTGTCCTAAAATACAACGTATTTGTTGACAAAGCAAGCTTAAATTAAATTACTATTATATTAATAAACACAAACACAAATTCAAAAAATAAAAAACAGAACAAGATTAGTAGTCAATGCAGTGAATTCAAAATAAAAGAAATAAAATTTACACATAAGTCAACCCAAATGCCAACCTCAACTACTGTTATATGCTTATTCCAGTCTATCATTGTAGAATTCCTCTAGTGCATAGTACGCCTTTTTATAAGTAGGGCCTAGTCTTTCGTCTAAAGACCCCTCTCGCAATTCAGTCCTCTCAATTTGAGAGGCAGATGATTGTATATTTCTTTGCCATTATAGATAATTGCATATTTGATCAGCTCCGATTTCGGGGCCGGTAATGGCAGAACGACCGCTCGCCTAGTGCCGCGCCGGCTGACTGGCATTGCCTCAAGACGATGTTTTTTAAAGATCGTGATAGCAGTTTCCAGGATAAATAGGGCCCAAAGAGTAAGAATCCCCAATCTCGGAAATAATGGTCGACATGACTCTCGCAACCCAGCTCCTGAAATATATCTATAATAATATATATCTATAATAATAAATATATAATATATATATATATATATATATATATATATATATATATATATATATATATATTTATATAGATATATATATATATATATATATATATATATATATATATATATATATATATATATATCTATATATATATATATATATATATATATATATATATATATATCTATATATATATATATATATATATATATATATATATATATATATATATATATATATATATATGGGCCATTCTTTTACAGATCGTATTTTTGGCCGTTGAGTACGATCCTAATATTGGATATGCCCCATCAGATTACAGTTTCTTTCTAACCTCAAAAAGAGGTCAGAAATAAAATATTTTCTGTTCGAGATGACTGATCCCCCTATCCCCCTGTATTTTTGGCCGTTGAACACGATCCCTATGTTGGATTTGCCCCATCACATCACAGTTTTTTTTTTTTAACCTCAAAAAGAAGTCAAAAACAAAAAAAATTCTGTCCGAAGTGACTGATCGCCCTACCTCCCTGTATTTTAGGTCGCTGAACATGATCGGAATGTTGGATTTACCCTATCATATCATAGTTTTTTCTAATCTCAAAAAGATTTAAAAAATCCAATGTCATATTCCGCAATGTGGATTCGAGTTAACAACGACTGAAAATGGTCATTCTAATATATTACCATCTATATTTCGATGTACTTCGAGCCACTGAACTCTGGTTAAAGCTTTAAACAAAAAAGGAAAATGCTACGAGTATTTGAGGAGACAATTTCCACGTATAAGTGACGCGAAATTGAAGGAAGGTATTTTTGTTGGACCTTGAATCCGAAAAATATTGCTTCATTACCACCATGACTGATACTGAAAGAGAAGCATGGCCAAACTTTCAACAAGTTGTTGAGAATTTCTTAGGTAATAACAAGTGTGAAGATTACAAACATTTAGTGTCAGATATGGTTGAAAAATTCGGAAAATTATGATGTCTAATAAACTTGAAGTTGCATTTCCTCAATTCACACTTAGATAAATTCCCAGAGTATTGTGGCGATTACAGCGAAGGGCAAGGTGAAAGATTCCATCAGGATATAAAAGAAACGGAGCAAAAATTCCAAGACCGATGGGATGTGAACATGATGGCTTGCTACTGTTGGACCTTGAAACGGGATATAAAACCAGATGCTTCAAAAAAGAAGAGGAATCCATTGCGCAGATGTTTCGACGATAAGCGGATAAGGTATCGGAGGGAAAAATAATACATTTTTTTAAAAATTTTTCCATATTTCACCAGGTAAAATAAAGATCTAGTTATTTCAGATGAGAACCATGCTGCGATACGAGCTATCAAAACTAACATTCAATTCCCCTTCAGCAACTTCAAGTCCATAGGAATACAGATGAAAACATATTTCAATATAGATTTCCAATTTCTGCTCACCCATATTCACTTGGTGCAAAATGATATGGGCCATTTCTGGATTTCTTACCCTATTTTTGAAGTCACTAGGAAACTGTGACCCTCCTGGTCAAACTGAACTTCTCTATCTTCTTCAGCGACTTGAACTGCACCTTAATGGAGATGAAAATATCTCGAGTCATACCGTGTTAATCACTGACATCCCATATCAGGAGAAGGGTATATGCAATTTTTCGGCTTTCTACAAGTTTCGGAAAACTCATTGCCTAATTCATCATATTCTCTATTTAGTCAGAGTTCAGTGACTCGAAATAGATCGGAATATATCAGAGTGACCATTATCAGTCTCTGTAAACCCGTACCCACATTGAGGAACATGAGATGTTGGATTTTTGACCTCTTTTTGAGGTTAGAAAAAACTGTGATGTGATGGGGCAAATTCAACATCGGGATCGCGTTCAGTGGCCAAAAATGCAGGAGTAGGGGGGTCAGTCATCTCGGACAGAATTTTTATTTGTGTGCCTGTGTTATCGTAGTCCACTAATCGGCGGCACATTAAAAAAAGCAATATCTCCGGTTCTATTTACCATATGTACGTGATCCGTCCATCATTTTATTGTTTCTTATGTTGGCTTTCGCAGAATATAACTGTGGTTTTTTTTAATTGTGGATTTATAAAAAATAATAACAATTAATTTGTTTAAATAATTTTTTTCATGCTTGCCCCCACAACTTATAAAATCGAAAGAAATACCCTTATATTCGATATGTTTTAGTCTCTACTAGGTCGGAAAATATTATATAATTTCGAACGCGCGTATAGTGTTCTAACGGAGTCTCGGTCACGTTTGCGCTCATTCCTTGCTTTTGGAACGTCATCCTTTTATATCAGTACTTCCATATAAGAATTACATATACATTATCCAAAAAATGAACAAGTAGAAAGTGACCGTTATTATTAGACTAAATGTTTAAAAGCACACTCATCGAAAACTACCGGAACAGAAGCAAAAGCTGAAATCGAATATTATGATTTTTTATGATAAAAAACGATCGCAGTATTAAAATAAATCAAGATACTAAAAAAAATAATAGCCAAAAGCCATTTAGTTGGAAGGATATGATATAGTAATATACATAAATATAATTTTCGACAATATGTTACAAAGTAAGTACAGCAGACGCCCGATAACGTGAACTAATTTAAACCAAGGTTGTTTACATTATTGAAATGTTAACATGAGCGAACACGATTTAATTAACAAGCAAATTATAACAAGAAACGTTTCATATACCAAAATAAAAAAAAAAGAAATATTCAAACAACGTTAAGTACATATTTTTTAATTAGAAGCAAAATAATCTGCTATTTTAGTCTGCGTGAATTTGCGTCTAGCATTGTCTTGCATTGCCTGCGCCCGTAATCTACGGGGAATTAATATATCCATGTACGATACTTCTTTTCCTTCAGCCAATCCAAAGCTCGGTTAAAAATTTCTACAGCTTGCGCATCAGTCACTACACTTCTAACTTGAATGGGAAAGTCCTCATCATCACTGTCCATCTCTTCTTCCTTATTTACATCGTTCAACTGCTTATCCTCATTCCATACACTAATGTCAGCTGTGTACAAAGAACGTTAGAATTCACAATTTTCAATAAATTGATAGCATCCAATGACACATTGACAAGAATATCAGCGTTGGATCGCAATTGTTCCCTAATTACACTTAAGGGAACATCATCTTCATCGTCATCACTGGTGCAAAAGAGGTTGTTCCAACATTTTTTAATCGTTTGCTGATTAAGTGCATTCCAGGTCATGTTCAAATTTAACACCGCTTCTCGTAATGTTACCTGGTTCAAAGACTGGGCAAGGGTTTCAGGATTCTTTGATAAAACAGACGGAAGTAGAAATTTTCGATAGTATAGTTTAGTGAGTCTAATCACGTTCTGGTCCATTGGTTGAATTAATAGAGTTACGTTGGGCAGCATGTACATGACAAAAATTGACCCATCCTTACTCCTCACTTGTTGTTCTGGAGGATGACTTGGTGCATTACCTAAGAGTGACAACGCTTTGATTGGAAGCTTCTGTCCTTCACCTACAAATTGATTATCATTAAACTATGTACAGAACATTTGTGATTACAGATTCATTGTCATACCTCGGGGACAAATCACTTGTGGAACCATTTCAGGAATATACTGTTAGTCATCCAAGCGTTTTTTGAATAGTCATAGTCAACAGGGATATTGAATTTTTTAAATGATCGCGGATTTTTTGCTTTTCCTATTATCAGTGGCTTTATTTTGTGTGAACCACTAGCATTGTTCGTTGTTTTTCGAGTTTACTACCAGGAGCAGATTTTTGAAATGATGCAGCATAGGTTTTCTCAGGTAACATTTTCCAATAAACGCCGCTCTCATCGGCATTGTAAATTCGTTCCATATTTAAATTTAGCCTCTTAATTTTTTCCATCAATTTCTCTTTGAAAGGTTGTATTAATTGTGATTATGATGATAATTTTTCACCAGATGTAGACAGCAATCGAATTCCATATCTTCTTTTGAACCGTTGTAGCCAGCCATCACTGGCTATGAAATTTTCAGTTTCCTTCAGTTTTTCATTTAACAGTTTAGCCCTCTCTTTAATTATTTCGCCGCTAATTGGGACATGCTTTTCACATTATTTTAAGAACGATTTATACAGGCAATTTTCCATTCTAAGTGCCTTCGCATTTTTTAAAGTTTTTCGATTTCTCGGGCCTTCAAATGTATTACAAGTTCTTCGTAAAATTTGCGTTTTCAAACGCTTAATTTTACAGATCGTTGCTCCGATACGCCATATTTTTTTAACTGTGTTACTTACGTACCTAGTGCAACCTCGTCTATGATATTCACCTTGTCACTTCCGTTTATTAGATGTGGATGCCATAATTGTAACAATGTACAAAGGCACGCAATACGCTCGCTTAAGTTCAAAAATGACTAAATTTAAATGGAAAAGAATCTTACAATCCTACCCGACCTACGCAGTGTGACGCAGAGGAGAATATGTTTCAAAAATCGGGAACTCCCCTACATAACTCAGCGATGTGACCTTCGACTTCGTAGAACTATTTACGTTATCGAATGTTCGAACGTACATGTTTTTACATTATTAAGGGTTACGCATCATCCCGTAATATGAATTTTGTGTTCACATTAGCGCGATGTTTCTATTATCCAGTGTTTACGTTACCGAGCGTCTGCTGGAATTATTTCATAACTTCAACTTCAGTTGCTTCGCTTTTGCTTTTTTTTTTTTCATGATTGGTATATGCAATATGTCAACGTCCTTTTTATAACTAGAGCCATTTTAAATCTTGCCTAATGCCTAATTTTTTTGCTTCTTCAATATATTCTTTATTCTCTACAAATTTCAATGACATGTTAGGAAGAGACTCAGTTGCCCATTCAAATAATTATTTTGGCGATTGCATTGGATTGATTCCTCTTTGAAGGTTAGTTCTAGCAGTCAACCTTTTCAAAGTCCCATTCAAGCCATCGCTCGCACCCTTGCCATGGGACGTTGGTAAAAAGTACCACTCTGCAGCTAAACCAAATCTTTCAGATGATGAGTGAGATCGATTAAATAATTTTTTTTATTTTTGTTTTACGCACTTCCCCATCAGAAAATGTGTTTTTGTAACACATAAGTGGCAATTGCATCATGTATTTAATTTTTGTAAATATTTATCAACTGGAGATATCATAACTTGCGAGTTGGTTCTGTCGACGTTTGTCCATTATCTGTAAGTGATTTCATCAGTAAAATTTTGCTCAAAAATGTTTTCTAATTCGTCTATAAGATGTGTGGCACCAGGACACTCAGAGCACGTTCCAAAATAATAACCTATCGATGCTTCAACGCAAATCGTACATCTCAAACAGTCACGATAACTTTTTATTGGGTTCAGAGTGTCGGGTGTAAGTTTTTTAATACTTGACCCTTCGATTAATAATTTTACATTCTCATGGATAGCACAAACACAGACTGAATGGGTGCCGCTTGCACCTGATAGCACGCAATGTTTTGGCCGTAAACCTGCGAATTTGGAAAAACTACATTTGACCTGAGGGTAATTTTCCGTGAGCAATTGATAAGTTCTTTCAAATTTATCAACAGAAATCTTTTTTGCACGTGAACGTGTCATTTACTTTTACAGAAACATAATCTTTTTTTCCTGGCATCATACGGCTATTCTTATCAAGTTCATAAAAGCTGATTATTAAATCGACTACTTCTTTTTCTAATGATGGATAGCTCTTCGGGCTAGGATCGGATAAGATTCCTTTTTCTTCGGCAGTTTTCTTTGCAACACCAGTTTTAAAAATCATCAAAATTTTAATTTGTGTTCCACATTTTTTGGTTGTGTTGAATTCATGTTTTAAAATTTGCGATATATCATTTCCATCATTTTCCTCAACGCTACTGTCACTTACATTGATAGCAGTGTGGAAAATTTTTGCTGACATTGCTTCAGACATCTTTTTCATTGTTTTAGACGAATAGTCCTTTTGAGAAACTTTCTTCTTTTTGATAGGTGAAGTTCCGATTAAATCCAACCCCTTGTTAATTGCATCAGTTGCTCCAGAAATCGCTTCTTTGTCTTCCTCAAACGATACAGGACTTTCCGGGATATGATCCATGTTCACTTCATTACTTGTCGAGACGT
>CM032448.1:48736032-48863532 GCA_019049505.1 Pachyrhynchus sulphureomaculatus
AATGTGTCGCCCCCTCTGTCTCTTTTTCGCATAGGCGTCAAACTAATATTAAATCCCCACGTATACCGAAAAATTGAGATCGGTAAAGCCTCAATTTAGGCGTACGGCGCGATTAAGAAACGCAACAGCGATACTCGCCACAGAAAAATGAAACAAAGCGTTTATTTTTTATTGTCTTTTGTCCGGTTAAGAGAACATTTTTTGTGACCGCGTCCATTCAAGAGAGTGTCCGTTCCACATAAAATAATTATCACAAAGTTCACTACTTATTCCTAAGTGCACTAAACAATTCGCCCGTACTTCTATAAAATTGAACTTTTGTATTATTTTAGTCTTTCACGTAATGATCAACCTATTTGCCTTATATTTAATTCATTACAACTGTTACATATAACTTCATATCTGCCTGATTTAGCACATAGTTTTGGATTTTCTTTATTATTCATTAGAATAGAACATAAATTATTTCGCAGTAAAATGTATCTCTTGCTTGTGACAGCTGAAATTGAAAAGTATAAATTGTGTTTATTATCTCAAAATACACAATAGTTAATTTTCTTAATTGATTCATAATTCTAATACATATTAAACCAACGTACTTAAAAATGTACCAGAGTTTGAATTGTTCTTTCTTATATTATACTTAATAAATTTGATTAAAAGCTCGAATCATATCCATTATTGCTGGCTACGATGTCTATGAGTGTATTTTGGATTAAGATTGGTACGAGACTCAATTTCGATACTGGTAAAAGAACTTTCTGCCCTGACACGATGATTTTTGTGCTAGTGCCAAATGGTCATTGAAAGTAAAAAATATCAGCTTTTACATCATGATATATAAATCCCTTACTATACCGCTTAATCCTCTCAGAATAAGTAACTAAACAAAATCAAATAGTAATCAGCAACAATAATGGATATAATCCGAACATTACAGAAAAAATAACTAGAAATTAAAACAAAAAAGAACAATTAAAATTTATTTATTTACGAAAATAAAATCATGTCTCTACATCACCCTCTCGCACCATATATCATATTGGCTCATCAAGCACTAAAAGCACGAATTAAAATATTAATGTACTTATTATTAACAGAAAAAATTTAATGTTGGCTAGTGAATAATTAAGAAAAACCCAAATTATGTGAGAATGTACGAAATTAAATGAAACGCTGATGCAATATACACAGAATAAACATATAGATCAATACATAAAAGACTAAAAGAATGTAAAAATTCAATTAGATATAGAGGAAAATTGGTTTGCTGATTATTATATAGATTTGAACCACTTATAGATGCAAAACTACTCGTTAAGGCAGAAACGCAAAGCATTAAATTACCTTGAACACAAAAAGGCCAAAAATATTATAAACAAATCACAAACACTCAACTAGATTCTACAACTACCCGTATCCTCGACAATAAATCTTACACTTAACTAGAAGCACATTTGAGTCTAAATAAGATATCTTCAATAGTGATGGCGTGGACCGAAACATGAAAACGAAAGTAATGAATTATGAAATACTACCAAGTCTCGTTGTAATTTGTTAGTTGAAATATACTATGTGATATATTTACTAATTATTGACTAAAACTCATCCCTAATTTACATAATTATTTTTCTTTTGTGAACATGCCAAAAATCACAAAAATCCCTAAAGTCTTACAAGCGCGACGCGTATGCACAGAAAGCGACTTAATTTGTCTTGAAATAACATTGTACTAGATGGCACAAGAGTCCTGGGCAATTCATTTTAAAGGAGTGAAGTTCACAATATAAAAGGATCTTTAAGAGGGTGGTATGTGGAGTAATAAGCTGAACCTACAATGCTTATAGGATAGATTCAAGTGACTAACCGTTCTTCGTTATTCTAAATATTCAAAATTGCTGGTGAGTTCTAGGTCTTCAATCAGGCAAATAGCTTTCTTCCGAATAGAATCTAACAAAAGCAGTGTATGTTTGGGAGCAGAACTCCAAACATGAGAACAGTGGCTAAATTTGAGCTTTATGCTTAAGTTGTTATAGGATGTAAAGCTTTCTAGTACGAAATAATATTTCTAGCTTTTGAAGAAGCTCTTAGAACATGTTCATTCCAAGTGAAAACCCAGCAAATTGAATGACGCTGATAAAGAAATGGAGTGTCCCGATATAACAATGTCGGATTCTGCAACGTTAACTTAAAAAAATAATGTCGCCTGGGTTTCTGTCGCTTTAAATTCTACTTGGACACTGCCACCACATGTTAAAATTTTTTCCCGATCTTTATTAAGTTGCACAGCTTCTTTCTGTCTACGAATATTTGCATGAGTAGCTGATGTCCGAGCATATAAAGTAAATGAAGAAAAAAGTGTACTGTCATCGGTAAAGCTGTAGATTAATATCTTGAACTTTTCCTGCAGCTCGTTGATGTAAAGGAAAAACACAGCAGGAGAAAGTATGAAGCCTCGGAGCACACCGGCGTTGATAGTGAAGGTATAAGGCAGCCCATCAACTGCCTCTCCTAAAAAAAGCTCTTTGAAGAAATACGAGAGTCATAAACAAAGCCCTTCAGATAATAGCGTAGCTTAGCTAAGAATCCATCATGCTGAACACGGTCAAATGCATAGGATATGTCAAGTGCAATTGCTGGAGATTCTCAAAAATGTTCAATTTAGTAATTCCAAATACATGTTTAAACCAGTTTGTGATCAGAAGTGTAAATCTCTAGATTAGTGGTTAAAAATAGGTCAAAACTTTAGTATATTTTAAGATTTTTATTGTACTAAATTAAACGTTGATGCGTATCAAGGGAAATCAATGTGTCCTATAAATGGTGTAATAGCTACAACTCCCTAATTATACTGTTTCTGGTAGGGAAATAAAATAAGGTATAATAGTACTACCATAATTAAAAGAAATAAACCTTAGAAATGTAGAACTTCTTATTAATAGCTAATCACTTTTGGTTTCAGCATGAAATTTTAGGACAACTTTTATGTAGCATTTTCTATGTTAAAAATCCATAGTTTCTGAGATAAATGCCTAAAAAAATCATTTCATTTTGAAAAAAAACATCATTTTTGTTATTCTAATATGATATTTTTGGATATGAATACAATTTGACTGGACTGTCTACTTTCAATTCAGGCCGTTCAAAAATGATAATTTAATAATAATACATGGCCTCTTGGGGTAGGGATGTTAGACGTCT
This sequence comes from Pachyrhynchus sulphureomaculatus, assembly GCA_019049505.1. Lineage (NCBI taxonomy): Eukaryota > Metazoa > Arthropoda > Insecta > Coleoptera > Curculionidae > Pachyrhynchus > Pachyrhynchus sulphureomaculatus. The sequence goes on from CM032448.1 coordinate 48,739,234, forward strand.
TCTCCTTCCGGTTTGTAATCCCAGCTACCTCTATGTCTTCCTTAACCTGCTGCAGCCATCCTATCCTCAGTCTACCTCTCCTTCTACGTCCCGGTTCCCATTGAAGCATTTCATATATTGGTGCTCCTGGACCTGCTCTCCATGTGCGCCCTAGCCAATAAATCTATTCTGTTTTATTTTTTTGACTATGTCTTCCTCCACTTCTTCCCAGATTTCTTGATTAGTCCTCCTTCTGTAGGTAAATGAAGAAAAAAGCGTACTGTCATCGGCAAAGCTGTAGATTAATAACTTGATCTTTTCCTGCAGCTCGTTAATGTAAAGAAGAAACACAGCAGGAGAAAATATGAAGCCTCAGAGCACACCGGCGTTGATAGTGAAGATATAAGACAGAAACCCATCAACTGCCTCTCCTAAAAAACGCTCTCTGAGGAAATACGAGAGTCATAAACAAAGCCCTTCAGATAACAGCGTTCAGCATCATGCTGAACACGGTCAAATGCCTAGGATATGTCAAGTGCGATTACTGACGATTCCCCAAAATGTTCAATTACGTAATTCTAAATATATGTTAAAACCAGTTTGTGATCGGAAGTGTAAATCTCTAAATCTGTGGTTAAAAATAGGTCAGAGCTATATTATATTTTAAGGTTATTATTGTACTAAATTAAACGTTGTTTCGTATCAAGGAAAATCAATGTGTGTATGGTGTAGTATCTACAACTTCGTAATTATACGGTTTATGGTAGGGAAATAAAATAAGGTATGATGGTATGGTACTCGTACTACCATAATTAAAAGAAATAAACCTTAGAAATGAAAAACTTCTTATAAATAGCTAATCACTTTTGGCTTCAGCAAGAAATTTTTGGATAACTTTTATACAACATTTTTTATGTTAAAAATCGATAGGTTCTGAGATAAATACCTAAAAAATCATTTTATTTTGAAAAACATTTTTCTTGTTAGTCTAATATGATATTTTTTGATATTAATATAATTTGACTCATCTAACCCTCCGCTCAACTTTCTAGATGTAACTTTAATAAAATAAAATTTTGATAATAAAAGCCAACTTAGAAACGATTCCAAAGAATCTCTGCCAATACCTACTAATATTGTAACAAAGCGAGCAATTTTTAAAAGCTTTTAAATATTAACTTTTATTAAAGAATTTTTCGAGGGAGCAAGATAACTCGGCGATCACAGTACCCACTAGATACAGTGCTCACTGGTATAAACTTAAAATGTTCACATAAATTTCATAACCGTTTGAAAACAGAAAAACTGCTCGAATAACAAGGAAAAAATAACTTAATTATAGACAAAGAGGGCGACCCGAAATTATGACCTGTTTGTTTGAAATTTTGATGTAGTGAATAATAATAATAATTTCATCATCTGGTACGAATATTATGTAGAACCTACACCAGTGATTCCCAAAGTGGTTCAGGTGGACCCTCAGGGGTCCACGGGAGACTCGACGGGAGTCTACGTTGGCGTGAAAAAAAATGGGGGTTTACAAGTTGTAAGTGAGGGTCCACGAAAATTTATCTGGTTTCGATAGTAAAGGACAAAAATGTTGGTTTGGCTTTACCTATCAATGTAGGCAGATAATACACTACTCAAAAAAATTAAGGGAGCAAAAAAAATTCCAAATTTTTCGGTGATTTTTGACAAGCTGTATTTCGGTGAAAAATGGTCGTATTGAAACTTTAAAAAAAGCATTTTGAAGCTTTAAGATTCTAATTTCCAGATTTTTTGGCTAAAATTTTTTAGGAGCTACGGTTCTCATGCAATCCTAACAGATAGCGCGAAAAATAATAGTGCAAATATTTTGCTTTTTTTTTGGTCCACGGGCTTGAAAAATTTTTTTTCACTTAGGCCGGTATATGGATCAGATAGCCTGTTTATTTAGCATTAATTTCCTTGTTTTAAAACCTCCCTTAATTTTTTTGAGTAGTGTATTTTAAGAAGGTCAGCGACTGTTACTTGTAAAAACTTGCATATGCGATATTCAGTACAACGCGCGTCGAGACTTGCAAAGCGCCGCCCGCCCGCCCGCAACGCAACCCGTTCAGACGTGCAAAGGGACGAAATACGACTTGTGCTGTGCTTGCAATCTTGCATGAACTTGTTTGATTCTTCACCAATATAAATACGAATGACAAGGACAAACGTTACTCATTTGTTTCCGGAATTTTGAAAAGAAAAGTGTGAGTGAATCGATGTCAGTGGTTGCCAGTGCCGGAAAAAGTAAGTACCTGCCTATTTGTTATTCATACTTTTGTTTTATATTGTAATAAGATTATATTTGTTATGTTTGAGTGTAGTAGGTACGTAATAAAAATTAAATACTGAACAGGGATATCGTGGGTTTATAAGCCATCTTAAAAGAATTATACCAAGAGTAACTGCAATTCACTGTGTCATCCACCGACAATACCTGGTAGCGAAAAATTTGAGTGATAGATTGCACCAATTGCTTCAATTTGTGATTAAAGCAGTTAACAAAATAAGAAGCAATGCGTTGAATACCCGTCTATTTGCACAATTGTGCGACGAAAATGATGAAGACTTCCAACGATTGCTCTTACATACTGAAGTACGCTGGTTGTCGAAAGGTGCATGTTTAACAAGATTTTACTCACTTTTTGAATCAGTTTTAGAGTTTCTGAAAAGTAAAGATCCAGATTTAAAAGAAAACCTGATCAAATTGAAGGCAGACATCTCGTATTTGACAGATTTGTTCAAAAAATTTAATGACATTAACTTGCAGTTACAAGGGGACAGCCTACATTTAATAAAAACAAAGGGTGTAATCTCGGCTTTTCTTGGAAAATTGAAATTTATGAAGTGGCGAATGTGGTATACAAGAGGAGCTACTCGAGCTTAGCACCAATGAGGAGCTGAACGTGAAATTTAAAAAAGGCTATCAAACATTTTGGCTGCAGGCAGAAATACCCGAAAAATATCCTGGGCTGTGGGAAATTGCGAGAAAACTTTTGATAGCGTTTTCCTCGTCATACCTTTTCGAAAAAAGTTTTAGTGTCGTTACAAACCTATTAATAAAAAAAAGGAGCAGATTGAACATCACAGAACGGGGAGATTTGCGGTTATTCCTTACAAAACTGAAGCCAAATATTGATAATTTGCTGTCAATCCATCAAGTACATCCTCCCATTAAAATTATGACTATTTTTTTTTAATTGTTGATTTGCATTGTTGAAGTTACGGTACGTTATTAATGTTTAATTTTAATTCTATTAAGTCTGTAATCATATTATTTTAATAAATAGAACACAAGAAAATATATTATTTTTCTTTTTATTTTTGCCAATCCGAATTTAAGGTTGGAACTCAGCCACGACGCAAATTTCCATCGTTAGATCTAATCTTCACATTTGTGACGAGTTTTGGGAATATGGTAGAAATGTGGCAGCAGGGGGTGCACCGAAACCAGTAAAATTTTGAAAGTGGTCTACGAGAAAAAAAAGTTTGGGAACCTCTGGTCTATACTATCAGAATTTCGATTTTTTTTTTTGAATTTTCTAAATGCTGGTTTGTTCGGGTACAAGCGAAGCATCTGTGCTGTGCATTTTATTAATTAAGGCCTAAATTTTCCAAAAATAACTTGGCCGGATGCGTAGGACCCAAAACTTGGGACTTACGTTCTTATTTATTCAAAAACTCGAAAAACGACCGTTTTTGACTGGGAAAAGCGGGTCCGGCTTCGTCTTCCGGTATTGGCGGCTTCTGTCTTTTGCAAGATCCCTCTTATTTAATCAAGAATAAACTAAATTTATTAATTTTATATAATTAAATGGCAGTCAATTTTTGGATCGACGTATTTAGGCCCTAAAGCTGGACGTTTTGGGCCTTATCGGGACATACCGAGGCGCGGGGGTCGCAAAATCAACTTTGTTGTGTTTCAGATATGAATACGACATACACATAATTTGGTTTTTGTATTGTACTCTAGTACCTCTCTAATTAATTTTAATCTTTATTTACTTAAATTTTTTTCGCCAATTCATGCTTACGTTTATTACAAGCGAATGTTTAAGCGATGGGAGGTCCATTCTTATTATAATACTGGTAAGTAGAAATATATTTTTAAGTTAATAAACTACAAATATGGTGGATTTGGTTAAGAATAGCAGTTGTGTAATAGTGACGCTTACTCCTTTCTTATTAGCAATCAACAATTGCCTCTCTCATAAGAGAGAGAGAGTCTATAAAAGAGGGTAAATAAATTTAATTGCGCTGCGTCACTTTGTTTAAGATAAATTTACGATATTCACGGAACAAAGTTCCAATTTATCATAATCTATATTTACTTAACTTTCCTTGGCAATTTGCTTAGTGGTATTTTGTGTTTATTAAAAACGAAATTTGAAGCGCCAGGAGGTCCATTCTGTAATATAATACCGGTAGAATCCAAAAAAGTATAAAAACTAAAAAGTACGGTGGCTTTTGTTAATAATGGCAGTTGAGGTATGGTGAGGCCCGAATTTTTCCTTTTGTATCCACAATCGAGAATTGTTACTATCTTAAGTCCGATCGAAAAATTGGGTAAAAAAATTTAATATTTTGTTTTTAAAATGATATGGAAGCAATAATTACAAACAAAATTATGCTAAAATCTTGTGTCCTGGAAACCTAATAAAAATAATTGTTTCCTAGACTCACAAAATAATGTTCCCTTAAAGTAATGTCGCTCAAAAACTATGGGTCCTGTTCCCATCTCAAGCGTTATATGTGTACCAAACTTAAAATCGTTATCTCAACTCGTTCGAGAGTTATCGTGTCAAAAGACAGTCAGGAGGATGGGGAACTATGTTTTGTGATCTCTCTCGCTATCGTTTCACCCTAATAAGATTATCGGTAACACTATGCAGTTGCTGCCTCAACAGTCATTCTCGAGGCATCTCGATCCTGCGCGACCTGACTTGACTCGTGCATACCCATACCAAGGAGTGACCTTACTTAGACGGACCATCTTGTTGGAGACCGTCTCCTTGATCTTCTGCCATCCACTTTCCTCATAATGTGACCAAAATATTTCAGGTACCCTCTAATAAGTCTATTTGAAAGTTGGTTATTTTACTAAGCTCTTCAAGAATAGATACATTAGATATTATTATACTCTAAGGCAGGGGTCGACAACCTATGGCACCCGTGCCATCTCTGGCACGCCAAGCAATTTTGAATGGCACGCGTACCTATTCAAAGTTTGCACATTAATTCCCTAATCTGTGACATGTTTCGAAATTAAGTAAATAATCGAAGACAGTATTACTTTAATGATACAAACCAAAACGATATATTATATAGGTCACTAGGTATTATTACCAAAAACTAGAAAATATATATTTTGTAATTTATAATTTTACTGAATACATTGGTTTGGCTTTAATTTCGGCAAGTATTAAAGACGGCAAGCCTAGGCAAAAACACAAATAAACGTCCTCAATTCAGATTGTTTGACTTGACTTTAATCGTTCGCAACTCTTTTTATATTGCCGAACTTTAGTTTTTGTTAGATTTAACTTCTAGGCGGCCCTTTGATTGCAATAGGCGCGTTGTAGATAATAATTTTTTTTCTAAGAAATTTAATAAACGTAATTATTGGAATTTTCTGGAAACATTATTTAGCTATATATACCAAGCTGCTACACGTTTGGATCATTTAGTACAGAAGTAACATCCGTTCCAGTCAATAGTCGTCGAAAAGTTTAAAAATTAAAATTACGTTGCGTTATGGCCGCGAAGAAATAGAAAGTAGACGTTCGATCATTTCAAACTTCATGGACAACAGATTACGGTTTTGTACAGCAAAACGATCGGGCCATTTGTGTCCTATGTCGGGAAAGCGTAGTTTTCCGGACATCTAGTGTTCAACGACATTTCTAGATAAAACATGAATCGTCATTTAAAGATAACGCTGATAAAAGGGAGACAATGCAAAGAGCAAGTAAACAATATGAGAAACAGTCAACATTCTTTAGCAAAGTTTTCCAAGGAAAAAATCAGGTAACTGAATGCAGTTTCAAACTTGCACATTCGTTGGCACAAAAGGGTAGGCCGTTCACTGACGGAGAATTTATGAAGCAAACGTTTTTGAGTACTGGCGAGGTTTTATTCGACCACTTGCCCAATAAGGATACAATATTGGCCAGGATTAGGGATATACCGGCATCAGCGCGGACCATCAAGAGACGAATTACCGAAATGACACAAAATGTCCAAAAACAGCAGAGAGACGCTATCAAACGGAGTTTTGTATTTAGTGTAGCATTGGAAGAATGTGGCGATATTAATGACATTGCCCGTCTGGCAATCGTTGCGCGATACTTCGATGATGACAGTGTGTATGAAGAGCTGATTTGTCTGCTCCCATTGCAGGGAACTACAAGAGGAGAGGATATATTTTCAGAATTTGTTAAAGATTTTGAAAAGTGGAACATTGATTTAAATAAAATTTGTTGCGTAACGACAGATGGCGCTCCTGATATGATTGGGAGACACAAAGGATTTGTTTCCCTTCTTATTGAACGCATGGGTCGATCAGTTTTGAATTTTCATTGCATAATTCACCAAGAGAGTTTGTGCGCTAAAATCTCCGCTGGAAGTTTAAAATCCATGATGGATAGGGCGGTTAAAATAGTTAACTACATTGTCGGTCGTTCTTCACTGATCCATAGACAATTTAAGGCGTTTCTGCAGGAATTAGAAAGTACATATTCAGATGTACCATTGCACAATAATGTGCGCTGGCTCAGCCGTGGTAAAGTGCTCTCTAAATTTGTGCAATGTCTGTGCGAAATTAAATTGTTCTTGTTGAAAAAAAAATCAAGTGGATGCTTATCCTGAACTAGAAGATAAGAACTGGATCTGTATGTTAATGTTTCTTAGTGATATTACAAACCATCTCAGTGAACTCAACTTAAAGTTACAAGGTTCAGGCAAAACAGTTTTGGATTTATACAAATCCTGGAATTCATTCAAATTAAAAATAGATTTATTTATCAGCGATATTACTACAAACACATATAAATATTTTCCAAATTTAAAAACTTATATATCCAGTGTCGACGATGGTGCACTAATAGACGAAATTCTTAAATATATGACTAATTTAAAAGAGAAGTTTATCGAGAGGGGTCAGGATTTTGATAAACATGGTCCTATGTTCGCTTTTTTAATCAAACCAGATTTAATGGATTTTTCCAGCAGTTGCTTTGACATATCTCTTTTCTCATGGATGGACATTAATGATTTGGATCTTCAATACATTGAATTTAAAAGCTCCGTGTTATGGAACACGAAATTTGTAGAATTAAGAAGGGTATTAGAAGGTGACTGCCAGAACCATTCAAACGAGATACTCAGTTGTTGGATGAGTTTACCAGAGAAATGTATTTGTCTTAAGAAAATAGCGTTTGCCATGCTTACAGCTTTCGGATCATCCTATATCTGTGATCAACTTTTTTCCCATATGAGAGTGATTTAAAAGCCGTACCGATGCAGGCTGACAACAGACAACTCGGAAGCATATGTGACACTAAAAATAACCAGGCATGAACCGGATATAAGAAAACTCTCTAAAGAACTTCAAGCATAGGGTTCACACTAGGTCCTAGAACTAGTATAATAAAATTATTTGTTAAATGTTAAAAAAATTTTGTAATTATACCTTCTAAAAGCAATATTTTAAGTTAATTTAAGTTAATTTTTGTTAATTTTAGTTGTATGGATGAAAACTGGCACCCCTTAGTTAAAAGGTTGCCGACCACTGCTCTAAGGATACTTCGACATACTCACATCTCAAACGCATCGACCCGCCTCTTATCAGCTTTTTTAATGGTTCATGTTTCTGATGCGTAAGTTGCTATGGGGAATATAAGACTGGATAGCAATCCTAAATTTGGGTTTTTTATGACAGCGGGATCTTTCCAGACCTTAGTGAGTTTGATCGTCGAGTTTCTAGCCATATCCAAAGGTCTTGTTACTTCCGCTTCACAGCCATAATTTTTGCTAGTAATTTCCAAGCGCTCCATAATTGATTCTAGATCTTGTCTTGAAGTTGTAAGTATAACAGTATCATCCACATATCTAAGGTTACTCAGCATTTTTCCACCGATTGTCACACCCCCACTCCAGCCATCCAAAACAGACCTCATTTTATGTTCACTATATATGTTAAAAAGTAAGGATGACAGAATACACCCTTGTGTATAGGTGTTCCCATGCTGATTAGAATCGACCAGAGTTTGTTCAATTGTATGCAGTCGAAAGCTTTAGAGTAACCTATAAAACAGATATAGGTTATTATTTGGAATTCCCTGTCTTTTTCAATTATCTGGTGTAGGATGAGAATTTGTCCCCAAGTCCCTCTTCCTGGAATGAAGCTTGTTGGTTCGCTAGATAATTGCGAGAGTGGAAAAGTTTTGAGTCTTACATTTAGAATCCAGAGAAACACCTTAGCAACGTGTGACACCAGAGCGATTATTCTATAGTTGCTGCAATCCAAAGGGGATCCTTTCTTATGCAAGGGTATAAATGCAACTTCGCACCAATTTTTCGGCATCTTTCAGTCTCTCATGCCATATTATACAGTTGATGTAGCATATGCACGGCGGTTTCTCCCATCATCTTTATTATTTCCACAGTTATCTCGTCAGTACCTGCTGCTTTTTCTGTTCTTTAACCTTTGAATAGCCTTCCTGACTTCAGATTTACGATTACATGGTCCTTGTTCTTCTGCGGTTTCATTGTCGACAATGCAGTCGCCCACGAGTCGAAGCACAAAAAGTTCTTTACAGTCATCCTTCCAAACGTCAATGATTCCAGGCATGTCGGTGACTATTTCACCTTCCTTATCTCTGATTATTTGTGTTTTTGATTTGAATTCTTTCGATAGATATTTTACTTTTTCATAAAGTTCTTGTGGTCGATTGTTTGTAGCATATTATTCTAGCTCCTCACATATATTATTCAAGTATGCGTTTTAGTCCTTTTTACAAGTCACCTGGATTTCTTTATCGATTGATCTGATTCTCTCCTGACTATCCAATTTGTTGTTTGTTAAAGTCATATTTCTTCTTCTTTCTATAGGCTTTAGAGTATTGTCGGTCATCCAATGTTTTTCAGGGTGTTTTTGTATTTTTGCTGAGCTGATATTTTACTTTTTCATAAAGTTCTTGTGGTCGATTGTTCGTAGCATATTATTCTAGCTCCTCACATATATTATTCAAGTATGCGTTTTTGTCCTTTTACAAGTCACCTTGATTTCTTTATTTATTGAGCTGATTCTCTCCTGACGATCCAATGTGTTGTTTGTTAAAGTCATATTTCTTCTTGTTTCTATAGGCTTTAGGGTATTGTCGGTCACCCAATGTTTTTCAGGGTATTTTTGTATTTTGGCTGAGCATTGTGTAGAAGAATTTGTTATCCACTTCTTAATATCTATTTGTCTGTATCTTCTGTGACTTCCGGAATGTTATAGTTGATTATTGTTTGGAAAAGTACTGTGATACTGTAATTCTCTTGTGTGTTGTTGTTGTTTAGGGATCGCTAGTTTCATTCTCATATGAGCCTTTAATAACTTGTGATTTGAACGACACACCGCGCCTGGCTAGGATCTTATATTCAATATAAATGACCTCCATCTAGAGCTAATCAGGATATAATCAATCTGATTTTTGTAGTGCCCGTCCGGTGATACCCACGTGGAAAGTCATCTTGGATGATGTTTGAAGGTGGTATGTGACAATGAAGCTATTATTAACAGTAAACTGAAGTAGATGATCTCCGAGTTCATTTCTAACACCAAGCCCGAATTTACCAATGATATTCCGAATCTGGTAATTGTCATTTGTATATCCAATTTTAGCACTAAAGTCTCCAATCACCATTATGACCTCTTTTGTTGGGATTTTTGTACAAATTTCTTCAATCAACTGCTTCATGATCAGAGAGTGATGTTGGCATGTACACTCGTATAATATGCAGGTTTAGTGGTTTTGCCCTAATGGTTATTTTAATCAGGCCATCACTGACAGGTGGATACTCCTTCACACATTTATCAACGTTGTTATTAACAACTATGGCTACGCCATTTCTGCCTGTAGTTACACTTGACATATAGATGGTACTTCTTTCCGTTTGAAAATGTCCAGTGGGTCTCAGAAACTCCACATATTTGTAAGTTCTCACCTTCAAGTTCGTTTTCCAGAATATGAAGTTTCCCTGTCTGCAGGAGTTCAATTACGTTGTTTTACGTTCTAGGTGCCTAACGTAACCTCGCGACGCAATTGTAACTGTGCCATTCCAGTAACCCATTTCGCATGCGGCGCCTGGTCGCTCACATCCGCATGCCCAGTAGCCCACTTCACACTGGTCAGCCCGGAACCAACATAGCGCCGATCACTAATCGGGTTGCATAGCACATTGGTAAACTGCTGATTCATCTCACATAGTGCTCTCGTGGGAAAATAATCAGGTGGTTTGCCCTTGCCTGCCTGATGACATGCCGTTGACCAGTTACTTGATTCTTCCGCCTCAAGGACAAAAGGGTGCCCCCTCTTCTATACTACCCCTAAAAGCTAGGTTGCCATTTATGCCGGATCCGCTATGTCTAGGTCCATCCTCTCCACTTTCACCGCCGGTATGTGTTCTAGAAACCCTAAAACGTGAAGAAGTGCTGAAATCTCGGAGTGAAATTTTTTGTTTTTTCTTTTTATATAATGCAATGAGGAATATATTATTCAAACTGCAAATATATCCAGTACCAGATACCTAAAACCCGAATACTAAAATTATAAAAACTAATAACGATTTTACTGTTATTTCTTCAACCAACTTAATTAACCGGTATTTTGTATTTACTGTTGTTCCTGACTGTCTAAAAATTGAAAAAGTTTTTCAAATATCAAAAAATAACTGTCATCAAATAGAATAGAAATTACCGTCTGTATTTACTCTATCAATTTTTGAAAATATCTTTGAATTCAATTTAAAATCTCAACTATGTGAATACTTTGGGGATGATGCAGTGTTGTCCAGGAATTTTTCGTTCCAAATTATCTACAGGTCTTAATTTCGAACCGATTTGGATATTTTTTTTAGAATACTCGTAACTAAATTTCCAAAAAATTTCTCGAAGCCGATTTTTGACTTATAGCCAATTTTTGGTTATTTTTCCACCATTTTTGGATAATTTTTTTAGTAGTTTAGAAGTTTGCAATATTTGAATGAAAAAACCAAAGCAATTTTTGTTTCACGATCCACATAATCTGAAATTTGTTGTTTCAAGATCTAAAGGTCGCAAGGTAAATCAACATAGCCATTTTTCGGCCATTATTTGGATAAATGAGTATTGTAAAAAAAAATATCTAATTCGATTGGAAATTAAGACCTGTAGATAATTTTGAAAGAAAAATTAAATTCCTGGACCACAGTGCGAAGGCATGCTAACGCTTGTCAGTGCGATTTCCGTACAAATATTTGAACAGTATTTCAATAACTTGAAATATTTAAAAAAAATGAGTATGTGGCCCTGAACTGAAATAAACAAAAATCTATTGTTTATAACTAAAAACTCTCGGGCTTGAGACTCGCCAAAAAAAAAATGCTACGGACTGTTGAGTTTAACCGCTTTCTGTCAGATTGAAGATTCCTAGACTTCACTTACCGAACCCTGGTACGGTAAGGAAGTCAAAGTACTCCAACTAGGAATCTTCTTTCACCGCGCTTTCTCTTTCCGTTGAGTCCCTACACATGACATTAAACTAACCAAAGATAAATACTATTATATAAGAAAATTCTCCAAGTTAAATCCGGAATATGTTTATATCTACAAGAGTTAAATGAAATAGTTCAGTATTCAGGCCTTCACCCAGAAAGGTTTCTACAGGTCAGCACATACCTTAAAACTACCAAAATTCTAAAGTGCCTCTAGATCCTATATCGCTAGCTCTTCACAGGGTAGATTTGTTCTTTTTGTGGCCCCAACTAATTTGATCTAGACTTTGTCACTATTTGTAACAATTACATGGGCACCATCAAATTTTATTTTATTATGAACGGGTCCTGTGGTCCAGAAATAAAAAAAATTAGAAAAAAAGAATTATTAACATTTAGTCAAAACCAAGTAAAAATTTACTTTAATCCTACCTACATGTATTCTAGAAAGAAATTCAAATAAGATGTGAATTTGATAGTTTATTCCAACTTAATTGTATAAATATACAATGTTTGTATAAAGAATATATATATAGTCAAAGCCCCCCAAGTTCGATTGCAAATTTAATAAAGTCGTTGTCTTAATACAACATTAAAATTTTATTTCGTAGAAGCGAAATTATAAATTTTTATAAGAAGGAAAAAGTAATAACAAGAAAAGTTTTCTTATACCAGTGGTTCCCAACCTTTTTTAATCGCCACCCTTTTTAGATTTTTTAAAAATGTTCGCGACCCCTCTTTCCCATCCGCCAGACTGGATCAATAAAACAAAAAATAAAGGGTTTTTTTAGGACTTAACAGTGATATTTTCTATAAAGTATTAATTATTTAGTATTAATGATTAATGTGATGATTGAGTTTGCATCTGCCGAACAAGTGTTATAATTCTTGGTTGAGTTTTTGTCAAGGTCAATCTCATGTCATGTTGAACATCCAGCTTATTCCTGGCTTTTGTCTTGATCTGCAGAAGAGTTGAAAATCCACTTTCCCAGAGGTAAGTAGAAGCAAATGGCACTAAAATTCGAAAAGAAAGCATGGAGACTTTAGGATACGAATGACGCATAGCACACCAAAATTAAAGTAACGATTTTTTCTGAAATAACTCACGGGCTGAGGAGTCATTTCGCAGCTTCAGAAATTCATCCTGCACGTACTAATGCAGCTTCTTGCATTCTTCCAGGTCTTTATTAAGTTGAACGACCTCTTGCTCTCTGCGGTTATTTACACTGATGTTTGAGCGTTCAAAGTGAATGATGAGATAAGGGTACTGTCATCTGCAAAGCTGTAGATTGAATTCCTGGTCTTTTCCAGCAGATCGTTAATGTTACGAAAAAGAGAGTAGGAGAGATTATGGAGCCCTAGGGCACAACGGTGTTGATAGTGAAGGTGTTAGAAACCAACTCGTCGATTGCCACTCGTAAAGAACGCTCAAGAAATTTGAGATCCATAAGCAGAACTTTTCAGACATACCAGAAAAGCGTAGCTTAGCCAACAATCCATCGTGCCAAACACGTTTGAATGCCTTGGATATATTAAGAGCAACCGCACGAGATTTTCCACAGTGTTCAATTGCGTTATTCCCAAGTGTGACATAAGTTAAAAGATCTCCTGTTGATCTATGTTTACGAAAGCCATATTGATGGTTGCTAATAATATTGAATCCTTCAATAGACTTTAGAAGATATTGATTGATAGCCTTTCCATGACTTTCGATATTATTGAAAGCAGTGCGACTGGTCGGCAGTTGTTTGGCAAGGTCTCCTTGGGTATCGGCTGAACTGTGACGAATTTCCAGCAGGAAGGAAATATTCCCTTTCTGTAGGATAGGTTGAAAAGTCTACAGAAAAGGGTTAGTTCTCTTGCGCAGTGTTTAAGTACTATGGCAGGCTCATAATATTTTTTCAAAAATATTTGCTACGAAAAATTTTCAAAAATTTGATATACAAAAGGTAGTAGGTTATGTTCCTAGTAACAAAAAAGTAATTGTCTTAAACTGAAGAAAAAAATAAATTTAGAAATGGACGTAATAACAGATTTTTTTTTTATGGGTCTAGCACACGTGCTGCAGGGAAGTCTCTAAAGCGCTCCAGGAGCGGCATGCGTGCGGAAAAGGCGATTCGTGTTGCTCTTGAATCGCTGCAAATTGTACTCGGTGGGAAACACAGCGCTGGGCAAATTATTCCACAGAGATGATGTTCTCCATATAAAAGACTGCTTGAAAAGCGTTGTACGCGGAGTAACATGTTGAACCTCATACGGATGTGAAGCATCAGCACGACGTGTATTTCTAACATGCACCGCTTTGGGAGGAATTAAGCGGGCTACATCCTTCGAACACTTTCCATGAAAATACTTGTAGAACAGACTCAAGTCACCAACCGTTCTTCGATGTTCCAGCGAATCAAGGCCGCCGGTCAGTTCCAAGTCTCCAATCAGACGAACAGCTCTTCTCTGAACAGAATCCAACAAATACAGTGTATGTTTTGGAGCGGAGCCCCAAACAGGGGAGCAGTATTCCATAGTTGGTCAAATTTGAGCTTTGTAAAGAATTAACAATTGTTGTGGAGTGTAAAGCTTTCTGATTCGAAATAATATTCCCAACTTTTGAGAAGCTCTCCTTGCTATGACTGAAACATGTTCATGCCAGGATATATTTGCTCCCAAATTAACGCCCAACAAATTGAGCGACGATGTTAGGGGAATGGAGTCTCCCGACATAACTATGTCAGGTTCAGCAACGTTAACTTTTTTAGAAAAAACTACCGCCTGAGTTTTTGTAGCGTTAAATTCCACTTGGTTACTGTCACCCCAAGATAGAATTTCCTCCAGGTCTTTGTTAAGTTGAGCGACTTCCTGCTGTCTGCGGATATTCGCCTGAGCAGCCGATGTCAGACCGTTCAAAGTGACTGAAGAGACAAGCGTACCTGCAAAGCTGTAGATTGGATTCTCGATCTTTTCCAGCAAATCGTTAATGTTGATGAGAAAGAGAGTAGGAGACAGTATGGAGCCTTGGGGCACACCGGCGTTGATAGTGAAGGTGTTAGAAAGAAATCCGTCGGCCACCACTCGTAAAGAACGGTCTCTGAGGAAACATGAGAGCCACAAACAGAACTTTTCAGACATTCCACACGAGCGTAGTTTAGCCAGCAGTCCATCGTGCCAAACACGGTCGAACGCCTTGGATATGTCAAGATAGAGTTATTTTTAAAAAATTAACTAATGCCATTACTGAAAAGATTTACATTTTTAATATTCTATTATTTTTCAAAAAAAGGAATTTTGCTCATAATCAACTTAAAAACAACAATATTTTCAGCACAAAAAAATCGCGTATGCCCGCTTTTATGATTTAACAAGGGCTTGTCGGATGGATTGACTTGTAGGGTGTGAGTCTAATTCAACTTGCAAATTTTTGGAAGTACGTCAACTATAATCTGATACAATGCCTTAATTTTTGGTGTGTTACAAGGTGCAGTATTGAGACCATTATTTTTTGTTGTACATATATATATATATATATATATATATATATATATATATATATATATATGTATATATACATATATATATATATATATATATATATATATATATATATATATATATATATATATATATATATATGTATATATACATATATACATATATATATATATATATATATATATATATATATATATATATATATATATATATATATATATATATATATATATATATATATATATGTATATATATATATATATTTTCAATTTCTTGGGCTTTATGGTTCTTTTGTTTTAAGGATAGAGAAATTACATCATGTTCTAGTTAGAATTTATTGAAAACGTTTCGCCCGATTTTCAGGCTTCTTCAGTTCATCTAAAAATTGAAATTTTCTGTTTTGGATATTCAATAGGACGCACAATTTTTTTTTTAATTATGAATATATAAAATTCTTAAACTTATAATACAATGTAGAAGGTGAAAATAATAATAAAAATACACTCAAATTATATATGAAAACTTACATGTGTGGGTTGAAACGAAGACACACTTAACATTCTTTAAAAGGTGTTACTAAGACGGTCACATTTTTTAAAATAACTTTAGATTTGTATTGGGAACGAAAGTCATCCTTTGGTTTGTCTAAGTGTTTTTTTATTTATTATCTGCTATTGAGTTACTATGAGAAGAGTCCGAAATAAATATGACTCAGACCCCTAACGTCGCTTTTTGTCGTTTATATTGTTTTTTCTCTTTATTAATACAGATCATTTCATGCATTGATCTTTTAAAATAATTTGACTCTTTTTTTAGGATTTTTGTATTTTTAAAATCAAAATCAGGAAATTCAGGAATGGTATCCATTTTCGATGAAGTAATTAGTGAGAGATGTTGACGGTTCAAGTTTCTATAAAAGAATGATAGGAAAATGCAGCAAAAACGGTTCTATAGTAAAACCGTTTTAATCAGTAAAACTTTTTGGAAATCCAAATGTTTTTGATATTATTGGAAAGAGTAGAAAAGCTGCATTCTAATGATACCAAAAATAATACCACTCTTTGTAAATTCAAGGATCGGTGTTAAATGAAGCAAAACCGTGTGAGTCGATTTTTTTGCTCACCAGTATATATACATATATATATATATATATATATATATATATATATATATATATATATATATATATATATATAAGAACTGAATTGGGACGAAAATGGCCTTCTGATAGCTGGTGATCGGCTAAACAACCTGAGATTCGCAGATGACATTGTAATTATAGCAAACAATAAGAATGAAATGATCCAGATGATCACTGATCTCCACCACCAAGCAAGAAAAGTGGGACTTGACATAAATTTCTCCAAGACAAAGTACATGAGTAACGAATACACCAATGATGAAAATATAGTGATTGAACATTCAACAATAGAAAAAGTAAACACATACATCTATCTGGGTCAAATAATAACGATAGGAAAGGAAAACCAGCAACTTGAAATAGAAAGAAGGATACGTATGGGATGGGCAGCATATGGAAAATTGAAATATGTACTGAATATGAACATTCCGCAAAGATCAAAAACCCAAATTTATAATCAATGTATCTTGCCAGCTACAACGTATGGAGCCGAGACATGGGTTTTAACTAAAAGAACAATAGAAAAACTACAAGTCCACCAACGAGCAATGGAAAGGAAGATGTTGAGTGTTACTTTGAAGGACAAGAAAACTAATAAATGGATTAGACAACAAACAAAGGTCGATGATATCACCAAACGGATAACATCTCTGAAATGGAGCTGGGCCGGCCATGTAGCGAGAGCGACGTATAAGTGGAGTGGCAAGATCACTAGGTGGAGACCATGGGGTGAAAAGCGAAGCATAGGAAGGCCCCAACAGAGATGGAGCGACGATCTGAAGAGAGTCGGAGGACTTAACTGGTATCAACAAGCACAACATAGAGAAAAATGGAAAGATTTGAGAGAGGCCTATACCCGACAGTGGGTAGAGAACGGCTGAAGGAAGAAGGAAGAAGATATATATATATATATATATATATATATATATATATATATATATATATATATATATATATATATATATATATATATATATATATATATATATATATATATATATATATATATATATATATATATATATATATATATATATATATATATATATATATATATATATATATATATATATATATATATATATATATATATATATAAACTTATGTATGTATACTTTTTTGGGTATTAGGTACTTCTTAAAATTTTTAACCACTTAATTAACGTTTCTCCGTATTATTTTGGGCATTCTCAAAAATATTTTTATTTACATTTAAAAACATAATGAAATTTTTATAATACACATACAATAAATTGAATACAAATATAATAAAATAATAACAGTACCTTGAAAGCTTCACTGTCGGTGCATCAGTTAATTGTATTTTATGATTCTTATCAATAATCGCATCCGAAAAACTGAAATGGGTTTTAAAAAAGCATAAAATTGTTGTGTGCCATAAAACTCACAGCAAATTAATTTCAGTATTTATCAACTTAAAAAGTCATGTTCCGAAGATGAACTATTTGATTAGTATTGTGTATTCAATACCGTGCAACGACTGTCCAAAAAAATATGTCGGAATGACTGGTCAGCTATTAAAAAACAGACTGAATGGACACAAATATACAAGAAATTCGCTCAGCAAACACGAAACCGAATATAAGCACAGTTTTAATTTTAATGACACTAAGATCTTAAACAAAGACTGAAATTATGCCAAGCTACAGATCAAAGAAATGATTGAAATAAAAAAAAGATAAGAATGCAGTGAATGATAGGACTGTCGTAAGAGGAGTCAGTCACATTTACACAAATTTAATCAAGAATTAATTGTACGAAAAAAAAATAATATACATCCTCTTAATAGTGGGAATTGGTATATATACTTACTATTTTAAATAGATACACCATGTACACATAATAAAAATCAAAAAATTTATCAAAGTAAAGAATGCGATTATTGATTAGAACCATAAAATAAAATTCACTGATGCACCGACAACGAAACTTTCAAGGTACTGTTATCATTTTATTATATTTGTATTCAATTTTAAGGTCTTAAATAAATGTATTAGATAGTGTGACGTTTGTAAAATAATTATGTGTTTTATTATAAAAATTTCATTATGTTTTTAGATGTAAATAAAAAAAATTTTGAGAATGCCCAAAATAATAGGGCGAAACGTTAACAAACGTTATTAAAAAGTTTAAGAAGAACCTAATACCAAAGAAAATATACAAACAAAAGTTTATAATAGTCTAAGGTTCAATAAAAAGAAAAATTATATATATATATATATATATATATATATATATATATATATATATATACAAAATATATATATATATATATATATATATATATATATATATATATATTTATATTTATATATATATATATATATATATATATATATATATATATATATATATATATATATATATATATATATATATATATATATTTATATATATATATATATATATATATAAATATATATATATATATATATATATATATATATATATATATATATATATATATATATATATATATATGTATATATATACATATATATATATATATATATATATATATATATATATATATATATATATATATATATATATATATATATATATATATATATATATATATATATATATATATATATATATATATATATATATATATATTTATATATATATATATATATATATATATATATATAATTTTTCTTTTTATTGAACCTTAGACTATTATAAACTTTTGTTTGCATATTTTCTTTGGTATTAGGTTCTTCTTAAACTTTTTAATAACGTTTGTTAACGTTTCGCCCTATTATTTACTATATATATATATATATATATATATATATATATATATATATATATATATATATATAGTTATTCGAATTTATTTATAACTTTATTAATAGCTCTAAATCATTATTAAATGGAGTGTTGTTTAAATTTTTAATTTCTTATATAGCTGCAGAAAATTCCACTAGTTTTTTTTTATGGATCTAGAACACGTGCTGCAGGGAAGTCCCTAAAGCACTACAGGAGCGACACGTGTGCGGAGAAAGCGATTCACGTTGTTCTTGAATTGTAAATTGTACTCGGTGGAAAACACTTGGGCAAATTATTCCAAAGGGATGATGTTCTCCATCTAAAAGACTGCTTGAAAAGCATTGTACGAGGAGTAACAAGCTGAACCTGATACGGATGTGAAGTATTAGCGCGACGTGTACTTCTAACATGCAATGCTCTGGGAGGAAAAGGAAAAAATATTTGTAGAATAGGCTCAAGTCGCCAACCGTTCTTCGATGTTCCAGCGAATCAAGGACGCCTATCAATTCCGGGTTTTCAATCAGACGAACAACTCTTCTCTGAATAGAATCCAACAAATGCAGTGTATGTTTGGGAGCGGAGCCCCAAACATAGGAGCAGTATTCCATAATTGGTCGAATTTGAGCTTTATAAAGAATTAACAGTTGTGGAGTGTAGAGCTTTCTGGTTCGAAATATTATTCCCAACTTTTGAGAAGCTCTCCTTGCTATACCTGCAACATGTTCATGCCAGGACATATTTGCTCCCAAATTAACGCCCAACAAATTGAGTGACGATGTTAAAGGAATGGAGTGCCACGACATAACTATGTCGGGTTCAGCAACGTTAACTTTTTTAGAAAAAACTGCCGCCTGGGTTTTTGTAGCGTTAAATTCCACTTGGTTACTATCACCCCAAGATAGAATTTCATCAGGTCTTCAGGTTGAAAAGTCTACAGAAAACGGGTGTTAGTTCCCTCTCATATTTTTTTGAGAACAATGGCAGGTATTCCGTCAGCGCCAGAAACTTTTTTGGTGACTAGCTTCATTAAAATACGTTTTATGATAGGCTGTCTGAAGACAATATTGGGCATCCTTGACTGCACTATGGGAATAGCAGGTGGTGTTTTTCCTTGGAAATGGACAGTAGAATATGAAGCAAAGAGTTCAGCCAACAAGTTCGCTTCCTCAACAGATGTCGTTGCAATAGAATTATCTAGCCGTGTGAGTGGTGGTATGGTGGATTTGGTGAAATTTTGACTAACTGCCTTAGCGACTGACCAAAAGGACCTGGAATTGTTGGGACAAGCGAGAATTTTATTTCTAATTCGTTGATTGTGTGCCTCCTTGGTTTCGTCGATAATTTCTTTGCATCTGTTCCTGGCACGAACAAAGATGTTACGATTTATGGTATTAGGATTTTCACGCCATTGTTGGTAAGCAAGATGTTTAGAAGCAACAGCTTGCATTGCATTTTCGGTCAACCCAAGGCGCAGTCAGATGGGTCGTCGAATTGAAAAAAAACGTCTAGCCAAGGGAAAGTTCGAAAATATTCCATGAGATCTTCCCATTTAGCAGATTTGTAGTGCCAAATCTTGCGCGGTTTAGGCGCCTCTGTGTCACTGATTGGTAGTAGTTTATGGTCGGAAGAACCTAACGGCGGATTTACGCTGACCGTGTAAATCTCCGGATTGATGGTTAAAAACAGATCAAGGAAACTGACAAACTCCCCACTCGATCAGGGATCAGTGTTGGTTCGTCAATAAGCTGAGTTAAACCACAACTGATGGAAAATGATTCGGCTTCACGATCTTGCTCGTCGGTAGTATTTGAATATTTAAGCCAGTTGATGTTGTGGACATTAAAGTCGCTTAGGATGGCAATTTCGGGTTAGAAACATAAAAGAAATAAAAAATATGAACTTAATATATATTTCCATAAATGTTACAGTTCAATTAGAATGTTAAAATTAATTACACAATATACCCATACCTAAAAGATTCATAAAATATTTTGATATCACATCTTGAGGAGTTGTCGCCCACCGCCGAAGGTATAAATAACCGCTAAAATTGAGACTAAGGAGTTGTAGTACGGAGTATTAATTAATTGTTTCATATTATTGGATGTTGGATCTTTTAACAAACACTATTTAGTATTTTCCCTTATTTAAACTGTACAATGTGCACAAAATTCCTCCAAAACCGTGTTTTTTGCAGATTCGATTGCCAAAATCTCCAGAACTAGACATGAGAGAGCAAATTGGTATACTCATGAAATAACACCGTGTGATCCGGAGTCAGTCAAAAAATAAATTTTTGTCGTATCGTGTTCTAGATCAACGAAGTCATCGACGTGCTTGGAGATATGTTATAATAATAATAAGAAACTAATAAGTTGCTTATTTTCTGTTTAAAAAATCAAGTATCTGGTAAAAAATAACTAGTTCTAAACAAGATAGCAATTCTTTTAGAGAAGTAATTTATAGCATGTTTGAAATGTTGCTGATATAAATTATCAACATCATTATTTTAATAATATTCATAATAATACATAATTTTATTATAATAGTAGATTGTTAGATTATATATTTTGAAATAGAGAGTTAATAAATGACTTAAAAAGTTGGCACACTACACGTTCGTCGCACATAACTAGCGATCTTGATAACAGGTCTCCCATTTATTTAATTACCAGTATTATGCCTTAGTATAATACATATAGAGAAGATTTGATATGAAATGCCTGACCTCTCTTTTACCTATTACTTTGTTCTCGTAGCTTTCCACGTATAAATAAAAATTCGTTGTTTTTCATACATAGCAACTCTTAAAAATTAATTAATTGTGTTCTGGTTTTAAACGAAAACGTATTTTTCTTTCTCAACCGGACCTCCCACCTTCTCCAAAATTAGAAAAGACATCTAAAGTTGCAAATGGTTTCAAATTCTCAGTGGTAAAAATATAAATTTTAAGATGGCGGCGAGGAACGGCATTGATAGTTGTAAAATTCACTTAAAAATCCTATGTAATTTGCAAACATGGTGAGATTTCTTACTAAGATTTTCTGTATAAGCGATTCGATCATGATATTGTTATGTATTTTTTGATGCTGAAACGGAATCTGAGGTCGAAATTATCCAATGTCGTGAGGATTCATCCCTAACCTCAAAAAACACGTAAAAAATGACGAAAGTCGCCTTAGATTATATTATTAAAGTAAAGATGGAAACGTCATATATCCATGTTTTTTGTGACTGTGACTCCGAACCCGATTTGAGAATAATCTCTTCACGGTAAGATTCGTTCCTAACCTCAAAAGACACCTCAAAAATAGTTATAATTTCTTCGAAATAGGAAAGTAAAGACAAAAATTTTGTTTATCTTTGCTTGCTTATAATGAATTAAGCATAGTCTAATAAGGATAGGAAATAATATAGAATATTAATTTTCAAATAAAGAATATTAATTGTTAAGTATAAAGTATTAACTTTCAATACCAAATATTAGTTTACAAACATAAGATTTCTGTTCCACGAAGTTTAAATTTAACATAACCTAATCTAAGATAACCTTACGTACCTACATGAGGATAGAAAAGAATCTAATATATTATTTCTCAAATCAAAGTTTCTACACCACAAACTTCAAACCTGACAGAACCTATTATAGCCTAATGAGGATAGATAAAAATTCAATATATTTATTCACAAAACTTTATTTTAGATAATAAATTCTACTAAATATCTTAAAGAAATCCAATGTTTAAATTATGAATTATCATTTTTAAAATGATTTTGGTATTATACAATACCCTGAACTAAGTAAACAAATAAGCATCATTAAGAAATATTTTCAGTATTTATGGCATATGATTTTGTTCTCAGGATTAAAATGTCAAAAAATTAATTTGCAAAGCATTGACTTTTAACCGACAAAACCTGTGATTTTCTTAAATTTAATACCATTGAATAAACATGAAGTTAATTCTACTCAGTATATATCACCACTACACCAAACACTTTATTTTTGCACTCGACGCGCGTTTCGCTAACCATCTTAGCTTCATCAAAAGCGATGATTGGTTAAAGTACAAATCTGCCCTATTTATACTTAGCCTAACCCTTGAATTACTCAGGCGGAACTAATGGCATAGGCAAGACCATTAGTTCCGGTGAAGTAATCAGTAGAGGGGACTATAAGGAATAGGACCTCTGTCTTTATTTAAACTACTTTTACATTTTATAATTTTCATACTTTCATATATTCCTATTAGATACATTTTTTATTAATCTTAGATTATCTAATGTTACAATATAATCAACTTCAAGGGCATATTCGGCAATGCTAGACTTTTCTGTTTTACTGTATTTTAAGCGTGCTAAATGTTTTTTAAATCGTGTTTTAATTGACCTTTTAGTTTGCACTACATACTTTTTGTCACAATCATTACAACTAATTTCATAAATTCCACTTTTCTCACAATTAGGAATCTTATCTTTGGGATTTCCTAAGATACTCCTCAGATTGTCTGATGACTTATAGACTAAGGTGAGGCCTACCTTACTTGGTGTTATTTTCTTCGCGTGTAAAAAAGGTGGAATTCTGAATATTAAACCTAAACTTATGTCTATTTATTAGCTTATTTACTAAGTCATCGTCATAACCATTAACTCTAGTTATATTTCTAATACGATTCCTTTCTTTATTAAAGTTTACTCTATTCAGAGGGAAAGTGACCAAACGATGAACTAAAAAATGCAATGAGGCTAATTTGTGTTGTTTGCAATGAAATGAATCATTAGGAATATATATCTATCTGTTACTATGTCCTTTCTATAGATATCAAATTCTAATCTATTTTTATTTTTAATAATTAGAATATAAAGAAAAGGCAATTGTCCTTTGTTCTCAACTTCGTAAGTAAATTTAATGGAATCATACTGGCTATTTAATTTAGAAACAAAATCATCAATATTTGCTTTCTTTTTATCAAAAATCGCGAAAATATCATCCACATACCTTGGGAAATATTCGAATTCTTGACTGGCTTCGGTTTCAAACTTACTCATGAATAAATGGGCTATGAAAGGTGATAAGCAATTACCCATAGCTGTTCCTTCTTTCTGAATATAAAATTGACTGTTATATTGGAAATAATTTTGTTCCATACAAAGTTTAGATAATGTTAAGTATTCACGAATAATTTCGTTCGTTGATATATACTGAGTAGTATCATTGTACCAAAGATTCCACATTCCCAACTTATGTGAAGTTAATTACAAAGTTCTAATTTATATAATATTTTCCAAAGTTATGATTAATATTTTGAATAACTTTTTTAACAAGCATTAAAATGTTAAAAACAACTAATACACTGTATTTCTTGTCCTGCCATTATATTGGAAAATTTTTTCTTAATACAGTGGTAATACAGTGAAATTATGATTGGTCAAAATTCCTTCAAGTTGAGAAACAGTTTCAAATCGCTTATTCAATTTTCTTCCAATTTTACCATGGTACGTTTTGTTGAAATAAAAAATTTCCATTCTTTGCCCACGGAAAAATGGCTTCAAAGTTTTGCTCTTTTAATTGTTGGGCCGATTCCATCAAATGCCATTCCACATCTACACCGAAATCTTCTTTTAATGAATTAAATTTATTTTTTATCTTTTTTTAGTGTTTCAAACGGAACACTTATAAGATGACTTCGGTAAATTTTGACTTAAGGGATTAGTTTTGGGGGGTGAAATTGGAAGTGAAAAAAAAATTTTTTTACTTGGTCATCGAGTGTAGTGTCAAATGAAAGCTTGTGAAAACACGAGTAATATATATATATATATATATATATATATATATATATATATATATATATATATATATATATATATATATATGTATATATATATATATATATATATATATATATATATATATATATATATATATATATATATACATATATATATATATATATATGTATATATATATATATATATATATATATATATATATATATACATATATATATATATATATATATATATATATATATATATATATATATATATAATGTAATACTTGCGCGCACTTTTCTCTGTATTATTTTAAAAAAATCGCGAAAAAATCACTGTCCACCCGCCTTATCTCGAAAAGTACTTATCGAAAAATTTTGAAAAAATTCTGGAATATTCTCCACGGGGTGTAGATTGAACGAAAATTATCACGAGTGCATTACTTTTAATAATTTATCTGGTATATAAAGAAAACAAAAATTTCAAGGTCATTAGTTTTCAGTAAAGATTGAAAACAAACTTTGTTGAAAATTCATTTAGGATGTGTTTTGTGAAGTCACTGATCATTTTATACCTCCGTAACAATTTTTTTTATTTTAAAAGCAATCAACGTACGGAACACTAATTGCACTTGACCGGTTATTTAATTTCAGGGCTAAACATTGTTTGAATAACATATACGGCGGTAGTATTATGCTTTAAACCGTCGAATAAAAACACACAACTTGTATGTTGTAATTCGTCATTTTCCATATAATTGTAAATTACAATAAAAACAGTTAATTGATCATTAATAAAATGAAATGATTTAGAAGCATCCTAAACAGCATATACATAATCTTGTGCGAAATCAAATATAACGAGAACTTGGCTTTCACTGTTTTCTAAAATAAATAAAGCTCCTGTTTAGCAATAAATGAATGTGGCTTTAAAACTCTAAGGCTACTGCAAAAATCATCAACCAAATCATCTCCACTTTTTGTTACCCCTTCCATTTAGATTTAGCCATTCCGGTCCAAGAATTATATTGAATGTGAGAAATGGAAACACTATCTAATAATTCTGTTAAGTATAAGGAAAAACTGTCTATCGTTGAACATCTGAAGCAATCGTTTAAATAACACAACTGAAGGGTTTTCGCATGTATTTTTTTTAACAATCTTTATAATTAGGAAAAGGTTCATTTGAAGTTTTTGTTAATTTCTCTAAATCTATAGTTTAATATTTTAATGGCTCGACCTCATCCTCATTAGGATATTCTTAATTATATTTAAACCAAAGCCAAACAGAGTTTCTGACTTTGCTTGGCTATTTCAAAAATATTATGGCTATTTTTGAGATTAGGGACAAATCCTGACGTAATGGGATTATTATTTTAACATCGGTTTTGGATTCAGCATCACAAATAAACATTAGTATATGAAGTTTCTATCTTTGCTTTGCTAATTTAAAGAGATTTTCGTCATTTTTTACATATTTTTAGTGTTCCGTCCGGAGCACTTATGTATAAGATCACTTCTGTGTCTCTCCGTCTGTCTATCCGTCTGTCTGTCCGTCTCCCACACCGAATTATTTGTCCCAAACTATTTGTCATAGAAAGTTAAAATTTGGTATTAGTATAGGAATTGATGGCCTCATCAGAGCGTAGTTACGGAAGTTAAATTTTGACTTAAGGGGTTAGTTTTAGGGGATGAAATCCGAAGTAAAAAAAAAATTTATTAGGTCATCGAGTGTGGTGTCAAATGAAAGCTTGTGAAAACACGAGTAAAAAATATATAGATAATGTAATACTTGCGCCTAATTTTCTTTGTATTATTTTTAAAATATCGCGAAAAATTGCTGTCCCCTCCTTATCTCGAAAAGTACTGATCAAAAAATTTTGAAATAATTCTAGAATATTCTCTACTGGGTGTACAGTCCCTGGCCAAATTATTAGACGCACTGCAAGTTTTCATGTAAAATATTAATTACCGAGTGATATTGTACCGTTTTATTATTTTAAATTGATTTGTTTTTTATTTTTATATTATCCAATCAATTACCTATTTATTTGACATAAATAAAACAGCATTAATTTAGAAAAGCATAAGTTTATTAAGTTTTAAAGAAAAGTGAAATTAATGTTAGTAAAAGTCAATATTTAGTTGAGCCACCTTTAGCCGCTATCAAAGCTTTAATTCTGCGCGGCATGCTATCAATGCAAGATTGTACTGTCTCCTGCATTTGAGGATGATGATTCCACACATGAATAATCTTTTCTAGGAGCTGGGTTTTGTTGGTAATCACATCTTTAGCCACTTCTCTTTTCATCAGCTCCCACACATTTTCAATGGGGCTATTACCCGGCCAATCCAACAGAGGGATATTTTTTTTTGCCAAAAAAGCTTTAACAGACCGAGCAGTGTGGCAGGGAGCTCCATCTTGCATGAAAGTGAATGGTTCCCCATTTGGAAACCATTCTCTGAGCTGCGGAATCAACCGATTTTGTAATACTTCTTTGTACTGATCTTGCCTCATTATTCCTTTGACGACGTACAGACGTCCAGTGCCCTTGCCGCTGATGACTGACCAAATCATCACTTTGGTGGGATGTTTAACCGTCGGGACGACACAATCAGGATGAAACTTTTCTCCATGACGACGACGCACATACTGAGCTTTATTCTGCAAAATTTCGAATGTGCTTTCGTCACTGAAGCAGACCTGTCAAAAATAGGAAAATATATAAACTTCCATGTTTATTTGCTTTATTTAACTGAAAATGATAATAATGTATCAATTATTGATTAAATTGCTGTATCTTACCGATCTCCAGAAGTCCACATCTTTGTCTTGCCATTGTTTGGCCCACTTCAGGCGCTTTGCTTTCATTGCAGCTGTTAACTTGGGCTTCCTGGCGGGGCGGCAGGCCTTAAAATCTAATTCTTTCAATTTTCTTCGAACAGTGCGCTCAGAAGCATTTACGCTAGCATCCTGGAGTTGTGATTTTATTACCTTTGTGGTAGCAAATCTGTTTTCTACACAAATTTTCTTCAAACATCTCTCTAACCGTGGAGTGAAAATTGGTTTTCTACCGCATCTTTTCTTTCTTTTCGGGCTTAATTCCTTCCCTGACTCAGTTTTCTTTTTTATGCGTCGTACACTAGCTTCAGAAACCTCCAATCTTCGTGATATTTCTCGGTTTGTAAATGTTTTCGCAATCACAAGGGCCTTCACTTCAGCTTTTTTACGTGGTGAAAGATCGCCTTTTCTACCCATAATGAAAATAGTCCAATTACTTTTTTAAAAACTGCATACAAAATAAACTAATAACTGAGTAGTATAAAACTGTTAAACAAACAATCACAGTCCATAAAGCCACAGAAACACGTCCGTACCTGGTTCGATTCCGATCGCGACTGATACAGGTTTGTACTTGTTTACGTTCAGACCACTCCTTCTGCAGCCACATGCTGCTCCGCATCCTGTTTTGCAAGAGCAAAATATGATTTTCAAGGCTTTGTTCGGTGGTGTTGGTTGCATCATTTTAACTGCTGTCAAATAATTTTTTCTTTGCCAACCCGTTCGGGAATTATTGCCGAATTATTTTTCCATTGCTGAACTTGTAAATATGTTGTTGATATGTTGTTTGGCTGCATCTTCTGTCGGAAGTAGTGAACTAAATTGTACGCTTTAATTCTTTGAGGCTAACTTTACAAAATGCTTATATCTCAATTCATTCAATCTTTAAAATGGGAATTTAAGTCGAAATATATACTTTATAGATTATTGCATTCTTGTATAGTACTTCTCAAATCCTTATACAAAAACTATCGAACCCACAGAAAAACTATTAGATTATAAAAATTGGATACATATATGAAATATTAAAAAAAATAAAATAGACAACCAAATTTAGCAAATGTAATGGTTAATCAAGACGGTATTTTAAAGGTCAGATTACTGATGTACAGTAACTTGGCCATGTTCAAGGTATGGGAGTGCATATAAATAAAAAGGACGTTGCTTTAAGGAGAAAGAAAAAACAGGACACTAGAGGGAGCATTAGTTGACAAACAGCGGGTGTCACCCTTTAATGAAAAATACCGGAACTCTTAAAGCCTATAAAACTTTCATCACAATATTTTCAATATCCATCACCCTTTTTCATTTTTAATAACCCTTGCAAGCAGTAAACATTCGCAGTTATAATAATCATATAATATATACACACTAGCCGTGCCCGCAGCTCCGCTCGCGTGGACTTAATTCACTACTATTGTCACTGCTTATTCCTTATGTTACCTAACGTAATAAAATATCTACCATTATTTCCCCTTATCTCCCATTATTTCCCCTTGTCTCCTATTAGTTCTTCTTATCTTCCATTATTTCTTCATAATTTCCATTATCTAGGCTTATCTCTGCTCATCTCCCATTATTTCTCCTTATTTCCCATTATTTCTCCTTATCTCCCATTATCTCACCTTATATCCCATTATCTAGGGATATCTCAACTTATCTAGCAATATTTCTCCTTATCTCCCATTATTTCTCCTTATCTCCCATTATCTCACCATAACTCCCATTACCTAGATTTATCTCTGCTTATCTCTCATTATTCTCCTTATCTCCCATTATTTATACTGATCTACCATTATCTCACCTTATCTCCCGTTATCTAGGCTTATCTCGACTTATCTAGGCTTATCTCGACTAATCTCGCAATATTTCTCCTTATGTCCCATTATTTCTCCTTATCTCCCATTATCTCACCATAACTCCCATTACTTAGACTTATCTCTGCTTATCTCCCATTATTTCTCCTTATCTCCCATTATTTATACTTATCTCCTATTATCTCACCTTATCTCCCATTATCTAGGCTTATATCGAATTATATAGAACATATCATATGTATAAATTTATAAAAACACGTAAATCGGATAAGTGGTTCTCAAGTGCTAAGCGGACAGACAGACAGACAGGCAGAGAGACGTTGCATTTTATATATATTATATTCTTTGCAACATGATATTGTTCCATATTTAATGGTTTAGGCAGTGTATTGCAAGAGAACGCGCTAGCGACAAACTTTTTTCCGACTTCCT
The DNA here is from genome assembly GCA_019049505.1 of Pachyrhynchus sulphureomaculatus. Classification (NCBI taxonomy): domain Eukaryota; kingdom Metazoa; phylum Arthropoda; class Insecta; order Coleoptera; family Curculionidae; genus Pachyrhynchus; species Pachyrhynchus sulphureomaculatus. Next base: position 48,769,260 of record CM032448.1, read on the forward strand.
TCACTAGTATCGTCACTGCTTATTCTTTATGTTACCTAACGCAATAAAATATATATCTATAACCTGGTCAGAGAATATATGTATGAATTTAAAAATCACGTAAATCGGATAAGTGGTTCTCGAGGGATAAGCGCACTAACGGACAGACAGAGAGACGTTGCATTTTATATATATTATAGATATAGATTATTATTATTATTATTATATAACCTGGCCAAAAAATATATGTATGAATTTAAAAAAAGACACGTAAATTGGATAAGTGGTTCGCGCGTGATAAACACACTAATGGACAGACAGATAGACAGAGAGACATTGCATTTTTTATATATATTATAGATTATAGATTATAGATATTCTCTGCTACATAATATTTTTCCATATTTAATGGTTTAGGCTGTGTATAGCAAGGGAACGCGCTAGCGGCAAACTTTTTTTCCGACTTCATTCACTAATATCGTCACTGCGCATTCCTTATGCTACCTATCGTAATAAAATATAGCCTATAACCTGGCCAGAAAATATATGTATGTTTTAAAAAAAAGTACGTAAATCGGATAAGTGGTTCTCCAGTGGTAAGCACACTAACGGACAGACAGACAGACAGAGAGACGTTGCATTTGATATATATTATAGATAATGCATACACACTTCTCGACTTTCAGTATACCGCGTTTTTATGTTGGGAAAACTGAAAAATTTAATTTTTACTAGAAATTTTTACTTAAGAACTATTTCTTATACTAGAGTTTCAATAAAAAAAAATATTTTTTTAATAAATATTTATTTTTTTATTATTATTTTTGTTTAAACAATCTAAATATTTATGTCCCCCATTTCAAATAATATATTAAAACAAACATTTAAACAAAAGATCAAAATTGGAAATGTTCTTCAGGATTAAGAAGTAAAAATCTTCATTGATTCGACTGAGTTCACTTGGCAATGCAAACCCCCTAGTTTAATGACAAGCGATGAGGCGAACAGAAAACACCATAAAAAGTTTAAGTCGTTTGAGGATATTGGACATTTACAACCCAGTTGCGTAACAAATAACCGATCAACTTACATATTATCATACCATAGACCAGAATACTGATTTAAACAAATAAAAAAATGATACTAAACGAACACATTCTGAAAATACAACTATTATTAGTGAGGTGACGATTAGTTGATAGTGATAATGCCAGCATTAACAATATTTTATATTATCGATTAAATCTGGGGGCACGGCAGTGCCTCCGCTAAGTCGAGCAGAAAGCACAGCCGTACCATGCTTTTCTCGAAGCCACTTACGGCACTTTCGACCCCCGTGTAACTTCGTTGTGGATAAAGCTAGAAGCCTGAATTTTCAGTTACCAAGAGGACATACTATACTAGCTATATTCTTAAATTACCTACTATTTATACCTTATAGTTTACGAACTATCGCCAGTTTAATTTTTTCACTGACAAACTCACCGATCATCAAAATTCTAAGGTACTTCTAGCAGACACACAAACTTCAAATTTTGAATTTAGTTAGTATTTATCCTATAAAGGAAGGAAAAAACTAACACATCCCGAAATTTCAGTCCCGTTTTCTAAATTGTACACTCACTTAAGCCAAAAAAGAGGGTCAACCTCGGAATGAGAGATAATAAGCTGTAAACTTATATAAATCTTTATTTTGGCATTCTAAAAGTTGTCTTGAAAGTCTCATAAAATCTCGTGTCCGCGTCTTAAGATATTCAAGGTCAAAGGTCACAAAAATCGGTTTTTCGCAAATATCTCGCTTCCTATGATTTCAATGATATTTGTATCTATTATAGAGCATAAAATTCTCTACAAATTTTGTTCACAACGTTTTTTTTATACGCTTAACCGTTTTTCAGATAGAGCGTGCAGCGCTCAGCCATATATAGCATAATGCAAGGTCAACCGTGAGTCCCGGTAAATAATACTATACGACGTATTATTTACCGGGACTCACGGTCTAGTTAATTAATCACTAGAAAATTTGTATTATTTATTAATTAATATATTATATTTAATAATATTTTTCATTTATCAAATATATTCATTTAATAATACTTACCTACTTCGTGTAATTAAAAAATTGTTAAGTGAAATACTTTAAGTATATTTTAATTATAAAAAAGTATGAAGATGTTGCTTCCATGACAGCAGGGCTAGAAGAGAATATAGTTATTAAAATAGGAGCGAAAGACATGTTAAGACAAAATATTGACGTGAGTCTTGGTTTAGTCAACGGTTCTATCGGTATAGTACAAGGAGTAAAGGTGAATCCTGAAAATACAAATAAATTTAAAAAAATATACATATTACATTTAATAATGAACATCTTTACGAGCTTGGTCCAGTCAAAACTAAATTTGAAATTATTAATAGAGCTTATGTTTGTCGTGAACAGTTTCCGATATGTATAGCCTATGCTATTACCATACACAAAAGTCAGGGGCTAAGTCTAAACAGTGCACTGATGGCCATCGGTTCTTCAGTGTTCACATGCGGTCAAGCATACGTGGCACTTTCGAGAGTGACAAGTCTGGACGGATTACATCTAATTAATATCGACTTCGGTAGTATCAAAGCTCAGGAGTCCGCAATCGTTGAATATAAATGACTTAGAAGCACTTATCGTCCAGACTTGTCAAAAATTGTTACATCATAGCCTTTGAGAAAAACCAATAGAGACAGGGAGTGGGCTTTAAGAAAATCCATAGCTGACGTACAAGAAGTATTACCCGAGAAGAAAAAAAATAGAGAACTACCTACAAAAAGAAATGAGATCCCATCAAAAACATAAAATGTAAAAAAATGCCAAGTCTCGCAACGCAGTCCTTCCACCACAAAAAGTTGTGAGATCTCATGTAAAACCAAGTCAGTTATTTTAGTTAGTATCTATGAAAGCACCTGTTCAACAACTTTGTCATAAATTGTTATCTATTTAGTTACCTACCAACATTTATAGTGACCGTATCAATATTAGACATCTTTATTTCTATAATAAATATAATGACTTGGCAATCGCACGGCAACATAATCACATAAGAATAATCTACTATTTAAAATACTTTATTCTTAAGTGAACCGTTTAGACTTACTTAGCAATCGAATGGGATATGTCTTTCATCTAGGGGTTAATGAAAATCAGAGAATTTTTAAAATAAAATTAAATTATCCACATAACATAGTTTTGTACTTTATTACCTCTCTAATTCATATGTTTAAACTGTGGTTCTTGACTTTGTCTAACAATTATTTCTTATATCTTTTGTTTATTAAAAACAAATTCATTTAGTTAGATTAAGTAGTTATTGTGAGTAATAAACATTTTATACGTATGCATAAAAACTAAAAGAATTAGCTGATAAGAGCAGTTGGGTAACATCATATGTTTAACAATTATGTATCTGTTTTTTCATTTATTGGTCATAACAACTCTTGCTAGGAATTTTTATCTCATTCACAATTGAGTTGCTATAGTCAATTGAGTTGCTATCGTCAATTAAGTTGCTATCGAGAGTAAAAGTATCTATAAGAAACCGGTAAGCCAATTTATTACTTAGTAATTCCCTTGCTAAAAGAAACCATTATATTGGTGAAAAACTCCTTCTCCCTCTATTTTAGCTTTTCATTAAATTTCAGGGTTTCTAGATTACAAATAACCGGTCAAGTGCAAGTTGAACTTGCACAATTAAGTATTGTACGTTGATTGCTTTTAAAATAAAAAATGTCGTTACCGTGGTATAACATGATCAGTGATTTCACAAAACACACCTCAAATGAGTTTTCAACAAAGTTTGTTTCCAATCTTTACTGAAAATTGATGACCTTGAAATTTGTGTTATTTTTATATACCAGATCAATTATTAAAGGTAATGCACTCGTGATAATTTTCGTTCAATCTACACCCCCTGGAGAATATTCCAGAATTTTTCCAAAATTTTTTGATCAGTACTTTTCGAGATAAGGTGACAGCGATTTTTCGCGATTTTTAAAAATAATACAAAGAAAAGTGTGCGCAAGTATTACATTATATACATATTTTTTACTTGTGTTTTCACAAGCTTTCATTTAACACCACACTCGATGACCCACTAAAATTTTTTTTTTTTTTTCACTTCCGATTTCACCCCCCAAAACTAAACCCTTAAGTCAAAATTTGACTTTCAGAACTATACGGCTTTGATGAGGCCATCAATTTCTATATTATTACCAAATTTCAACTTTCTATGACAAATAGTTTCGGAGAAAATATAAGTGTACCGTACGGAACACTAAAAATATAATTTTTCATTTCTTTCGGTCAGTCTATTAGTTATCAGTTAGGCAAAAGAAGCAAAATATAGAACACATTTATCGATATTAGTTTGTGATAATATCTGTAACAGGCTAATGCATAAAAGAAGGGAGTTACATGCGTTGCTTTTTATAAATCGTGGTTTAAGTCCTCGTCAGGATTTTTGAAGTCAAGAAATCTGACTATTGTGTTATTTTTTCATTAGTTTCAATTGATCGAAGATGTAAGGGCTTAATGAGGAAGAAGTCGAACATATCATGTTGTAGGCCCTTTTCTAGGTTCTTGGAATCAAGGAACCTGAAAATAACGCCATTTTTTCTTTTCATTATTTTCAATTTATTCAACATATTTGGGGTTAATGACGTAGGAAAGGGAGTTAGAAGGGTTGCTTCGAATATATTGAGTTATAAGTCCACGAATTGTGTTATATTTGCTTTATTTTCAGTTGATCAAACATGTAGGTAGAGGAGGAGATTACAGATATTGCTTCATATTTATCGTCTTATACATTCTTTTTAGGATTCTTAATTCGAGGTCTGAAAGCTACGCTTTTTATAATGTTCAATTGGGCAAATATGTAAGGTGTTTACGAAGGAGGGGGGGAGATTAGAGTGGTTGCTATGTATGTATTGTATTAAACGTCGTTTTCGGATTTTTCTAAGCCGAAAAATCGGAGAATTGTGTTAGTTTCTCAATATTTTCAATTTTAGCAGAAACGCTACATTTCAGTTGTAAATATCTCTGAAGCCTTTTCTGATCTTAACTGTTTTTTTTTTAATATTAATATCTTAACATTAAAAGCTGTAATTGCTTTATAGTTTTAAATGTAACTTCGTGAAATGATTATGTGTCATATATATTGTTCTTTTTAGGATTAAAAATACTATATAATTTGAAAATGCCCTGAAGCAAAGGCAAAACGTCAATTTATTTTTAAAAGGTAATCTGCGAACCTTAACGCAACAAAAAAACTGTATATATATATATATATATATATATATATATATATATATATATATATATATATATATATACATATAATATTTCTAGGGTTTCATCAAATGGCTATCAATAATAACATTGCAACCACAGAGAAGATGAAGAATTTAGTTATAAAAGGCCCACCAAATAAACGATCTCATATCGATAAGGGAATTGGAGAATATTTTTTTTGAACAATCAGAAAGATATAAAGATAATATTTTTCAGGTAAGTTTGTGGCTTCTTTAACTAAAATCGTATATACGAGTATACTGAAATTTTCTAAAAAGCATTAGTACATTTTAAAGTAATTTCTTGTTTGGATTAAAGTTTTCTCTCGTAATCAGGGACTTATTTGAGGTGTTAAATAAGAAGAAGATTTTACTTGAAAAGTCTAGAGATAATATACGTTGACGTGTTTCCATAACAAGACCCGATGTCTCAAAAAAATCCTGTTATTGTAAAAAAAAATATAGAAAATTTTAAAATATTTTCATGCCATAAAACAAAGGAAATTTGATTTGGTTCACTGCGTACACAACATGTTTAGTACTTCTGCACAAACTTGATTAAGTAACTCCCTTTATCGGGCTGTGACCTTACATAGCTCTCGACAGAGAGAGGGTACGGTTTTAAAATTAGGCCCACATCAACTAGACGTGTAAATTGTTGTATTTTACTTATTCTTTGCTCTAGTACCTAGATAAGTACTTTAAGTTTAGTTCTCTTTCTACAGTGGTCCTAGCTCGGCTGAGGAGCAGTGGTACGGTGAAACGGGTCCCGAGATAGATTGACGGATGAGACAATAGTCTGAAACTACTGAAAAATGGTGTTTGTTCAATGTTAGTGGTTTATGTTGATTTTTATATTCTTTGAGTAGAACCCTATAAAGCGCAGCAAAATAGTAATTATGAGTAACTCGCTGAACAATTCCTCTATCCGTCTGTGTCCTTAGGCAGTTCCCACAGGTACCCCTTCAATTTTAAATTTACATCAGCCAAAGGCCAATTGTGTTTTACTTATTTTTTGCTCTAGTATTGCGACACTTTAAGTTATTCTCTTTCTCCGTTGATCCTAACTCCACCTAGGAGCCGCAATTTGGCGAAAAGCATCCCGCGATGGATTGATAGATGACAGAATAGTCAAAACGCCTTCAAAGCCAGAGTTACATCAGCTGGAGGTCCAAATTATTGTATCTTATTGAAAATATATGCTTTTTCTAAGGGAAGACTCAGTTACGCCTTCAATGAAATTTTACATCAATTTTTTTTTAGGGGCCAATCTGTGACACATGGGACTATGGTGCAGAAATTAAATATTGCGCCGAAAAGGCCAGGACAGTATTCCTTCAAATGAGGACCTTATTCACTTCGACAGATCTGAGTCTGCAACTGAAGGTCAGAATGTTGCGCTGCTATGTCTTCTCTGTTCTACTTTACGGAGTCGAATTGTAGACGATCAACGAAGCAGTAATGAGGAGAATAAATTTCTTCGAAATGTGGCTATATCGACGTATCCTAAAAATTCCCTGGACACAATATGTAACTAATAACGAGGTGCTCAGGAGAATGGGAAAGGGTCTTGAACTGACTTGGACGCTGAAAAAGCGCAAATTGAAATACCTTGAACACGTCATGAGGCACGACCGGTAGAGACTGTTGTAACTAATACTTCAGGGCAAGCTGAAGCAAAAAAAGAAAACGTCACTCCTGGATGAAAAATCTACGAGACTGGTTCGGTCTCAGTTCGATACAGCTTTTTCGTATTACTACTAATGTCTGGAACGCATGAAGCATTATTAGAAGAAAAATAGGCCTAGCACATGTGCTGCAGGAAAATCCCTAAACAGCTACAGGAGTGACCCGTGTTCGGAAACACAGTCTTGGGCAAATTATTCCAAAGGAAGAAGGTTCTCAATATAAAAGACTGCTTGAAAAGGGTTGTACGGGGAGTAACAAGCCGAACCTCATACTGATGTGAAGTAATAGCAAGACGTATATTTCTAGTATGCACCACTCTGGGCGAGATTAGGGGGTACATTCATCGAACACTTTCCATGGAAATTCTTGTAGAATAGACTCAAGTCGCCAACCGTTCTTCTACGTTCCAATGAATCAAGGTTGCTGGCCAGTTCCGGGTCTCCAATTAGGCGTACAGTTTTCCTCTGAATAGAATCCAACAAATGTAGTGTATGTTTGGGAGCAGAGCACCAAACATGGGAGCAGCATTCCATCGTTGGTCGAATTTGAGTTTTGTACAGAATTAACAGTTGTTGTGGGGTGTAAAGCTTTCTAGTTCGAAATATTATTCCCAGCTTTTGAGAAGTTCTCTTTGCTATTCTTGCATCATGCTCATGCCAAGACATGTTTACTCTCAAATTAACGCCCAACCAATTGAGTGACGATGCTAGAGGTATGGAGGGCCCCGACATAACTATGGAAACTTCCGCCTAGGTTTTTGTATCGGTAAATTCTCTTTGGTTACTGTCACCGCAAGATAGAATTTCTTCCAGGTCTTTATTAAGTTGAACGACTTCCTGCTATCTGCGGATATTTGCATGAGTAGCCGTTGTTCGAGCGTTCAAAGTGAATAAAGAGATAAGCGTACGGTCATCTGCAAAGCTGTAGATTGGATTCTTGGACTTTTCTAGCAAATCGTTAATGAATATGAGAAAGAGAGTAGGAGACAGTATGGAGCCCTGGGGCACACCGGCGTTGATAGTGTAAGTGTTAGAAAGAAAGCCGTCGACTGCCACTCGTAAAGAACGCTCTTTGAGGAAACATAAGAGCCATAAACAAAACTTTTTAGACATACCAGAAGAGCGGAGCTTAGCTAACAATCCATCATGCCAAACACAGTAGCATGCCTTGGATATATCAAGATCAACCGCTCGAGATTCTCCAAAGTGTTCAATGACGTTGTTCCAAACATGTGTTACATAAATTAGATCTCCTGTTGATCTATGTTTACGAAAGCCATATTGATGGTCGCTAATAATATTGAATCCCTCACAATATTTTAGAAGATGCTGATTCATAGCCTTTTCTATGACTTTCGATATTACTGAAAGCAGTGCGACTTGTCGGTAGTTGTTTGGCATTGTTTGGCAATTTCTTCTTGCCTTTTTTAGATATCGGATGAACTGTGGCGCATTCCCAGCAGGAAGGAAATATTCCCTTTCTGTAGGATAGGTTGAAAAGTCTACAAAAAACTGGTGTATTCCGTCAGCGCCAGCAGCTTTTTTGGTGTCTAGCTTAATTAAAATACGTTTTATGAAACGTTGTCTGAAGAGAATATCCGGCATCCTTGACAGCACTATGGGAATAGTAGGTGGTGTATTTCCTTGGAAATCGACAGTAGAATGTGAAGCAAAGCGTTCAGCCAACAAGTTTGCTTTCGCAGCTTCGCTCTCATTTGAAAGAAACAGAAGAACAAGTACTTCTACTTATATGAGACAATCGAGGTAGTGAAGAAGCATTTTTCTGTATTAATTTACGACATGTACCCAATTTAAAATAACTGAAAAAATATAATTATTATATTAATTTATTAATACCATGTTAACCTAATATTGTGACATCATATATATGAATTTTAAAAATAGCAATGTTACAGATGCAACCTAAAGTAACTTACAACTGCAAAAACTTACTCCCTGGAACAGTTTTTTTTTTAAATATATAAACATATAACATCTTACTGTGGCATACACATATAGAGTAAATGAGTAGTAGAGAAATAAATTTTTGTTTGATGCAAACATTTCTCAAATTAGTTCAATATTACGATACACCCCATATATGAGTTGCATAAGTAATAATATTATTTTTATTCAATATAGAATGAGTCTGTAACCTATCTCGATGCTTATTTATCTTCATGTACTTTCATCAAGAATCGTTCAGGCTTTTGTGTTGCCAGAATATACAGTCAGATAGGAACAATAAGACAAAACGTTTACAAGTAGTTGTTTTGACCCGTTTGTACATTACAGCAGCGGCTTGAATTATAATTTTATGATATTTGTGAATTACAAGAGGCTTAGATAGGTTGGGAATGTGGAATCTTTGGCACAATGACACTAAGTATATATCACCACTACACCAAACACTTTATTTTTGCAGTTGACGCGCGTTTCGCTAGCCATGTTAGCTTCATCAGGAGCGATGATTGACTAAAGCTAAACTACAAATCTACCCTATTTATACTTAGCCTAAGACCTGAATTACTCAGGCGGAACTAATGGCATGGAGGAGGCCATCAGTTCCGATCAAGTAACCAGTAAAGCGGACTATAAGGAATAGGCCCTCTGTCTTTATTTAAACTATTTAATCTTAGATTATCTAATGTTACACTATGATCAGCTTCAAGGGCATATTCGGCAATGCTAGACTTTTCTGTTCTACTGTATTTTAAATGTGCTAAATGTTCTTTAATTCGTATTTTAATTGACCTTTTTGTTTGTCCAACATACTTTTTGTCGCAATCATTACAACTAATTTCATAAATTCCACGTTTCTCACAATTAGAAATCTTACCTTTGAGATTTCCTAAAATATTCCTCAGATTGTCTGATAGACAAAGGTGAGGCCTACCTTATTGAATCCCCTGCTATATTTCTGATTACATGGTATGGAGACATACTTAGTCTTATTTTCTTCGCGTGTAAAAAAGGTGGAATCCTGAATATTTAATTAACCTGCACTTATGTCTATTTATTAACTTGTTTACTAAGTCATCGCCATAACCATTAACTCTAGTTATATTTCTAATAAGATTCCTTTTATTATTGAAGTTTGCTCTATTCAGAGGAATCATTCATCTCAATCATTTACACGAAATGAAATTAGCATCTTAAACAAGGGTTTTAACTTTGCAGTAGTACCTCATCCTAGAGATAGTTTATTAGAAATAGTTGCTCACATTGAAAGTTCCATTAGTACACTTCCAGAAAAAAGTAAATCATTTGCTAGGGAAGCATATCACAATCAAATATCAAAAAACATGGTTAACAACACAAACTCTAATTCACAAAAAACATAAAAGTAGTTAAAGGATTGAAAAAGAAATAAGGATAACTAATATTGGATAAGAAAGAATACTTTGAAAGTGTAGATAATCTTATCGAATCTGTCCCTTATGAAAAGGTAATAAGAAATCCATTACCTAAAATGATAACAGAGTTTAAAAATTCTTTAAAGAAATTTAAGAACCTTATCTCCGATTCGCTAAAATTTAAATTAAATGTGAGTAATCCGTCCATACCAAAGTTGTATTACTTACCCAAAATTCACAAGCCCGGAAAAGCAATACGACCCATTGTTTCATCGTTCGGATCACCCACATATTTGATATCCAAATGGTTATCAAAAGAACTTGAGAATTTACCATTAAATACTTTCGCAGTGAAGAATTCTTTAGAATTCATTGATAAAACGAAAGTTCTAGTTCTTAGTGAGGATGAAATCTTAATTTCTCTTGATATCAGTTCTTTGTTTCGAAGTGTGCCAATACCACAAACTTTATAATATCTCGAAGAATTACTGAGGTTGAATGACTTTGAGGACGAGATTATTGATACTTAACATTATCTAAACTTTTTATGGAACAAAATTATTTTCAGTATAACAGTCAATTTTATGTTCAGAAAAAAAGAACAGCCATGGGTAATTACTTATTACCTTTCATAGCCAATTTATTCATGAGTAAGTTTGAAACCGAAGCCAGTCAAGAATTTCAGTATTTCCCAAGGGTATGGTATAGGTATGTGAATGATGTTTTCGCTATTTTTGATACAAAAAAAGCAAGTATAGATGATTTTGTTTCCAATTAAATAGCCAATATGATTTCATTACGTCCACCCACTTACGAAATTGAAAAACAAGGACAACTGCCTTTTCTAGATATTTTAATTATTAAAAATAATAATAGGTTAAAATTTAATATCTATAGAAAAGACACAGTAACAGATAGATATATTCCTAATGATTTCTTTTATTGCAAATAACACAAATTAGCCGCATTACATTTTTTGATTCATCGTTTGGTCACTTTTCCTCTGAATAGAGTAAACATCAGTAATGAACGGAATCGTATTAGAAATGTAACTAGAGTTAATGGTTCTGACGATGACTTAGTAAACAAGTTAATAAACAGAGATAAGTTCAGGTTAAATATTCAGAATTCCACCTTTTTTACATACGAAGAAATTAAGACCAAGTATGTCTCCACACCATATAATCCGAAATATAGTAAGGGACTCAATAAGGTATTTAATAAACTGGCCTCACCTTAGTCTATAAGTCATCAGACAATCTGAGGAATATCTTAGGAAATCCCAAAGATAAGATTCCTAATTGTGGGAAAAGTGGAATTTATGGAATTAGTTGTAATGATTGCGACAAAGAGTATGTAAGACAAACAAAAAGGTCAATTAAAACACGATTTAAAGAACATTTAGCGCATTTAAAATACAGTAGTACAGAAAAGTCTAGCATTGCCGAACATGCCCTTGAAGCTGATCATACTGTAACATTAGATAACCTAAGATTAATTAAAATGTATGTGATAGGAGATGGTTGAACGCATACGAAAGTATGGAAATTATAAAATGTAAAAGTAGTTTAGATAAAGACAGGGGGCCTATTCTTTATAGTCCCCTCTACTGGTTACTTTGTCGGAACTGATGGCCTCAGGTGTTAGGTTAAGTATAAATAGGGTAGATTTGTAGTTTAGCTCTAGTCAATCATCGCTCCTGATGAAGCTAACATGGTTAGCGAAACGCGCGTCGAGCACAAAAATAAAGTGTTTGGTGTAGTGGTGATATATACTGAGTAGTACAAGAGGCTTAGTCGGTTTAAAATTCTATTTTTACATTTCTTTTAACTATAACTTTTACTTTCAAATTGCCATCTTTGCAATTCCTTGAGACTATTTTTAATATTCCGTACGGAACACTTATAAGATCACTTCGGTGTCTGTCTGTTTGTCCGTCTGTCTGTCACACCCGATTTTCTCCGAAACTATTTGTCACAGAAATTTGAAATTTGGTAATAATATAGGAATTGATGGCCTCATCAAAGGCGTGTAGTTTTGAAAGTTAAATTTTGACTTAAGGGGTTAGTTTTGGGGGATGAAATCGGAAGTGAAAAAAAAATTTTTTTTATTATGTCATCGAGTGTGGTGTCAAATGAAAGTTTGTGAAAACGCGAGTAATATATATATATATTATATATATATATATATATACATATATATATATATATATATATATATATATATATATATATATATATATATATATAATGTAGTACTTGGACTCACTTTTCTTTGTATTATATTTAAAAACTCGCGAAAAACCGCTGTCCCGCTTATCTCGAAAAGTACTGATCAAAAAATTTTGAAAAAATTCTGGAATGCTCCCCATGGGGTGTAGATTGAACGAAATTTATCACGAGTGCATTATCTTTAATAATTTATTTGGTATATAAAAAAACAAAAATTTCAAGGTCATCAGTTTTCAGTAAAAATTGGAAACAGACTTGTTGAAAACTCCTTTGGGGTGTGTTTTGTGAAGTCACTGATCATTTTATACCACCGTAACAATTTTTTTTATTTTAAAAGCAATCAACGTACGGAACACTAATTGTGCAAGTTCAACTTCCACTTGACCGGTTATTTTCTTCATAATTTGGCATTCGTTACTTAAAATTGGTATGAAACCTATATATGTTATATCATTATGATAGGCTGTCGGGAAGGTAAAAATAATGTTACACTAGCTCCTTATTCATTTCAAATCTTAAACTATTTCAAAATTTGTTTATAATCATAGGAGATGTGAGGTGAAATGTGATGTTTCCAGATCATTATTTTTTTTATATAAGTAGTGGTTTTCTGTTCATAAAGAAAATTTTCAAATTCTTTAATTGCAAAAAATAGTGCATTAGTATGATACATTATGTATATTGGTAGTAGAAGCAATAGTTTTAGTACCTGTATTAGTGTAAGTTACTTATATATTATTATTATATATTTGCTGACTTTATAACATGACCTAGAACCTACTTTATGTTCCTGCAGAAATACGGTTTGTTTCGTTGTTTTTGTGTGATTCTCTCACATAAAAGCAGACAAATAGACCGATAAACTCATGAACTGACAAAAAGTCTACAAACTGTTGTTTTGACCAGTATCTTTATTGTGTGATGTATAGACACATCTACCATGATTTGCGGATATTGTTTAGCAATAAAGTAGTATCATATGAAAATTTGTACTTCGATTTCCTGCACCACAGTTTCATGTCAAAGTTTTACCCCCTTTATCTTTATTTTTATTACAGATTGATGGTGAGAGTGAGGACATTGAAACATACTATGTTGTTAGACAAAGATGCACAAGAGTTGCCATTTATTTATTGAAAATTGGGATCCAACCCAGAGATATCATTATGATATGCTGTCGGAACAATAGACATAATGTGATACCTGCTCTAGCTGCATCATTTACTGGAGCATATTTTTCTTCAATAGATCCTAAACAGACATTTTCTGAAGCTAAGCATATCATTTCAATAATTAAACCTAAAATATTTTTTATTGAAGAAAATTCATTACCGCTAGTGGAAAAATGTTTGAAGGAATTAAATTTAAATCCCAAAATTATAGTAATTGGAAATTCAGAAAAATATGTAAAAATGTGTGATCTGGAAATTGAAACTCCGACAGAAAAGAGTTTTAAACCTATGAAGCAAAAAGGCTCAGATATTGCGGGGATTCTTCTAAGTAGTGGAACTACTGGAACTCCAAAAGGAATTTACATTTCCAATTCATATGTCTTAAATTCATTTGTAACAATGGTCCAGTAAGTATTATTTATATAGTTTACATACTTTATAGCTTTTTTCCTGAAACTTCAAGAATATAGACGTTTACGAAAATACATCATCATTATCATCATTAGCTTATTCCATCCATAGTCGGATATAAGCCTCCCCAAATTATCTCCAATGAGCTTTATTATTTATTTTTTGCATTCAATCGTGTCCTGCTAATCTTTTTATGTCGTCCGTCCATCTTGTCTGTGGTCTACCTCTTCATCTTTTGTGTTTTCTAGGCCTCCATTCAACTATACGGCGTGTCCATCTGTTATCATTCAGCCTTGTACCCAATTGCATCTTAATATACATATTCGTTGTATTACATCTGTCACTTTTTATCTTCTTCGTATCTCGATGTTAGGAATACGATCTTGGAGTCTAATATTTAACATTCTCCATTGCTCTTTAGATTACCTGGAATTTATTTATTACACTTTTATTTAAAGCCCACGTTTCAGTGCCATATGTTAATACTGGTAGTACAGGGTGAGTCAACGATATAGTAAAGTTCATTATCTCATTTGTTTCGGGAATGACGAAAAAATGTTAAAAACAATAGTTTTAGGGAATGTTAAGGTGCACAGTTTAAAATTATTTTTGAGTATACAGTATACACTTCAAAAAAGTGTGGCCAATATAACATTTGCTCTTTTTTTAAATGGCACATCCTATTTTCTAATTTATTTTTAAATTCTGCGTAAAATTTTATAACTGTTTTGTTAATAATGTTATATACCTGAACCTAGTAGTTTTTCTAATATTTCATTTTTTTTTAAAAATACTAGTTTCCGGTTTTGTAAAAAATTGCCAGTAGCGCCATTGTTTCTGAAGGTAGAATACTCATAATTGGTACGAGCGTTCTATATAGATGAAAAAAAAAATATATATGTAAAGAAATTTGAGTTAGATGCTACAGGGTGTTCAAAATAAATTTATACATTTCGACTATTTTAAATTGAAAAATCTCAAAATTTTTTAAATGGCACACCCTGTATATTATTATTTTTTCTGATAGATTTTACAAAATCCCTTCTAGTTTTATTAAGTATGTCATAGATTTTATTTGAATTTTTCAATTTTTACCCTTGTTTTTAATACACTTACGCTATTGTGAAAACAAAAACAAATAGTTAACAGTAATTTTAATTTAATGTAGTTTAACTTATCTAATGATTAATTATTATGACGTAATAAATGTTCAAAAATATGGCCGTCTACTTGAATACACATGTTTAGTCGTTTTACTATATTTTCCTTCACCTTCCTTATTGTCCTGCACGCATCCCGTATCCTATTTTCCATATTTACTGGTATTGTAGGGGGATTTACATAAACACGATCTTTAATGTAGCCCACAAGAAGAAGTCTAAAGGTGTTAAGTCACATTATCGAGGGGGCCACTAAATGAATCCATCCCTACTGATCCATTTTTGTGGGTAACGATCGTTTAAAAATTCCCGAACTTCTCGGTGGTAATGAGCAGGAGCTCCATCTTGTTGAATCCACATTTGTTCCCTTTCAAAGCTATCAACTTCTTCAAGAAGCTGGGGTAATTCGTTTTGTAAAAAATTTAGATATCTAGGCGGTTCGCGGAAAAAATATGGACCAATAATTCGAAAATTTAATATTCCACACCATACATTAAGCGACCAATGGTTTTGGTTTTGAACTTCCCGAACCCAAAATGCTGCATTAACTGCTCCATTACTGCTTCATCAGAAAACATTATTTTGGATAAAAAATTTGGATCGGTCTCTATTGCTTCATTCATGGTGGTACAAAAGTTTACCCGTCGTTCAAAATCACGGTGTTAAAGTTCTTCCATATGAAAGGGATGATACTTGTATTTTCTCGTGGTGCGATTAGCCGTAGATTAGAATGTGTCAGATAAGTCAGCTAGTTGACGGCTGCTAACCTGTGGATTATGTTCAACATGAAGTAAAATCTCCATTTCTTTTTCCTCATTGGTAGCATTCTGGTTTACTACTTTCCATTTCGTATACTCAACGCTACCACTACCATCAAACCGTTCCATTAAGCATTAAAAAGATTTTCTAGCTGGTATACGTCTATTAGGGTACTTCGCTCCGTAAAGCCTTACTGCCAAAAGACAATTTTTTCCCACCTCGCCCAGTATATAAACCATATCAATTAATTCATTTTTAGGAAAATCCATAACTATTATCTTTATACGTCACTTACTAAAACAAATTAAACTATTTTTACTTGCTTAATAGACATGTCAAAATTTGACAATGCCTACATTTTTGTTTTTGTCTTGGCAACTATGATGTTATAGCGTAAGTGTATTAAAAACAAGGGTAAAAATTGAAACATTCCTCAAGTACATACCTATTAGAAATAGGTATGTGACATTTTTAATAAAAGTTTTAAGGTTTTGTAAAATATATCAGAAAAAATAATAATATACAGGATGTTCCATTTAAAATAATTGAGATTTTTCAATTTAAAAAAGTCGAAATGCATAAATTTATTTTGAACATCCTGTAGCATCTAACTCAAATTTCTTTACATATGTCTTTTTTTTCATCTCTATAGAATGCTCGTACCAATTATGAGTATTCCACCTTCAAAAACAATGACGCTACTGGCAATTTTTTACAAAACTGAAAACTAATATTTAAAAAAAAAATGAAATATTAGAAAAACTACTAGGTTTAGGTATATAACATTATTAATAAAAGAGTTATAAAATTTTACGCAGAATTTAAAAATAAATTAGAAAATAGGATGTTCCATTTAAAAAAACATATGTTATAGCGGCCACACTTTTTTGAAGTACCCTGTTTACTTAAAAATAATTTTAAACTGTGCACCTTAATATTCCCTAAAACTATCGTATTTAACATTTTTTCGTCATTCCTGAAACAAATGAGATAATGAACTTTACTCTATCGTTGACTCACCCTGTACATATTGATCGAATACTCTGGTTTTTGTTGTATTTTGGGGATGCCCAATTTAAATGTAGATTGTAACCTTCCGAACTCAGACCAAGCTAAAGAGACTCTTCTATCCAAATCAGCCTTTAAATTATTTTTTGAAATTTCGACAAAAATACAACATGGCCTTAATACCAGAAGTTCTGATATTAAATTTATAGATTAGAAAATAAAATATTGAATTGATAGATGTTTTCGGACATAAAATTTCGTAAAAGTTCTATATACCATGGGACGGGACGGGATAATTCAAAATACGAGTATTCAACCAATAAATTGCTAACGCCAGTGAAACTAAGCACTGAAAGTGATCCCGCAATGAAATGTTGTTCAGCGATAGTGAGTTTACGCAGTATGTATGTATAAAGCCATGACTTACTGGCTTCTCACTACAGGGGTCGCTAAATGATGCGAGGTGTTTTCACAGGTCAGGCCTTTAAATTTCGACATGTCCTAGTAGTTTCTTCTCCTACTTTTCTGGTGATCGATTTACTTTCGATATTTTGGTATAGTGCACATACTTTTTAACATTGGGCAAAATATATTGTTTATTATGCACTTAATAGAATTAGTTATCATTAATTTTTATATATTTTGTTATTTACTGATTTTATGTACAAGTTTGCAAATTTCAGTAGTCATGCTTTATTTATTAAAGTACGTAAATTTAAATTTCGAAGGTTAACAAACGTCAATAACTTTTGGTATTAAAATTGATGAGATAAGAAAACATACACTTTATCTCATTATGGGTCTTAATCTACCCACTTAATTTCTGCTCTAACTTATTTACAATAACGTCATAGAATAGTTAATGCCCTCAATTTTTTTCATGTCGGTATTTTAGTGGGATGACAGAATCTATTTGTTAACACAAAATACCTTCTCTGCTATCTTTACTCCCTTATACACTAATAAATAAACGTGCCTTTTTTGTGTTGCCTCGAAGATTAACACTAATCACATTTACACGTAAAAAACTCCCCACTATAATTAACTCCAATAAAAATCACTTAGGTCCTAAGTTCTGGCTTCTGAATATTAAACTTTCACAAAACATTTTTTTTGACCTTCTGAAAATGTTTTAAATACGCTACAGAAAAATACCTGTGGCATCTATTTTAGCATACTGTCAAAATTAAAAACATATTTTTTATCCCAATATTAACTTTTTTTTTCAGTAAGTTACTGTTTTATATAAAACGTGGATTTTAAACTAAAAATCATAATTTACGAGTTGTCGGTAAAACAAAGCAATAGGCCAATCTAATTAAAAAAAAAACGAAATTATAACTATTTTTTTATTTTTATAAAATTAATTAATTATTTAATTATTGAATTATACCTGCCTTAAAACAAGTAAAATTAAGAAATTTCCAAATATGTATTTTTTCGGAATGACTGTCTATATTATGAATAAAATGAATGAATTAGCGAAATAGGTTCTTTTGTCAAGAATGCAAAAAAAAGAAATAACCGGCCAAGTACAAGTTGAACTTGCACAATTAGTGTTCCGTACGTTGATTGCTTTTAAAAAAAAAAAATGAGTTTTCAACAGAGTTTTTTTCCGATCTCTACTGAAAACTGATGATCTTGAATTTTTTTTTTTATACATATATACCAGAAAAAATTATTAAAGGTAATGCTCTCGTGATAATTTTCGTTCAATCTACACCCCGTGGAGAATATTCCAGGAATTTTTGAAAATTTTTTTGACCAGTACTTTTCCAGATAAGGTGGGGGGACAGCGATTTTCCGAGATTTTTTAAAAATAATACATAGAAAAGTGTGTGGAAGTATTACATTATATAAATATACTTTTTACTCGTGTTTTCACAAGCTTTCATTTGACATCACACTCGATGACCTAGTAAAAAAAATTTTTTTTCACTTCCGATTTCACTCCCTCAAATTTAACTTTCATTTGACATCACACTCGATGACCTAGTAAAAAAAATTTTTTTTTCACTTCCGATTTCACCCGCCAAAATTTAACTTTCAAAACTACATGGCTCTGATGAGACCATCAATCAATATTAGTACCAAATTTCAACTTTCTATGTCAAATAGTTTCGGAGAAAATCGGGTGTGACAGACAGACAGACAGACAAATGGACAGACAGACAGACGCTGAAGTGATCTTATAAGTGTTCCGTACGGAACACTAAAAACATATATTTTCGCTTTTAGATTTTATGACAGTATCAAATTCGTATTGTTCAATAGCAATGTACTGAATATACATATATACGTATGTTTAAGATGCCAAAGACAACATTTTATTGATCACAATGAATCCTGCCCAATACAATGAGTAGTATTGACTTAAACCGTTCTTCGATACATACTACCCTCAATTACATAATTTTAGTCATAAAATGTTAAGAAGAGAGTGGTGTGAAAAATGCGAAATCATTAGTTATAAACCACGCTCCATACATAAATATGGGCGACTTTAATGTCCACAATATCAAGTGGTTTAAGAATTTAAATACAACCGATGAACAAGGCCGTGAAGCTGAATCATTTCCAATCAGTTATGGCTTTACTCAGCTTATCAATGAAACAACACAAATTCCTGATCGAGTCGTAGAGTTTGCCAGTCTTCTTGACCTGTTTTATTCTACTGACAAGTGACAAAGAGGAGCCAAAACCGCATTGGAATCAGCTTTAGAGATCTGCTAAATGGAAAGAACTTATGGAATATATTCGAACTTTTCCTGGTTAGATGTTTACCTTAAATCCCATCTGCCTGTGCTAAGGAGGTTTCGAATGTCATTTTGGCTGGCATGGAAGCCTACATCCCTTCTCCAAAGAAACACCCTTCCAACGGTAAGCCTTGGTTCAATAGAAAATGCAAAGAAGTTGTTGCTTCTAAACAGCTTACCTACCGACAATAGCGTGAAATTCCTTACGTCATACATAGTAACATCTTCGTTCGTACCAGGAACAGATGCAAAGAAATTATCGACGAAACCAAGGAGGCACACAAGAGTTAAAAACAAACTTATTGCCTGCTCCAATAACTCTTTGCTTTAAATTCTCTTCTCGATTACCAAGGAAAAACATCACCCACTATTCCCAATGAACGGTCTAGGATGCCAGATATTTTCTTCAGACAGCGTGTCATAAAACGTATTTTATATAAGTTCGAGACCAAAAAAGCTTCTGACTAGTTCTCGGTAGCCTGTTCAGCCTATCCTACAGAAACGGCATATT
The DNA here is from genome assembly GCA_019049505.1 of Pachyrhynchus sulphureomaculatus. NCBI lineage: Eukaryota > Metazoa > Arthropoda > Insecta > Coleoptera > Curculionidae > Pachyrhynchus > Pachyrhynchus sulphureomaculatus. The sequence continues at coordinate 48,789,613 of CM032448.1, forward strand.
TCCTTACTGCTGGAAATGTGCTACTTTCGACAGATACCGAGAAAATGCCAGAAGATCTTGTCACCAGTCGTATTCCTTTGAATAGTATCGAAAGATATGGAAAACGCCATCAATCAGTAACTTCTGAAATACCTAGAAGGATTCAATATTATTAACGACCATCAGTAATGCTTTTGTAAAGAGATCTTCTAACTTATGTAACACTGGTGGGGGCTAGTTTGGCGGCGTCGACATGCAGAGATCGTGATTTTAAAAAAGATTTTTGCAGCATACGAGGTTTAAACTCGAACATAAATTCAGTGCATCAACACCTGCAATCAAATGAACCCCATGTACTCGCTCTCTGTGAAACCAAGGTCAGTTCATCGACCAGCACAGTCAACTATCTTTATCCTGGGCACGACTTCTATTCCCGATTTAGGAGAAACTTTGGAATCTGTCTTTTTATCAGAAGCGACCACTCTTGCCAACGAGAAGAGGCTTTGGAGCCCCAAAACTTTGATGTTATGTGGTTAAAAATAACGACTCAACAAACCACAAGGTTTATCTGTATCCTCTATCGACCACCAAGTGATACTAACTTTAGAACATTTTTCGCTTCTCTTGCAGAAACCATCGATCATTTACAAATTAACTATCCAAATGCCGAAATTGCCATCCTGGGCTTAAATATTGAAATACTACAGACGACCAAGGTCGTGAAGCCGAATCATTCTCAATCAGTTGTAGCTTAACTCAGCTTATTGATGAACCAACACGGATCCCTGATCGAGTCCGGGAGTTCGCCAGTCTTCTTGATCTGTTTCTAACCACCAATCCGGAGATTTACACAGTCACCGTAAATCCGCCATTAGGTTCTTTCGACCATAAACTGCTTTCGACATCGAGTATCCTACCAATCAGTGACAGAGAGGCACCTAAACCGCGCAAAATTTGGCACTACAGATCTGCTAAATGGGAAGATCTCATGAAATATTTTCGAATTTTCCCTTGGTTGGACGTTTGCTTTCGATCTGACGACCAATCTGATTGTGCCAGGGAGCTTTCCGATGTTATCTTAGCTGGTATGGAGGCTTACATTCCTTTTTCAAAAAAATGCCCTTCCAACGGCAACACCATAAATCGTAACACCTTTGCTCGTGCCCCGAACAGATGCAAAGAAATTATCGACCAAACGAAGGAGGCACACAATCAACGAATTAGAAACAAACTTCTCGCTTGTCCCGACAATTCCAGGTCCTTTTGGTCAGTTGCTAAGGCAGTTAGTCAAAATTTCACCCAATCCACCATACCACCATTCACACGGCCAGACAATTCTACTGCAAAGACACCTGTTGAAAAGGCAAACTTGTTAGCTGAACTTTTTGCTTCACATTCTACTGTCGATTTCCAAGAAAAAACACCACCTATTATTCCCATAGTGCGCTCAAGCGGCCCGATATTGTCTTCAAAGAGCGTATAATTAAACGTATTTTAATGAAGCTAGACTCCAAAACAGATTCTGGCGCTGACGGAATACCTTGCCAAATAACTACCGACCAGTCGCACTGCTTTCAATAATATCGAAAGTCATGGAAAAGGCTATCGATCAGCATCTTCTAAAATATCTTCAAGGATTCAACATTATTAGCGATCACCAATATGTCTTTCGTAAACATAGATCAACAGGAGATCTTCTGACTTATGTAACACATGTTTGTAACAACGCAACTGAACAATTTAGAGAATCTCAAGCAGTTGGTCTTGAGATATCCAAGGCATTTGACCGTATTTGGCACGATGGACTGTTGGCTAATCTACGCTCGTATGGTATGTCTGAAAAGTTCTATTTGTGGCTCTCATGTTTCCTCAGAGAGCGTTCTTTACGAGTGGCAGTCGACGTATTTCTTTCTAACACGTTCACTGTCAACGCCGATGTGTCCTAAGGCTCCATACTATCTCCTACTCTCTTTCTCATTTACATTAACTAGCTGCTGGAAAAGACCGGAAACCTAATCTACAGCTTTGCAGATGACAGTACGCTTATATCTTGATTCACTTTTAACGCTCGGATATCGATTACTCAGACGAATATCCGCAGACAGCGGGAAGTCGTTCAACTTACCTGGACCTGGAAGAAATTCTATCTTGGGGTGACAGTAACCAAGTGGAATTTAACGCTACAAAAACCCAGGCGGCAGTTTTTTTTCTGAGAAAGTTAACGTTGCTGAACTCGGCATAGTTATGGCGGGGCATTCCATTCCTCTAAAATCGTCACTCAATTTGTTGGGCATTAGTTTGGGAGCAAATATGTCCTGGTATGAACATGTCGCAGGCATAACAAGGAGAGCGTCTCAAAAGTTGGAAATATTATTTCAAACCAGAAAGCTTTACACTCCACAACAACTGTTAATTTTTTACAAAGCTTAAATTCGAGCAACTATGGAATACTGCTCGCATGTTTGGGGCTTCGCTTCCAAATATACATTGCATTTGTTGGATTCTATTCAGAGAAGAGGTGTTCGTCTGATTGGAGATCCGGAACTGACCGGCCGCCTTGATTCTCTGGAACATCGAAGAACGGTTGGCGACTTGAGCCTATTCTACAATTATTTTCATGGAAAGTGTTCCAAAAAATGTAGCCCGCTTAATTTCTCCCAGAGCGGTCCATGTTAGAAATACACGTCGCGCTAATACTTCACATTCGTATGAGGTTCAGCTTGTTACTCTTCGTACAACGCTTTTCAAGCAGTCTTTTATATGAAAAACATCATCCCTTTGGAATAATTTGCCCAGGACTGTGCTTCTCACCGAGTACAATTTACAGAGATTCAAGAACAGCGTGAATCGCTTTTTCCACACACGTGTCACTCCTGTAGCGCTTTAGGGACCCATAAAAAAAACACAACACATATTTGGGACCACGCAATTGAATATTTCGGAGAATCTAGAGCGGATGCACTTGAAGTATCCAAAGCATTTCACAGTGTTTGCTATGATGGATTTTTGGCTAATCTAGGCTCGTGTGGTATCGCTGAATAGTTTTGTTTATGACTCGCCTATTTCTTGAGATAGCCTTCTTTACAAATAGCTTTTGATGGATTTCTTTTGAACACCTTCACTATCAAAGCTGTTGTGCTTCAAAGCTCCTTACTTTCTCCTACTCTCTTTCTCCTTTACATAAACGATCTGCTGTAAAGGACCAGGAATCTAGTCTATAGTTTTCCAGACAACGGTAAGCTTATTTCTTCATTTACTATGAATGCTCGAATATTGGCTATTCATGTAAATATCTGCTAAACAACCGGAAGTAGTTGAATTCAACAAAGACCTGGAAGAAACTCTATCTTGGCGCGACAATAAGCAAGTAGAATTTAATGCTACAAAAACCCAAGCTTCAGTTTTTTTGAAAAAAGTTAACGTTGCGGAACCTAATATAGTTATATAGGGACCCTCCGTTCCTCTATCACCGACAACTTTCTAGACGTTAACTTGTGAGCAAATATGCCTGGGAATGAACATGTTGCATGCATAGCACAGAGAGCTTCTCAGAATATTATTTTAACCAAACAGTTTTACATTCCACAACAACTTTTAATTCTGCAAAAAGTGCAAGTTCGACCAGTGATGGAATATTGCTCCATGTTTGGGGCTCTGCTACGCATTTATTGGATTCTATCACAAAAGAGTTGCTCGCATGACTGGAGGTTCAAAAGTATATATATATATATATATATATATATATATATATATATATATATATATATATATATATATATATATACATATATACATATATATATATATATATATATATATATATATATATATATATATATATATATATATATATATATATATGTATATATAATACTCAAACACCTCTACTGATAAACAATAAACTTGACAGATCGCCTTGAAATTTGGGATGTGTTCATATGACAGATAAAGTTTCAAAATGGTGTTCAGTATTTAATGAACCATAGGGTGTCGCTTTCAACACTTATCGACTGACCTCCGACAAATACAAAGAATACTTTGGGAAACTTCTGAAGTGCGAATCTTTCGTTTCGCCTTTAGTTGCTTCACTATGCCTATGCCTTCGACCGGGAACCTCGAGAAGGTGCGCTTCTGCAAATAAGTGTTAGCCGCGCTGTTTGGAAAGACTTTAAAGAAGTCACCGACATAGTGCAGTATAAGCATCCATTTTGTCATTGTTTTCCGTTAGTACCTGGATAAGGACTGAAAATTGTGTTCTTGTATTTGCTGAACCTAGCCCAACTGGTGAGCCATGATACAGCGAAACGCGTGTCGGGATGATCCGGCAAATACAAAGAATACTTTGGGGAACTAGTGAGTAGGTATGGTAGAGATGTTGACGATTCAAGTTCCGATAAAGAAATGATAAGAAATTGCGGTTGCATGTGTTTTCATAGTGATGAATAGCGCGAGTGGAAAATCCGCATTCTAATGATACCAAAAATAATACCACTGTTTGAAAATTAAATTCAAGGATCGGTGCTAAATGAAGCGAAATCATTTGAATCGTTTTTTTTTTTTTTGCTATATATATATATATATATATATATATATATATATATATATATATATATATATATATATATATATATATATATATATATATTACTATAGAAGTTTTCACGGATGGGGAATGTAATACTTTAAAATTCCGGGTTTCAATCAGTTCGTCTAACAATGAATTTGCACTACGTTTCCCCAAAATCTATTTCGCATTTTTAAGTGCTTCCGCTGTTGCTGCTACTCGATACTGTGATCTTGTTTGCTGCTGCCGCTCGAAGCTAGCTAGTTAGCTTCGAGCGGCAGCAACAGCAAGATCACGTATTTAGTAGTAGCAGCAGCGGGAGCACTTGAAAATGCCAAATGGGATTTTGGCGAAACGTCGGGCAAATTCATTGTTAGACGAACGGATTGAAACCCGGAATTTTAATATTATATATATATATATATATATTATATATATATATATATATATATATATATATATATGTATATATATATATATATATATATATATATAAATATATATATATATATATATATATATATATATATATATATATATATATATATATATATATATATATATATATATATATATATATATATATTATATATATATATATATTTATATATATATATATATAAATATATATATATATATATATATATATATATATATAAATATATATATATATATATATATATATATATATATATATATATATATATATATATATATATATATTATATATATATATATATATATATATATATATATATATATATATATATAAATATATATATATATATATATATATATATATATATATATATATATATATAAAGGGTCTTCCATTTGGGACTTGACAACTTTGAAATTTCACTGTAAACGCACCCTTAAGCCAATCACCGAACTGTCAACGTCAAAACATTCAGTAAAGTCAAACATTTTCATCATGGTGAAGTACACGAACGAACAACGTTTACAAATAATTAAAATTTACTACCAAAATTTGGAGTCGGTGACTGCAACTTTAAGAGCGTAATTCTCGTCCCAGTAGACAAGCAATTCATAGTCTAGTGAAAAAATTTGAGTTAACATATTCGCTGCTGGATGTTCCCGTGCCATGATACAGCGAAACGCGTATCGGGATGATCCGGCAAATACAAAGAATACTTTGGGGAACTAGTGAGTAGGTATGGTAGAGATGTTGACGATTCAAGTTCCGATAAAGAAATGATAAGAAATTGCGGTTGCATGTGTTTTCATAGTGATGAATAGCGCGAGTGGAAAATCCGCATTCTAATGATACCAAAAATAATACCACTGTTTGAAAATTAAATTCAAGGATCGGTGCTAAATGAAGCGAAATCATTTGAATCGTTTTTTTTTTTTGCTATATATATATATATATATATATATATATATATATATATATATATATATATATTACTATAGAAGTTTTCACGGATGGGGAATGTAATACTTTAAAATTCCGGGTTTCAATCAGTTCGTCTAACAATGAATTTGCACGACGTTTCCCCAAAATCTATTTCGCATTTTTAAGTGCTTCCGCTGCTGCTGCTACTCGATACTGTAATCTTGTTGCTGCTGCCGCTCGAAGCTAGCTAGTTAGCTTCGAGCGGCAGCAACAGCAAGATCACGTATTTAGTAGTAGCAGCAGCGGGAGCACTTGAAAATGCCAAATGAGATTTTGGCGAAACGTCGGGCAAATTCATTGTTAGACGAACGGATTGAAACCCGGAATTGTAATATTATATATATATATATATATATATATATATATATATATATATATATATATATATATATATATATATGTATATATATATATATATATATATATATATATATATATATATATATATATGTATATATAATATATATATATATATATATATATATATATATATATATATATATATATATATATATATATATAAATATATATATATATATATATATATATATATATATATATTATATATATATATATAATATATATATATATATATATATATATATATATTATATATATATATATATATATATATATATATATATATATATATATATATATATATATATATATATATATAAATATATATATATATATATATATATTATATATATATATATATATATATATATATATATATATATATATATATTATATATATATATATATATATATATTTATATATATATATATATATATATATATATATATATATATATATATATAAAGGGTCTTCCATTTGGGACTTGACAACTTTGAAATTTCACTGTAAACGCACCCTTAAGCCAATCACCGAACTGTCAACGTCAAAACATTCAGTAAAGTCAACATTTTCATCATGGTGAAGTACACGAACGAACAACGTTTACAAATAATTAAAATTTACTACCAAAATTTGGAGTCGGTGACTGCAACTTTTAAGAGCGTAATTCTCGTCCCAGTAGACAAGCAATTCATAGTCTAGTGAAAAAATTTGAGTTAACATATTCGCTGCTGGATGTTCCCGTGCCAGTGAGACAACGGGTTGGTCGAAGTGGCCAGAATATTGCTGCCGTTCAAGCGTCCATCTCAAACGAACCAAAACAGTCGATTTCACGGCGTTCTCAAAAATTGGGCGTCGCTCAGACCACACTATGGTGATTTTTGCGAAAGGATCTTGGCCTGCACCCTTATAAGTTAAAGTTAACTCAAGAACTAAAGCCACTCGATCATATGAAGCGACGTACGTTCTCGAATTAGGCTCTAGAAATGTTGGAAGAAGATGACCAATTTCATCGCAAAATCATTTAGTGATGAAGCGTATTTTTGGATAAACAGCTTCGTCAACAAAAAGAATATGCATTATTGGTCAGGTGAAAACCCTCATGTGCTTGAAGAAACATCACTTCATCCACAAAAAATTACTGTTTGGTGCGTTCTTTTTCGTTGATGAAAATAACCGTCACGTTACAGTCAATGGAGATCGCTACAGAGACATGTTGCAACGTTATTTCTTTGATCAATTGCGTGGGCTAGACATTAATGATATGTGGTTTCAAAAAGACGGCGCCACAAGCCACACAGCGGGTGTAACAATCGACTTACTGCAAACTAAATTCGGTGAACGTGTTATATCGAGAAATGGTCCCGTCGAATGGCCGCCTAGATCGTGTGATTTAACACCTCTAGACTTCTTTTTATGGGGGTACGTTAAATCATTGGTCTATGCTAACAAGCCTGCGTCGTTAGAAGAGCTCAGAGCCAATATTGAAAGAGAGATAGCGGCCGTTTCCGTCGAAATGTGTGGCCGAGTCATCGAAAATGGGGCTCAACGAATCGACCGCTGTAAACGTGCCCGTGGTGGACATATGAATGAAGTCGAATTCCATACATAAATGTTTTGATTCAAATGGGTTGCGTTTTATTTTAAAAAAAAGTTGTCAAGTCCTTAATGGAAGACCCGATGTATATGTATATATATATATATATATATATATATATATATACATATATATATATATATATATATATATATATATATATATATATACATATGTATATTATGTTGTATACCAGATAACTATTTCAAATAAAAATAAGGATAAACGTTTAAAATGATATTTTTTTTTTTGAAGTAATAAATAGAAATTTAATTAGATATCAGGCATTTGGTCCTAAGATTTTTTTTTATAGGTGTTGTGGAAAGTATTCCTTATTAAAAGGTTAATTTAGAAAGATTTTTTACTGCCTCCAATATAAACTATGCCTTAATTCACTAATAATACGTTGTAGATGCAAGGTACATTTGAATTCCTAGGCTTTATTAACGAATAATTAATGTGAAAAACTACCCCAATATTTCAACTTAGTTTAATTTTACACCCACGAAGTTAAAATGCAACACACAAAATATACGTTGAGTCTACGTACCGAGGAAATCGCCGTCTAAATAAAAGTGAAAGTGTTTAAGTCTAAAATACGTACTATATGGAGTTACTAAAATTAATGGTGTGTAGACGAAACGGGCTCCAAAGTAGAATGTATGTAGTGAAAATAAAATCTACATATTCGTCTCTATCCTGCAAAATTTTGATTGTGTTAAATAAAGTATAAAATCGTAAGAATTACTGACTGCGGAAAAAGTTACTTGTATGCGCTAATTTGAATTATTTTGCTCAATAAAACACCAATTAAGTCCGTTTAGGTTAGATTAGCTAAGACGTGTGTAGAAATAAAAATAAACATGCTTGTGAACTAATCTGAAATAACCTAATGCACCAAGATCTAGGGAAAGAAAGTGGAGTGGGCAGTAGCAACTTGCCCCTTTAACAGGTTCATTTGGCACAGAAACGGTTCACCTTTGAGACATTTTGGGCCATCGCTACTGGCTCATTATCCAATAAGGCCCAATTTGAAGATATCATTTTTGGCGTGAACGGTATCACCGTAGGCGTGGTACAATATTATTAGCCAGTTCAGTAGGACTTGCGCTCAATGATTTGCAGAAGGCGATGTTGCCCCAGGGGCCCGAGGGGCCCTTTTTCTTGAGTTAAGAAACTAATTAGTTTTGAATAAATTGTATCTAAATAAATCTCTAAGCTACAGATTAACTATTCTTATTACGAGGTCAAATCAAAAAAAGCTCTATTCCATTTGTAACTTAATATGTATAGGTATACTACATACTGCACTGCCTCAAGTCAAACGAGCCAACCTTCATCTAATATACCTCCATAATAAACTTCGAATTGCTTCTAGAAAACTGATAAATGAAACAAAATGCACAATATGTACGTATTCTTTTGAAATGTGTAACAGTTCGTCTTGCAGAACTGGAAAGGAAAAGGCTGTTGTAGAAAATCGAACTATGAAAACACCTATTGAGAAGTGTGGTGAAAAACTTTTATTGCCATCAGGTAAAAATATCTAAATCAACCATTGTCTTCTCGGGAGACCTTCGACTTAGCGACGTGACTGAAGGTGCTCGTCAATTGGATTTAACTCATAATATCGTAACATATGCAAAACATCTAAGAAAAACTCCCACGCAATCCTTGTAGATATAATTCTGATCGTCCAACAATTTATCAACATTTTAAGAAATTAAATTTTACTTGTATTTCATTGTGCAAACGTGTTAAGATTATAAAAAAAATTGTAGCACATTTTCTGCTTATTTGTGCGTAAAATAGATATTTTCCCTTTGCATTAAATTTTTTTTTTTCTGTATTTTGTCATTAACGAAAATTCACTATCGCTTCATACTATACCAGAAAGTTCCCGATTATACACCTTCACTTATGGGAACTTCCATATAATTTTTGTAGATAAAAATAGACCACTTTCAGAGCTGGGAAAATCTGTGATATCGAATTTAAAACCAAAAACATACATGTTTAACTGTACGTAAATGACAATTTAAATTTGATTCTCTATTTAGAAAAACGTGTTTCTTCATCATATACAAGCACTCACTGTTTTTACTCAAAGAAAAGGTTTTTTTTGTATGTAGTGAAACATGTTTCTAAGGAAGTAAAATTATACGTATGTAAGACCCAACTAACAATGTTAATAGCAATTCCAGATGTTGCCACATTAGGGTACATCTCGACTGACCTAATGGGGTTAATATCACAATATATGATAGTAACTATTTATAGGCACAATAACGTAAAACCAGGCATGGTGTTCCACAGCTCAACCCTTTATTGGATATCAGGATGGATGCTAACAGGTTTAATAATAGCCACGGGAACCGGAAAAGTTGTGGCACCTTATATTACAGGTGAAAAAATTTTACAACTGGTCGAGAAATATAAGGTAAATGAATAAATCAGCTTTCCTGTAAAAAATAAATAATATTTAATGCCAGATCTTTTCCTGCGAGAGGATAGTTTGTGAAACACCAACACCAAGGCTTAATATAAAGTCTTAATATAATAAAATATAGCTTCATGTTACATATGTTATAAAGATAAAAATATTTTATGATTTTAAAATTATAAATAAATATAATAAAACATATATAAAACTAATATATTATCATAGCCAATGAGACGTATATTCGAAAATGATTCCTCTATGGAATATTCTGTTAAGCTACATATTTTTTACTATTTTAGCGCTATATTTTTTACTAAATTTATTGGGTGCTTCAAATACTTTTTAACATTATGAACAATGCAACGTATAAGTATAATTTTAATTAAATTATATTTTATTTGTTAACGTCAGAATTTTCTTTCATATTAAGGTTCATAATTGGTAATAATCACATGGTTTTAAGTTAACTGGTAATTGTAAATTCTCTAAATTTAGCTTTTAGAAATATTTTGTGACCTGCTGCCCATTAAAAAGATCAAAAATAATACAAAATTATTATTTCGGTTTTCATGCATTTTTAGTGTACCGTATGAAACACTTATGGAATCAGTTCAGTGTCCGTCTGTCCATCTGTCTGTCACAGCCGATTTTCTCCGAAACTATTTGACATAGAAAGCTGACATTTAGCACAAATATAGGAATTGTAGGCCCAATTAGAGCCGTGTTTTTTGAAAGTTAAATTTTAACTTAAGGAGTTTTGGGGAATGAAATCAGAAAAGAAAAAAAATTACCAGGTCATCGAATGAGGTGTCAAATGAGTTCAAAAATAATAACCGGCCAAGTGTAAGTAGGACTTGCGTAATTAGTGTTCCATACGTTGATTGCTTTTAAATTAAAAGTAAGATATAAAATGATCAATGACTTCACAAAACACTCCCCAAACGAGCTTTCAACAAAGTTTTTTTCCAATCTTTACTAAAAACTGATGACCTTAAAATTTGTTTTTTTTAGATACCAGATAAAGTATTAAAGGTAACAACTCATTCGTAATAATTTTTTCGTTCAATCTATATCCCGTATAGAATATTCCAGAATTTTTTCAAAATTTTTTGATCAGTACTTTTCAAGATAAGGGGAGACAGCGATTTTCCACACTTTTTTAAAAATAATAAAAACAGAAGTGTGCGCAATTATTACATTATATATATTTTTGAGCTCGTGTTTTCACAAGCTTTCATTTGACACCCTATACACCAATTTTTTTCCACTTCCGCTTTCAACCCTCAAAGCTAACCTCTTAAGTAAAAATTTAACTTTCATAACCTCACGGCTCTGATGAGGCCATCAATTCCTATATTAATACCAAATTTTAACTTTCTATGTCAAATAGTTTCGGAGAAAATCGGGTGTGACAGGCAGATGGACAGACATCGAAATAATCTTATGTGTTTCCTACGGAACACTAATATATATGAAGCCATACTTGCGCACACTTTTCTCTCTTATTTTTAAAAAATTGCCAAAAATCGTAGTCCCCCCTATCTCGAAAAATACCGATCAAAAAATTTTAAAAACATTATAAAACATTGACAATCATTGTCGAAATTTGTAAATTTTCTGCACTAACTTCTGATATAGACTGATATTTTTTTATACTCTTTACCATTGTATGTTAGTTTAAATATGAATTAAAATGAATAATGTTGGGATTCTTGTTTTAATAAATTTAATTGTAAAGTCAAAAGAAAAGGCTATATACTATATATCTATAATAGTAGAGAGTATTAAAATACCTTATGAGCGTAGCTTACCATAAACCTAAAAAAGTAGGCCAAATAAATTAATAATAACAGATTTAGGAGTGACCTATTTAAATTATATCAGAAACGTCAGATCATATTACGTTGTTTATTTTATTAGTGTTAAAATACCAAAAATTTAGCCAAACTTGTTATCTTCAATAGTTGCTTACCTAAGGCTCTCGAAACACAACAATATGCACGAGCGTAGGGGAAACGTTTGTAAGTTGCCGCACTTTTTTTCTAAGGCCGATAACTCGGAATAGAATAGGAAAACAGGTACAGTTAGGTATACCGTTGGAAAGAGAGAAGACTCAGCTACAATTTTGCTACCAAGTCGATTAGAGCCATGAGAAAAAAATTATAGCTCATTTACTGAAATGTCCCAAAATGACCATTTTCAAATTTTGGTTTGTAAGTTGCTGCACCACGAAAAAAGCACTGCAATAGTGAAAAATCTCAATGAAAAACGCCAAATTCGTTGAATTTATGCAAATTTATTGAATTTAAAGGGCAGCCAGAGGCTTTTGACATTTATTTGATTGAAAAAAAAAAATAGTTAAAAAGAAACAAATTCAAATGGAAAATTCATTAATCGCTCTCATCACCGGAATCGCAATTTGGGCAAAAATAGAATGTGTTTGTTTTTTCAATGCAAGTGGCGTGGACGAATTGTCGACAGTTGCGGCATCGCTCTGAGTTCTTGGCTGTAATTTTAGGTAGCATTTGTTCACAACAAACAAGGCAAAACTCATCACTATCCTCACTTGAAGATTGCCGCTTTTTCTTTCGTTTTTGTGGCGGCGCTTTTGCTTTTGCTGGTGATTTGCGTTTGCTTGCAGATGCACGTTGTTGGCGTTTTTCTGCGCCGAGTTCTTTCTGAGCTTTTGCAGCATCTCGCTTCTCTTGTTGTCGGAGAGCGGCTTTTCGCTTTGCGACCTCGATTTGATTTTTCTTGCGGTGATGTTTCTTTAAGATGACCAATGTTTGATATGACGGAAGCGTAGCTACTGGGTCGCGAAATGCCTGTTGTTGACGATTCTGTGTCCAGGTGGTCAGATGTGGAAACCGTTTCATTGCTAGCAACCGGTAATTCATCAGAAAGAACTACGATCCGACGCAGTTCTTCTTCGTCAAACTCTCTCTCAACGGCACTGGTTTCTGCATTTGTTTCATCTACACCAAGCGAAACATAGTCTGTGTCTTTAAACACTCCAGGGTTAAATGGGCTGATATCAGTAACTTTGAAGCCATTCACGATGTTCTCTGGTGTCGCCCCTTTCAACATAGCCGCTTTCACAAGCAGAGGAATGTGCATGACGTTAAGAGTGCGACCTGCTTTTTCTCTCATCCACGCATTGTGTTGTTGAATGTATGCACCTTTCACGGGTCCATACACTGCAACATCAAGCGGCTGAAGTCGATGACTACAATGCGGTGGAAAGGTGAGCATTCTCACACCATTGTCAACAGCCAAATCAATCGCCTCCACTGAAAAGTGAGATGCGTGGTTGTCCAGTAAAAGAGGCGTTGGTGTGCTTTTCGATGAGTGCGTGTATTTGATGAAATGCTTCACGAACTGAACAAATTCAGCCTGTTGCATCCATCCGCTTCCGTTCGCGTACCTCACCGTTTCTTTGAACGAATGCTCAAGATACGCTGGCTCCATCTTCTTTCTGGGGAATAAATAAAAAGGTGGAAGAGTATTCCCCGCTGCATTGACCGCAAACGCCAACGTAATCATGGTCCCACGTTCGCCCGAAGTGATGTGACCCATGCGCTTTTGTCCTTTCACCGAAACTACTTTCCCAATTCGGTTTGGTACGATCGACAACCTTGTCCCGTCCATATTCCATATTGAACGGGGTCTCAGCAAACACGCGCTCTAAATTCGAAAAAAAGTGGTCAACATTCTCTTTGCAAAACGCCTTTGTACGACTCATGCTTGTTTATTCCGGACTTCTCAATGATAAATTTTTATGACGTAACATGAATCCATAATACCACTGCTTTCCAGCCATTACTTTTTCATCTCAACTCAGTGGATACTGTAATACAAGTTTTCAGGCGAATTGATATGCCAATTGCTCCACTTCTGTGATATTCAAGCCGTAATAAAGTAGCGAACAACGAATTAAATAATCAACCAACGATGCTTCTTGCTCATAATCAAATATCTGTAAAAAAATCCATAAAATATTACCACAATATGAGAAAATATCGTCAATTACTAACCATATGCACTAAGCCAGTGTTCGCGTACGATGGAATGCTTGGAAGCAATGTCAACGCCTTCTCATCATCAATAGCCTCGATATCTGGAACCTTCATATCGAATTTCTTGATGTATCGGCCCAAACTCCGATCATCCATTCCAAATTTGGTGGCCGTTTGATGAATCGATTTCATTTCCACCTTCACTTCTTTAATTGCTTCCAACAATTTTTCATAATCTTGCACACCGTGATCAGTTTTTTGTGGTCTGTGGGCAGCCATGCTAGACACAGTAACGAAAAGTTAAATAAACAATCACAAAAAAACACAAAAAAATTGAAAAAACCATTCAAAGTCGTGGTTTTCGTCAAAGTACATTTAATTGATAAAATAGCGATTCCACACAACAATTGGCGCGAAGAAACACGAAAAAAGGAAAATAAATGGTGCGGCAACTTACAAACCCATAAGTGCAGCAACTTACAAATTCGCCGCCATTTCTTGTGGCGTCCAAAAAGTTGTATTGAATCGCGATTTTTTGCTCAATCACCATTAAATTGTTAAAATTTAATTAAAAACTAAGAAATGCATGCACTTACCTTCAAATTTTTTCAAAAATTTCAACAACTTTCACGACCAAATAAACCATTCACTTTTAATTTTTCACTTCTTATGAATACCACGCATCTGAACGACTATGTTGCGTCATGTTTTTCTGTCAAATGACTTTATAAAAATTAAAGTCGACTCTTTTCTTGACGTTTTGTGTCGGTGGCACAGTGCTGAAAGCGGTGGAAGATAGTGAAACCACGCTGCGACAACTTACAAGCCGTGGCAACTTACAAACCTTTCCCCTACATTAAAAATTGCATGTCTTGCACTATGTTGCTGTTTCACAAATATTTCCCAAAACCAAAAGTAAAAGTGACTGAAATTCTCACAAAGGATTTATTTTTTAGATAACATATTTAATTGCTGCATCGACCTTCACCTATGAAATTACTAATCTTTCTGAAGAAGTAATTAAAAAATATAATACTTCATCCCTATGGAGTATTCTCGTGGGAGGATCAACAGTAGATCCTCAACAAATACTAAGACTTAGAAGATTACTGCCATATTCAAAAGTGGGGATTGGTTATGGCTCGACTGAGGCAAATCTTGCGATTTTTTGTGATTTCTCTTACGAAGAATTCTACCACAGCAAAGTTTCGTCAACTGGGACTGTCTGGCCTGGAGTAGCAGTGAAGGTAAGCATTTTTTTACAAAAAGTTTTTAGTGTTGCAGACGACTTGAGATTTATTTATTAGGTGGATTTTCTAAACCTATTTCTTCAACATATTAGACAACACAAGTTAAGATATAATATTTACAATGAAATCTGACAACAAATAAAATGCCAACTCGCTTATGAATTGAGCTCTTTTTTCGCGGATTTTCTCTGACTAATATGATAAGGCAAGGCCATATGACCTCTACCTACCTCCTTGATAGTTTTGTCAAATGAAATGAAAGTAGTAGCAGCTCCCTGTATATAAGAAATTATCATGTAATAACAGCATTATTAAAAGATTAGGGGCATGAGCCGCAGCCAATTTCATAAAAATAAAAGACACTTAATGCTCTAGTTCAGAGAAGTTTTCTAAAGCAAAACTTCAGTTGACAAGGATTGATTAAAATGAAAGGGACTGTGTTATAAAATATGTCATTTAAGTTACTACACAACACTATACTAAACATTTTATTTTTGCTCTCGACGAGCGTACCGCTAAGGATGTTATCATCATCAGGAGCGATGATTGAGTCAATCATTGCTTCTGATATTGTGCCAAATATTTCAAAATTCCATTGGAAGCGTAAATTCCACAAAAGAAAAAGACTTGCAGACTCTTATTTTGACTCAAATTTGTTGTTCTTTATGTACAAATATTTTTTATCACACAAAAGTAAGGTGGTTTTCAAGACGTAAAGTTTTGATAAGAATTTTTTTGGTTAAAAGCAAAACTTTTGACGTTCTAGTAAGGAGTGAGATCCGACTATGAGGACTTATGTTCTAATCATTGTCGAACATAAATATTTTGAATGACCGTCGTATTAATATGACAACAAGGGCTAAAAATTATGTATTTATACAATGACTTGATTTATGGTCGACTCAATTACAAAAAATAAATTGGACTGATTCCAGAGCCCCCAAGAATTCCTGGAAGATTTAGCTGAGTATAACATAATGAAAATGATAAATCATTTTCAGACCTATACGTCAGTTAGTTACACAATTTAAAACAACACCTCTATTACTATTTTCTCAAAGAAATTAAAAAAAAAGGTTATAACAATTTTAAATGGATACTTCATTCGTTATTAGACTATTCCTTTCAATACGCTAAAATTCCAACAAACATGAGGGAAAAGAATTTTGAAGTATCAAGAGATGAAATGTCGAAACTATTTTTTTTTTTCCAGAACTCAGGTCCGTTTTGGACTAAAAAGGGGTACAAAAATAGCTCTTAAGTATTTGGTTACAGCTGTAATATGTGAATGAAAAATTTCGTGTATAACTATCTTCAAAAAAAAGGAAAAAAAAATCGACACAGATTTAAAAATGGTATCATTGCGTGTGTATAAAATGCAAAGCCCAGATTTAAGAAGCTATTTTTTGAAAAACAGGGACAATCGTGGTATTAATATTTTATCACTTTGTAATTTAGTTTTTATGTTTTTAAAAGTTAATGTTTTTGGGTACATATTATCCTGCATGAAGTTCTAAAAATGAAAAAGCTGAGTGCGCGATCAGTGCCGAGTTCGTTAATTCCACATCAAAAACTCACGGGGATAGACCTTTCAAAGTCATGTTTGGAAAAGTTGCAGCGCAAGCCAAAGAACTTTTGGCATCATTTTGTTACTGAGGATGACCGTTGATTCACCATTACACTCCAAAGGCAAAACTTCAGTCAGAAGAGTGGATTGGCGAAGGTAAAAATGCACCGAAAAAGGTAAAACAGTTTTATCTGCTGGAAAAGTAATGGCAACTATTTTTGGGAATCGCAGGGTATCATTATAATTGACGATTTAGAAAAGGGTAAACTACTGACTGGTTCTTATTACGCAACGTTATTGGACCATTTACATCGTTAGTTTAGGCATAAGCGACCAAGATTATCCAGAAAACGTGCTCTTTTCGCCAGAACAATGTGTCTGCGCAGGCATCGGCTGTTACAATGGCAAAAGTTTACGAAATGGGCATCGAAATAGTTCTCTACCCTCTCTATTCCCCAGACTTGGCCTCAAGAGACTTTCTTTTTGTTTCCTAGTTTCTAAAATTGGCTCGGAGGGAAGACATTTTCAGCCAATGAAAAGATTATCTGTGCTGTAAACAAGAATTATGCACAGTTCGAAACAATTTTTTTCTGAGAGAATCTACCTAAACCAAATTTATTGAGCTCAATGGAAGTTATGTTGAGGAATAGATTTTGGTTTTTTTTTACAAAAAAAAATATTTATTTTGTCTTTTACAAGATTTTTCGATCCACCCTTGTGCCTGAGTAATCAACAAATATTCTTTCTTATAACATAAAATCATTAACTAAATTTTTAGGTTGTAGATTTGGGAACTGGAAATTTATTAGGACCAAACCAAGAAGGAGAAATACGTATTAAATCACCATACTCAATGTCTGGCTATCACAATTTGGAAAAATCAGACATATATGATGAAGAAGGTTTTTTAAAAATGGGTGATATTGGTTATTACGACGACGACAATTGGTTTTACATTACAGATCGAATTGGCGAAATGTTTAAATATCAAGTAAACCACTTGTCCCCATCAATATTGGAAAACACTATACTTAGTCATTCAGCTGTGGCAGAAGCAGTTGTCTTTGGGGTTCCACATCTAGTCGATAGATATCATCCAGGAGCTTGTGTGGTTTTAAAGAAAGAAACAAATGCCACTGTTAAAGAAATTCTAGAATTTGTTAATTCTAAAGTCTCCGAGCCTTATCAATTAAGGGCTGGCCTTATGATAGTTGACTCTATTCCCAAAACTGTAACAGGAAAAGTCCAAAGGCGAAATATTAGAGACTTATTTATTAAAGCAAATCAAGAACAATAATATGTTAGCTTTGCTACAATAATAAATCAACGAAATTTTAAATCTGTTGTGAGTAAGAATAAAAAATTATTTTTCTTTATTAGCAACTAATATAAAGTTTATATTAGAATTGAAAATATAGTCTAAATTTTCGTTTTTTGTTTTAAATTTTTTGTCCTAAACAAATGCTGACAAGTATCACTGAATTAAAGTGAACAGAAGTAAAATACAACTGGTGAAATGTGAGTTCTAGACTAAAACAGAACTTTTTGAGTCTTAAATATGTTTTTTTTTTAAGTTGTTTAAATTTTAAACTCAAAACCCAATCGTAAACGCAATAATCTTTTGCCTTAAAATCTTGTAAATTTTTGACAGTCAAACAATGGAAAGCAGGCGCTTCATTGAGTGAGAAACAACTGAGAAGAAGCGGACACAAGGTGGTGCCCCATATTTCAATAGCATTCAGATTTTCTCAAATATCCTAATAAAATAGAGGCGTTGAAATTTCTCACGCCTTCTAGGGGTTTTTAATTCCCGATGCTTATCGATCGTTAGAATTTCAACTCTATATCAGTTCTTTCGTCCATGACCCTCCTAATAAATAATTATTCTGTTGTGCATTATTTTAACCGCTTCGAAAATTACATAGTTTCAATGGGATTATTGAACGTCGTTAGATCCAGCGCCTATTTACAGTACGTTTTTGGCATTTTTTTTTTGTTACATTTCTGATATTTTATTAAATTATTGACTGATTACACAACTCCACAAAAAAAAAATAAAAGTTCATTACCTGGAACCAAAATACTTGGATCTAGTGTATTTTTCTAAGCTGAATTTTAATCCTAAAACTATAGTAATAATGTCATGACTTTTAATGAAGTGTAAAAATTGATAGATATTTTATAGTCTAGAGAAGAGAATATGCATTTACACCACAGCAAGCTATTTCTATTAATTAACCCAAAATTCACCCTTCTAGGAGGTGAAAAGTACCTCTAAAACTCAAATAACGCACATGAATTTAAATAACATGTACAAAGGACAAATTCCTGTAAATTGAATCTGGTGTGACAACCAAACATTACTCTTAAAGGGTTGAGACTCACCCCTATAGGATGTAAAAAACCAACCCTACCTACGGAAGTATCTCATAAGTTTCAATAACGACGATAAAAGTTCAGGCTTTGGTAGTTTTAGGTAGGGTGAACAAATACGGAGTAAAGTCGCTTGAACCACCGATACACAACTATAAACTACCCTTAGAGAGTGGTAGAAACTACCTCTACGCTCTAATTAGGCACATAGATGTTACTGAAATTCGGAAAGGATCAGGTACTTTCTTCTCATTGTGCCAAACATTCAAGACAACTAGATCATCGTCCTAATAAGGTCGCAAATCATCCCTAGGAGGGGGCAAACTACCCCCTGGGATTGATGGATCTTAGAAGCTGAGAAAAAAATACAGGCTTTCATAGTCTTGGGCAGGATGGACAAATACAGCCTGTTTTTTTTTTCTGAGGTGCTAGAACTTCTAAGATCCATCAATCCCAAGGGATAGTTCCTCCCCCTCCTCCTAGAGACGATTTTCGACCTTATTAGGAAGATAATCTAGTTGTTTTGAATGTTTGGCACAATAAGATAAAAGTAGTTGGTCGTTTCCGAATTTCAATAACATCTATGTGAATCATTAGAGCGTAGGGGTAGTTTCTATCACCCCCTAAGAGCAGTTTTTCGTCGTTATTAAAACTTATAAGATACTTCCGTAGGTGGAGGTAGTTTTTACATCTTATAGGAGTGAATCTTAACCCTTTAAGAGTAATGTCTGGTGGTCACACCAGAATCAAATATTTTGTCTCAAGAGCTACAACAATTTGTCTTTTGTACATGTTATTTAAACTCATGTGCGTTATTTGAGTTTTAGAAGTACTTTTCACCCCTTATAAAGGTGGATTTTGGTCTAATTAATAGAAATAACTTTCTTTGATTTGATTGCATATTATCTTCTCTAGAATAGAAAATATCTACTATTTTTCACACTTCATTACGAGTCATTACAATTTTACTATAGTTTCAGCCCATTTCAAGGGATGTTTTTGGCCAAAGAAAAGGACACGATAAATCTTTTTTTAACTACAGATTCGAATTCAGCGTCGAAATATACACTAGATCCATATATTTTTATTCGTGGTAATGAACTTTCATTTTTCTTGTGGTACTGTATTATTTATTAAAACAAGTAAAGAACCATAAAAACAATAATTTTTGTTTTACTATGACGATTCTAATATTTCTAGCTTGTAACATTTTCAAATTAACTCTGACAATATCTACCACTATACTTAATATATATGATTTTAAACTAACAAGAGCAAAAATAAACCAACTAATTCTTAATTCTGTAGAGAGAAAGAAGTTTTTATTAGCTATTACACTAATAAAAACAAAAAATTATATTAAAATTCAAAAATACGGCTTTAATCCTCGATTTTCATTATAAATTTTCTTACATTAGTAAAGTTAAAGATGAGATATGAATGCTTAAAACCTCAGAGGTTCATAAACTGAAATGCTCGGAATACCTCTTTTATAGGCAAACAGGCAGGATTTTTGAAGATAAGCATAAAAAACACCTTTATTCCTTTAGAGACGAAACAATCAACTCGACTTTTATTAATCATTGTTTAGAGATAGCGCATATATATATATATATATATATATATATATATATATTATATATATATATATATATATATATATATATATATATATATATATATCGAAATAACAAAAACTGAATTGGATAGTAGAAATAGAAGTTTATAGGCATAATGATATTACAAGTATACATTTTACTAACTATCACTTAGACCTGGGTATTCCCTATTGTGTAGTATATTGTAAAATGAAATTTTCCTGCCTCTATATTCAAATGACTTCCTAGTTCAGATTAGAGTATGTTGTATTACTGAGAGTATTCAGGTTCAATCTCTGCATGTCCTGGAGAACATTCTATATGTTTCCAGATCAATACATACTTAAATCAAGTATTGGGCCAGTTTCTGTGGCTGACCCGAGTGTTTTTCACACCCCTCAGTTACTTAAGGTTTGCCGGGGACTGAAGGCCTTGGGTTTCTTATTTTCAGCAATAAAAATGTGTACAAATGCTATCTTAGTGATTTTGATGGTGCCGTTTGTTATTTGATCTACAATCATACCAGATCTCTGTTTTTTTTGGAAATATTCTCGTGAACTAAGCCCCAAAAATTCGGTAATATATGAAAAACTAGAAACCAGATTTTGAACTTTTCATAGTTTTAAATTTGATTTATTATAAATATTTTAATATCTGGGCTGTTTGATATGGTTTTAATTTTAAGTATATACATAATGGGAAATACAAAAAAAAACCTGTTAATGAGGTGCAAACTCAGCTGAGACATGGAAAACATAATTCAGAGAACTCTACAACACTGAAGAAACTAACAACATGGAGAAATATAAAACAGAATCTAAGGCCAGCTTTGAGGAAACCGAAGTAACAACGAGAGTGAACAAATTGAAGAACAAAAGGGCATCAGGGACGAATGGAATACCAAACGAACTGCTAAAATATGGTGGCCACGAACTTGGTAAGAATCTTACAACTTTGTTCAATAAAATATTAGATACACTAGAGGTACCCAATAACTCGCATACTACCATCACAATTCCGATCTTCAAGAAGGGACAAAAAACGTGTCCAGAAAGTGAAATTGTTCACAGGCCTATTGAAAGAGAAACTGGAATCACTGATAAAAACTAGAGAAGAACATCATAGGTTCCAGAAAGACAGATCTACCACAGACGCAATATTCATTATGAAGCAAATTAAAAAAAAGCAGAGAGTACAATACGCCAGCATACTTATGCTTCATCGGCTTAACTAAGGCCTTTGATAAAGTCCGATATAATGTATTACAGAAGTTGATACAGAAAAACACACCGTTGTGAAAGTCATAAAGAACTTAAATATGAACAATAAGACGAAAATTAAAACAAGCGGGAACACTGCAGGAAATATACCAATCCCAGGAGGAATTAGTCAGTTTTTATTCAATCTTTTAATAAACAGAATGATAGAAGACGTAGAGTCACTAGGAACGGGATACAGAATTATTCTGGTTTGGTACGCAACGATGCAGCTCTGATTACCGAAAATGAAGACGGTCCTCAAAGACAGCTTTTTAAATTTTTATCAAGCTTGTCGGCAGCTTAATATGAGCATATCTACTGAAAAGACCAAAGTATCACTATTGCCAAATACCCCATCAGGTACAAACTCGTAGTGGAAGATAAACCCATAGAGCAGTTAACTCCTTGGCGTGGACCTATCAAGCTATCGTGACCCAGTTAGAGACCTTAGAGGATTAATTAATAAAGCAGAAATTATCTCAGGCTGCTTAAGAGATGTTATAAGAACCAGCAATACATGCAAACGGACAGCAAGGTTAAAATATAAAAGAGTTGTATCAGACATATAGTGATCTACGATAGAGAATCACGAGAAGACACCAATAAAATAAAAAGTATGCTACGTACCGCCAAAATGAAAACACCGAGAACAATAGTTGGTAAAACAAAGAGAGACAGGATACGAAATACTGACATCGGGGAACAATGTGGCGTACAAGACGTAGTAAGAGGGGAACGACAAAGAAGGAGACATTACCATAACCACGTAAAAGAATGGAGCAGCACAGATTACCAGGAATTCCTTCTAGACCTGGACTACATTTTTGCAACTTTAATGTTATTTTGCTCACCCTGAATCATAATATTCAATAATAAATTTACCGTGTAATTATATCTAGATTCGACTAATAAATAATTGTTCATAATATTGAATCCACTTTTTCCCGGGTACAAGTTGTATACTACCACACCATTTTTTTATTTGACTCTTTGAATAATTTTCCACGTTTCTGAGCACTTCTCCCCTAAATAAGTATTGATGTCTCGGATTTTGTATTCCTTTCGCTATGCGCTATTGCTACTTCCAGCGGTTAATTTTATTTCAAGATATTTAACTCTACCTTCCTCCTATTTAGTGTCATTTAAGGTAGAGCTGTTCTTTTGAGAGAACCTATTTTACTGTTCCACCAAAAATTTATATTTTTCGCTCCTCTGTTTTTATAGATATTATCGTAGATTTTCTGCACTGATTTTCCATTTGTTGTATCTAGAAGTTTTCTATCTAATCTATACTAATATAGTGTCCATCTACTCTCATGAAGTGGGTGGTATTTTATCAGATATTGCATATAAACCAAGTATTATTATCTGTTTTTTTTTTATTTATGATGATATGGCACGTTTTATATTTTCCTTAATTGTATTAAAACACCTTATTACTCTGTGACGTCTTGCCATGTCACTAAACATGTGTAAGTAGTTGTTTAAAACTACAAGTCATTTACTTAAATTACACTGGTCTACACAATTCTTTTTTTCTTTCATAAGGGCTAAATTAACGGAATTATCTTTTCCATGCTGAATTTAAATATGTTCTCAGATTTTATCCATCAGGCAGGGTTTTTTTGTGGCACGTGTTTAAAGTCTTAAAATAATTAGTACTTACAAAACACTGAATAATAAATACACGGCTAATTTTGTCTAACCTAAAAAATTTTATATGATGATTTTCGGTCACATTTTGCCTTCGGGATGTCTCTTTCCATTGTCCAGCAGTAGTCGGCCTGCATACTGGGACTCCATTTGCCTTGGTACCTCTTTTCCATAGTAGAAATTTGCTGATGAAAACACTCACCATGCTTATCAGAGATAGCCCCAAGATTTTCAGGGAAGAAGTCTAGGTGGGAGTCCAAGAAGTGTATTTTTAAGGACATGTTGCAGCCCATTTCTTTTTATGAAGTCAGAAGATCACTCACTATTTCACTATAGTTTTCTTCTTTATTATTGCCAAGAAATCTACAACAGATATTTTTGAATAATTTCCACGCTGCTTTTCTCCGGTGGATGTAACAGTTCCTCAAAATGTTCATCATCCGATATTAATGATCTTATTTGAGGCAATATAAAAATTTCTTCCTTCAATTTTGCATTACTTATTTTAGGAAATTTAGATTTCAAATACATAAATGCAGCAGAAGCTTTATCCATTTTTTTTACAAAATTTTTTATAAGCCCCAGTTTTATGTGCAGGGGAGGTAAATACACCTTTTTGGGATCCACTAATGGGATATTTGATATATTTTTCTGCCCAGGAATAGCAGATTCACGTTTAGGCCATTGTTTTCTTATGTAGTGAGACTCCTTATCCCTGCTATCCCATTCACACAAGAAACAGCAGAATTTCGTGTATCCAAGTTGCAAACCTAACAATAAAGCTATAACCTTCGAATCACCACAGATATTCCAGTTATATTTAGTATACTGAAATTTGTTTAACAACAATTTCATATTTTCATACGTCTCCTTCATATCACTGGCGCAACAAGTCTTCATGGTAATTCATTCTCATTATTGAGTAGTACACCCTTCAAACTGACTTTCGATGAGTCTATGAACAATTGCCACTCATCTACATCTGGTGTTGATGTCCAAGAGCCTCCATTACTGCACAAACATCAGTACAAAAAACTACATGGCCTTCTTTAGGGAAGTAGTCACTGAAATCAGTATGTCGTCTACGATAAATGCATATCCTTGTATCTTTTTGGAGTAGATTCCAATCTTTGAGCCTGGAACTTAAAACCTCAGCTGACTGATTAAACAAATTTAAATCCCGTATAAGATCATTAAGATCTTCTTGAAATAAAAACTGAGGTTCTGATGAACTAATTGCTTCAAATGTAGGGTCACTTCTCTCGCTTTTTCCGTCTTCAGTATGAACTGGGTCGGAGTCGGAGTTATCACTTAACTGCATCTGGAAACTTGAACAGGATACTCTTCACTATATGGCACAGGTCTAATTGCAGATGCCAAATTGGGGTACTTAACTGTATATTTTGTTTTGGACAATTACAATTCCTTTAATGTTAGTTAAGCAGAAATAACAAGCAGTTAAATGGTCCTTCTGTTCCCACCAAATCATAGGGACAGGGGGAATACATGATACACAGCATAAATTTGAGGCCCAGTCTTTATCAAAATCACCAGCTTTACATCCAAAATAAAGCTCATAACATTTCTTCACAAGCGGTGTAAAATTTCGCCTCTGAGACTTGAAGGTCAGTTCACCACACACGTAACAGAAATCGTTTGGTTGATTTACACACTTTCTTGGCATTTTGAAAACGTTTACAAAAAAAACTTACAAATAAAAGCAATAAACAGCGCAAAAATAAGTAGGTACACGTGTTACCAGACTCACTATAATTACAATACTGGCTACTGGCCCTCTGCTTGCTAAAAAAGTGCAATATTTGTACAAGATAGGACAGGTTTGAACATCATTGAGCGTGGACAGAGTTAAAACATGTTTCAACATAAATAAGTCTACCTAGTGCCAAATTATTCTGACTACAAATTCTCACTTCTATATTTACAAGAATTATAGCATAAAATCCTAATATAGAGTAGTATATTACACAAAAATGACTGTCACAAGAAAACTATGCCTGATAAAAGAAATCTGATAATATATTTGAATTCAGCATAAAAAACTGACCTAGGGTCTCTATTTAGTTTCCTCGTGAAAAAAATCATGTTGGCCAGTGTTATTTTAGTATTATCGGATGCCAATTAATAAAATATCTTGTATACCCCACTCGAGTATATAATTTACTG
The DNA here is from genome assembly GCA_019049505.1 of Pachyrhynchus sulphureomaculatus. NCBI lineage: Eukaryota > Metazoa > Arthropoda > Insecta > Coleoptera > Curculionidae > Pachyrhynchus > Pachyrhynchus sulphureomaculatus. The sequence continues at coordinate 48,815,877 of CM032448.1, forward strand.
TTAAGAATTTTGAACATATACTCGTACTATAACCTTTGCTCTTATCGTGGTGATACCGGCTCGCCAGTTGCGAAAACAATAGTCAGTAGGCTGTCAATTTTATCGCAGTTACTAAGATAAATAAATTACATAATAATTTTATTTACGAAAATAATCTGTACTAATTTCTATTAAAATTATCTTATATTTACATAAGAATTAATAGTATAGCGTTCATTCAGGAACGGACTCTTTCACATTTGACAAGTTTTGTATATTTTGTAAAGAAAAAATATTAAAAAAGTGAACAGTGAATAAAATATTAACGGTTGATTGACCTTACCGGTTATAGTGTATGAACTAAAAGTAAAAGAGCAAATGAGTAAATTTGTCATATGTTCTAAAATTATTAACTTTGTAAACCAAAATATCTTTTTTGTAAGACAACTTGCTCTAAATTCTGTATCATTGGCAAATTATTCGTTTATTTAAGGAATTGTTGATAAATTATTAACGGTTATACCCACGATTTAAAAATATTTTTATTTATACAGTAAATACAATATTTTTCTTGATTTGGAAAATTGAACATATAATTATATAGAGTAGTTATCACAATAAAGTAATTTCCAGAATTAACTTCAAAAATTATAAATATTAAAAAGGAAGTAAAAACTATAGTTCTCAGGTCAAACACGAAGTTATTTTTTAATAGAAACGCTGATATATTTTGCTCTAAAATGCACCATTTGGATACTTTCACCTTACTCGGTGTAAGTAAAAATATTTTATGTTTACCGAATGTTGGTAATTGGTAATGATTTTTCGCCGTCTCCATAAATGGAAATTTAAGCTAGCCTAGCTAAATCAAAACGATCAAAAAGAAATTAACTAATCCAAATAATGCATTTGGATTAATTTCCTTGTACATGAATGCGCAGAAAAAAAAAATCAAAAGGCACATTGGACATGACAAACTGGCCATTTCTTCATATCGTCTATTAACATTCTCCTTTCTACCAACAATGTAGATAAGGTGGTTCTACTTGTCCGACCTATGGATGTAAACAATAGCACCCCCTTAAAAATAGGGCATTTTTTTATTGAGGAAGCCTATACTCTTCTATCATAGCAAATATATATTTTTTAGATAATCTCCGATCGATTTATAAATTTGATGTAAGTTTTTAAAGTTCCAAGGGCATTCATAGGGCTTTTGTAAAAAGAACTTGATCCTCACCCTCCGGTCATCAATTTTTAAAGTGAAATTTGGTCTATCCGCTGTAACCACTTCCCACCTTTGTTGCCGACCTTATACATACCTTTGACTATAAATAATTATGCTTAAAATTTGTCCATTCTCAACCCAAAACCGAGAAAAATCATAATACTAATGAAATTTTACAAAATTGATAGGCCTAAAACTCCTCTCATTATCTGTTTCTCAAGCAATATCGCTCAAAAATTCAGATTCCTTTTCCACTTCAAAAGAACTTGATTTCTCATTTGGGTAGCAAGTTATCGCGGAAAAACAAATCGACAGAACTTCAGTAGTATCTATTTCGTTCTCTAGGGATGCAAAAATTTCGGAGAATGACTTTTTCACGAATACAGTACTTCCCTTAGTGGGAAAAGTCGTGATAGAGAGCCGCGAAAATATAAATGAACATTAAGGATTTCGTAGACAAAAAAAAAAATATTGTACAGTCACCGACGAACCTAACCAAACCTAACAAAAAATAAATGAATATTTTCTTCTAAATTAGCTTGCAGTAACAGAGTTTTTATTATTTCAATGAATTGTATGAACCTGGAGATAACGTATTATCCAGTGGCGTGCATTCGGTGGAAGCACCGCCTCCATTTTATTTTCTAAAATATAAATACATATTGTACTATTATTATCACACTGACGTACCTTGAATTACTTAAAATAAATATGTTATTATAACCGCATTATGTATCTTATTGCAAATGTTTATACTACATGTGAAAAACAATGATAAGTTTGTCATTGTATATTCGAATATAAATTCGTGTATGCATATTCTCAATGAAAACGCTGTATTGTCGAATCCGGGATAGATTCCACGGCGAAAGTATTTGAATCGTGTAAGGCCGCTCCCTAATTTGTGGGTGCGGTATCGTTTTTTTTTCTCGGTGTGCTCGGTACCGACTCGGTAACGAAAACATGCCGAACGCCTATATTACAATGAAACTCACCTGACTTGTTCCGCAAGAAAAACGATACCACACCGACAAATCAGGGAGCGGACGACAATAGTCAGATTATTCGCATTCGCACATGCGTTTACAGAGCACCGATGTCACTAGGTTTAGCTCGTGGATGCTACGCACCAAAATATCGTATAACGCTTCCGATGATGTTCTGATTAGCCACTCGTAGCTATTTGACTAAGTGGATTGTTTTAATTTTTAAAAAGTAAAGAATATTATATGTACATTTGATACAATTGAAGAATATTTTATACCAGGTATGTATCCGCACATTTTATTTGACCAAGTAAGTTTTCAAAATTTTATTTTTAATTTTAGCCTTTATAACATTACTAGCGATTCAAAATGAAATTGTGATATTGAAAATTTATTTAAAAAAAATTTTGGCTCAAAACTATATACTTAATGAAAAAGAAAACATTATTAAAAGTAAAAAGCCAATACCTAAATTAAATATAAATACCTATAAAAAAATTGTTCGACTTAAAACGCCGAATAGAGTTAGTTCATAAAAAAAATTAATAAAATTAAGTTCTTATCTCTTTGTTTCATGTCAACGTATCTTTTTTAGAATTAAAATAAATAAACTGTTTATTTTTGTCATTTCCAGTATTTCTTTACAATTTTTATGAAAATTCAGATTTCCTATCATCAAATGCCACCGCACGCTACTGGTATTATGTTTAGATTTAAGGTTAACTATATCAAGAAGTATTTTCCTATTAGAGTGTGTGTGTTTCTTTGAGATAATTTCGAATATGGACAAAAATCTTATTTTAACAGGCGTCCCTCTCAATATTCCCCAAATAGACAAAGGAATTGGAGAGTATTTCTTCGAACAGGCTGAAAAATATGGAAATAAAACATTTCAGGTAGGAGAATATTTGACGTTATATTTAAATAAAGTTATTTTACTGTAATTTCATTCGCACAAGTTTATTATTGGAATAATATTCCACGGATATAACTGTGGATATAATATCCCTGGATGAGCTTGTTACATCCATGGAACATGCTTGATCTAGAGGTTTCATTCGGTACATAACATATATCTGGTATCATCGCTATCAGTATTAATTCAGATTATATTGTTTATTACTCGATAAGAATGACGAATAAAATAAATAACTATGGGCTATTTAAGAAGGTTGGATACTTCACAGTATGCGCATAGAGTACTGAGACAAACTATTTAATTTTTCCATGAAATTGCAACAAAAGCCGCGACGGTAGATTGTTTTTTTTTTTAAGTGGCTGGTGGGTGCTATTTAATGTATCTAGAGGCCTAAACGACCACTTCTAGACATTTGTTTGTTTGTTTGTTCAGGCCTTACACTACAGTCGTCTGAATCGACTAAAATTGGCACTAAAACTGAAAACAATATAGTACACTTGTTTTGGGAGTTGATGGCCTAGTGGCAACAAAAAAATCAAAAATACAATTTAAACGGAAGCACTACTGTCACATATATATATATATATATATATATATATATATATATATATATATATATATATATATATATATATATATATACATATATATATATATATATATATATATATATATATATATATATATATATATATATATATATACATACATATATATATATATATATATATATATATATATATATATATATATATATATATATATACAATTAGTCCAAAAAGTCTCCATACACCACTTGATTTCAATACTATTTTTCTGTTATGTCTAACTAATTAATTGGAACTATGAAAAAACATGTTTAAATTAATATTTGAAACTTAACCAACGAGGATTAGTATTAAAAACAACTACGGAATATTTTATTTAGATGTTACATCATTGTTATAAATATGTAAACAAAATTAATGTCAAAAAAGTCTCCATACACTCAAGAATTGCACTGAAAAAAAACACGTTATAATCAGCCGCATCTTATCAAGCTATCTATTGCTGGCTAAACTGAAAGCAAATGAATAATTTTCGGCCATACTTTATAACCTGTCACTTGTTGCTAGTGATTTTGCAGTAGGTTTTCAAGGTAGTATTAAAAATGAGCGAGGGAAATTGTGAAATTCAATTTCAAGTTCGAAAGAGCATAACTGATTTGTGGAAAGATGGAAAATCGTACAGAAATATAGGAAACATTGTTAAAAAATCGCACGCTACTCTTCTGTAAACTAGTATAATTCAACGGGTTCCTATAAAATTCAACTACACTCCGATCGTCCCAAGAAACTGACTCCACGTGAAGAGACCAGTGTTTTTAGACAAATAATTGTAGATCCCAAGAAAAGGCCACCAAAATTAAAAGAAGAAATACGGGAACTATTTTCGAAAAATGATTGTTCACAAACAGTGAGAAATTGTTTACACAGGGCAGGCTATAAAGACTGTGCAGCCAGGAAGAAGCCGTTAATTTCGGAAGCTAATCGCAAAAAGCGGTTAGCTTTTGCTAGTGAACACATTACTAAACCTCCTGAATTTTGAAAATCCGTAATCTTTAGTGATGAACCTAAAATTAACCTTTTTGGGTCTCATGGCAGAACTAAAGTTTGGAGAAAGAAGAATACCGCATTCGATATGAAGAACATTTGTTCCACGGTGAGACAAGGGGTGGCAGTGTTCTGCTTTGGGGATGCATGTCCGCTGGAAGGGTCGGAAATTTATTATTGGTACATGGATCAGCATATTTATCTCAATATTTTGAGTGACCATATATATATATATATATATATATATATATATATATATATATATATATATATATATATATATATATATATATATATATATATGTATATGTACATACATATATATATATATATATATATTATATATATATATATATATATATATATATATATATATATATATATATATATATATATATATATAAATAAATATATATACCAGGTGTACAAGTATGAAATGCGGATTTTTTTTTCTAAAAAAACATGTTAAATTCGGAAGAATGATAAAAAGTGCTTTATTCAAAGTATGCTCCATAGATTGTTATACATTTTTCCCATCTTTCGGGCAATTTGTGAATACCACGCCAGTAAAAATTTTCCCCTTTTGCTGCTAACCATTCATCGAGCTATTTTTTTCACATCTTTGTACGAACCAAACCGCTGCTCTGCAAGTGAGTGACCCATCAATGCAAACAACTGGTAATCGGAAGGAGCCAAGTCTGGTGAGTAAGCCGCATGGGGTAGAACTTCCCAGCTGAGTGCTTCCAACGTGTCGCGAACTGGTTTTGCAGTATGTGATGGAGCATTGTCATGAAGAAAAATTACTTTGTGTTGGCTCTTTCGGTATTCTGGCCTTTTTCAAGCAGCGAACGGTTCAAATCGGTCAATTGTTGTTGGTAACGTTTAGTATTAACTGTTTCCCCAGGTTTTAACAGCTCATAATAGACCACGCCCCTCTGATCCCACCAAACACAGAGCATCGTCTGCGGTCGATGTGGATGCGCCTGGGTCTACACATGATTTTTTGCGCTTGGGATTCTCAAAATAAATCCACTTTTCATCCCCTGTAATTATACGATGCAAAAACGACTTCCTTTTGTATCGAGCGAGCAAAATGTCACACGTGTTTTTGCGCTTTTCCATTTGCCTGTCGTTGTGCACTCATGTGGTACCCATCTACCGGTCTTCTGAATCCTTCCCATCTCTCGTAGCTGACTGGAAACAGCTTGTTGGCTAACGCTCGGCGAGTTGTTTTTGCGTTTGCGAATCATCTTCGTCCAACAATGCTTGCAATTCCACATCTTTGTATTTTTTTGGCGGTTTTCCACGTTCCTTGTCTGCAACATCGAAGTCACCAATTCTGAAACGCCAAAACCATCGTTCACACCTATCTTGCGATGGAGCATGTTCACCATAAGCTTCTCGAAGTAATCGGTATGATTTAACAGCAGTTTTCTTCAAATGTTGTTCGGTATAAATTTCGACATATTGAACACAACACAACACTATGCACACACTTTTATCACTCGTGCGCGTCTGACAGTTGTTGATGACACAACAAAAAGGCGCAGTGTCAATTCTTTATGGCACAAACTGCATTGGTGCACCATCTGTTGTCTGAAATCCGCATTTCATACTTGTATAACTGGTATATATATATATATATATATATATATATATATATAATATATATATATATATTTATATATATATATATATATATATATATATATATATATATATATATATATATATATATATATGTATATATATATATATATATATATATATATATATATATATATATATATATATATATATATATTATATATATATATACGTATATATAGATATAATATATATATATATATATATATATATATATATATATATATATATATATGTAAATATATATATGTATATATATATATATATATATATATATATATATATATATATATATATATATTATATATATATATATACATATATATATAAATATATATATACATACATACATATATATATATATATATATATATATATATATATATATATATATATATATATATTATACATATATATATAAATATATATAGGTATATATATATATATATATATATATATATATATATATATATATATATATATATATCGGTATATATATATATATATATATATATATATATATATATATACATATATATATATATATATATATATATATATATATATATATATATATATATATTAAAACTCCGGGTTTCAATGCGTTCATTTAATAGTACATTTAGCACAGGGGTGCTCAAACGGTCGATCGCGAGTGCTTTTTGAGTCGATCTCGAAAAAAAAATTCCGATATAGAACTATTCACAGATTTTGTTTTAGATAACTAAAACAAAATATAATGAATAAACTACTAAAATTTATTCGATCCACAATTAGGCCAGAATAACCCCCTCATCACTTTCTTTTATAGTAATAACTCCCTGCTATCGGCAAAAGGCGGCTTTATCAAAGGAACGCGCGGTACTTGAAAAGCCGCGTTTTTGATTCCCACCGATTTTTCTAGGAACTTTGGGCGACGTGTTTGACGGGAACATTCGAGACTTCGTTCGCGCCGATATAAATGTTGCGCCTGCAGGAATAGGAGTCAGTCTGAGTTGTAACTTGAAGGCGATACATCGATACAAAGTTTATTAATAAATAGTCCAAAATGAGTGCGGCGAAGAAAAGTAAAACTTATCATTTTAATAACGATTGAGAGGAAGAATTTTTCTTTTGTATGGTAAAGGATAAGTGCATTTGTCTCATTTGCCGTGCGTCAGTTGCAATACCTAAGCGTGGGAACTCAGAGAGGCATCATAAAACGGTTCATAAAAACTATGAAAAGGATTTTCCGTCACAGAGTGAATTAAGAAAACGAAAAGTACATGATTTGATAACCTGTTTGAAAAAAGAACAGACCAGCCAAACAATCAAAAGCTGCAACGATCGCGTCATTTAAAATATCTCATATATTAGCGAAACACAAGAAACCATTTGATGATGGATTGGTTGTGAAGGAAGCATTTATTGAAGCGGGTGAGACTTTATTTGGAGATTTTAAAAATAAAACAGAGATTATGTCTGCTATTAGAGAACTTCAGTTATCCCGACTGTCACAAAGCATGTTGAAGTCATGAGTCAGGACTTGGCAGATAAACTAAAACATGATATCATGGAATGTACATACTTTTCTTTACAGTTCGACGAATCCACCGATATGACAGACGCTGCCCAGCTGTGTATTTTTATTCGAATGGTATTCAATGACATGTCGGCTAAGGAAGAGTTTTTGACAATGATTCCTCTGAAAGGAAAGACCCGTGGCGAAGATGTATATGACGTTTTCTTCAATTTTGTAACAAACTACAAGCTACCAATATATAAACTAGTGTGCATTACAACCGATGGAGCACCAGCAATGACTTGAAACAAAAACGGTTTTGTGGCATTGTGTCGAGCTAATGATGATTTCCCTTCATTTTTCTCCTTCCATTGCATTATACATCAACAAGTTTTGTGTTCAAAAGTTCTAAACATGGAGGAGATTATGGGCATTGCAATAAAAATTCTATCCCTGCACGTAGCTTGCAACGACTGCTCTTTAAATTGCAGTTGGAAGATAGTGAGTCGCTGAACACACTGATTTAGTTCTTCACACGGACGTCAGGTGGTTGAGTCGCGGAAAATTCCTAGAAAGGTTTCAAGAATTATTGCCCGAAATAACAGCTTTTCTGGACGAAAGAGGTGATGACACTCAGATGCTGAAAAACGGAAAATGGCTGACTGATTTGGCATTTTTGGCAGACATCACAATGCATTTAAACACCATTAATTTGCAGCTTCAAGGAAAAGGAAAAACTATTATTGAGATGATTAGCGCAATAAATGCATTCAAAAGTAAATTGCAACTTATGATAGATCAACTGAAAAGAAAGGATCTGAAAAATTTTCCGTCTTTGAAAGCAAGGATTCCTCAGTTGAATTATGATATTTATGAGGCAGAATTATCAAATATTTTGGGCCAATTCGAAATACGTTTTTATGATTTCAGTAAATTGGCAAATATCGCATCATTTATGAGTTATCCTTTTTCGTGTAAAAACATTGAGGAATTAGCTACTGAAATAGCAAGTCAGTTTAAACATGGACTCATGTTCTGTTGAAAATGAGTTAGTGCAGATCAGATATACATCTCAAAGCCACAGCATCTGATACAAAATTCTGGTGTTTTATATCTGAAGATAAATATCCGAATCTAAGGCAAATCGCCCTTCAACCGAAGGCAATGTTTGGGTCAACTTACTTGTGCGAGTCTGCATTTTCTGAAATGAAGATAATTAAGTCAAAATATCGCAAGCGACTAACTAACGAACATATGTGATCATGCTTGCGATTAGCACTCGGTAATTACGTACCATCTTATGAAAAGTATGCTGAGGACATGCAGTGCTACGCTTCAACATCCAAAGTCACTCTTTAGTTAAGTTTAGACACTAGAACTCGTTTGTTTTGTAAGAACCAATAAACTCGCAATTTTGAATAATTATGAGTTTTTTTCATTGACATTTTAGAGCAGACCTACACTTACCTTGACTAAAAAAAATGCATATTGTGCGGAAAACTAATATCTATGCCACGATATACCCTACCTAGACGACAATCCTGCATCACACTTACTTGCAGCCTCTCAGAGTCGATCGATCGTAGTCTAACAATATTGAGGTAGATCGCCAGCAGTTCAAGTTTGAGCACCCCTGATTTAGCATACAAACCACAAAACACTCTTGGAGTCGTCCTGGGTAACTCCAAGGACAAGAGAAAACTGGAAAACCATGGAGTTTACAGCCACAAATTGTACATAGGGCAAACAAAGAAGAATCTCCACCCGGATCCAAGAACATAAATAAGTATCAAAAACAAACAAAACGACTTCAGCTCAATTTTGAGGGATCTAAACATATAGCCTCGATTTCACATTATAAAACACGCATAGTCAGAGAAGCCTTGGAAATCGAAAAGAATAGACAGCTAAATAAACGGGATGATGCACTCAATATCGAGACGGCAACAGTCAGCATAGCGCCGAAGCCCGTAATTACCACTGATACGGGCACCCAGCCGGCAAACACCGATGGATCATTTCAAAGGGATGAGGTTCTCTATATAAAACACTGCTTGAAAAGGATTGTACGAGGAGTGATATATTGATACATATAGATGTGAAGTCTTAACGCGACGTATATTCCTAGTATACACCCCTTTGGGAGGCATTAAGCAGGCTACAGCCATAGAACTCTTTCCATAAAAATACTTGTAGAATAGACTCAAGTCGCGAACCCTTCTTCAATGTTCCAAGTATATATATATATATATATATATATATATATATATATATATATATATATATATATATATATATATATATTATATATATATTTATTTATATATGTATATATATATATATATATATATATATATATATATATATGTATATATATATATATATATATATATATATATATATATATATATATATATATATATATATATATATATATATATAGATCCATATCCATTTCCACGAATATATTCCATTTCAACAACCAGAAAAGTTATAAACAAAATATGTGTTCAGCTCTCGTAAAAAATATTCAGAACATATATAAAGGGGCTTATGGAACTAAGACTGCGGTACGGATTTTATTTCCCCAACCGTGAGCTTTAATCTTAAATTAAAAATTATAGCGGTTCGTATCAAATGGTGCTAAGGTTATTGGCTTTAAATATTTGCTCCCTTAATCGTAAATTGTTTTTTTTTGGTTGTGTTGCAATTGCCTCTTCATCTAGACTAGCTCAAAAGCTCTGAAATGAATTGAATCATGGAATGTCCTAGTTTGGTGATTAATACTACAGCGCTATTAGTGCACGTGCCAAACTTACTGACAATTTTCATCCGGGAAGCCACTATATTCTTTTTCTGAATAAAACCAGAACTAAAAGAAATGGGTAAGCAATTTTGCTAGCCGATTTGAAAAAGCTTGTACTATTAGTGAAAATAATTAATTTGATTCATCCTCGAGGGCGCCACTAACATACACATATTGCTTACACGATCTTTAAAAAACTCATACCAATTTTTTTCTGTAATTTTAAGTTTTTTCGAATTATCTTCATATATTAAGCTTTTTAATTTTCTTCTATATTATTAAAGCTAAGGTAATTACTGTAATACTTTTAGATTAATGGTGACACCGGAAACAACGAAAGCTTCTTGGAAGTTAAACGAAAATCTATTGGAGTTGTCATTTATTTACAGAAAATATATATTAAAGAAAAGGATGTTGTACTGATATGTTGCCGCAACAATACAGATAATATTATTCCAGCTCTAGCTGGCTGGTACCTTGGTGCTTTGGTTGCTTCGATAGACCCTAGACAGACTATTGCAGATATTAAACATTCCGTCGAACTGGTTGAGCCTAAAGTAATTTTCGTTATTGAAGATGCCTTATCATTAGTAGAAAAAAAGTCTGGAAAAATCTAATTTAGGTCCGAAAATGATTGTTATCGGAAATTCAGAAAAATATCCTAGAATGCATGATATGGAAATTGGAATTGAAGAAGAAAAACATTTTAAGCCAGTAAAACAAAAAGGTTCAGACATCGCCGGAATACTTTTTAGCAGTGGAACCACTTCGTTACCCAAGGGAATTTACTTGCCAAATTCATATGTTTTGAATGCTTCTTATGGGGTAGTTCAGTAAGTCTTTATAGTTATATCTCAGCTTTATGGAACATACATTTTTTTTAGAAGAGACATACGTATATTTATATTAAGGCTAGCATGTGTGAAAATTATAATTGAACAAATGCTGATAATTATAATTAGTGCGACAGATAAGCCTGTTTATCACCACACTTTTTTGTAAATCATGGAATTAAACTAGATATAGACACTCCCATTTCCTTCTCCTGGTTTTTGCACAATGCTTAGTTTTTTTCACAGAGACCTAGGCATACACAGCTGCGCGCCAATAAGAGGACGTAAATAAAATTAAAATTCTGTGTACTTACCACTTAGAAGAAGATATTCATCCTATTGATATCCAAAATTAATTTCATACCTCTAAATTCAGTCTTAAACGTATTGTCTCAGGATAAGTCAATAAAATTTTCTTCTTCTGCAAGAGTAAATTCAGATGAAGGTCTGGTATTAATTGATTATACGCATATTTACCGATTTTATAATTTTAAAAGTAATTCATGAACCAGGAGAATGGCTATAATAAGTGTTTTTCAAAAATAGATATCGTACCTTGACAGAAACATGCTTTCTTTTCCATAGTTTTAGTTCTTTATAAATACTGAAATTTTCTCAATCGACTCTAAAAGGTGCATGTTACTTTCTTGCAGTTTGAAATTAGAAGAATTTATTATTTTAGAAATATCACATAAATATGCTGATTTTATCACAAATCTTACATCCAATTCAATTCGATTCAAAAAATTCAGTATATGTGTGGTTTTCTTCTTTAAGAAAAACATAAGTTTTCGGTCGCAGTTGAAACGTACAAGGTAAAACATCACCACGAAAGAATCATCATAAAGTACTCCAGTACAACAAAGACGTGTGCTCAGACCGTTTTTAAAAAGTTTACTACTTTGACTGCATATTCTAAGACCTGATTCAATACAGTACTTTGCTACACGCTGTGAATATAACTCGATGGATCCAGAGTAAGTCGGGAACTTTACTTTGAAAATAAAGGCCTGCACTCTTTTATAACAACCAAACCTAAGATATTCTAACTCACTTATTCTAGAATATAAAAGTATCAAGGATCTTGAAGATGAGTTAAGTCTAAGCCCCAGCAGTGATACTTTTACAAAAGTGATCCTAAATAATATTATTACCATCTATAAACTATACGTAGCAAATCGAGTGAGCACCATTATTATTAATTACATTATCCAATATCCATTACATTATCCAGCTGCAACACAAAATTCTTTCCTTACATTTTTTCAAAATAATCATTGAAGTTCTCGGCCATATACTATATTGTGTATCTGATTGTGTTTTTATAAAAAGGTATTTTTTTAAAGTAGCTTCTCAGTACACTCACCTATCATACCGTGTACCATATCTACAGTAACCGGTAGAACGAGTGCTTCTGCGATGGTATGAGGCTTACATTTTGCGATTCTATGAGATAGATATTCTAAAAGCATTGCTTGGTATCGATGTATGCTTACAAAAATTACCTTTTTGTTGAGTTACTAACTCTTTCACTTTCCTGTAAAGTAATCACGAGCTTTTCTAACTATAATGGGATGTTTGTCTACTCGTTGTGAATATAACTCGATGGATCCAGAGTGAGTGAGAGACTTAATTTCGAACAACCAAACATGACATGAATACCATGAATAGATATACCAACTCACTTATTCTCGAATATAAAAGTATCAAGGATCTTGAAGAGGAGTTAAGTCTAAGCACCAGCAGTGAAACTTTTACAAAAGTGATCCTGTATAATGTTATTACCATCTATAAACTATAGGTAGCAAATCAAGTGAGCACCATTATTATTACCTGTGACATTATCCAGCTGCAACCCAAAATTATATTGTATAAATAATTTATTATATTTTTTCAAAATAATCATTGAAGTACCTGTACTATACTGTGTAACTGATGGCGTTATTGAAAAAAGACACTTTTGAAAGCAAGTTCTCAGTACACTCACCGTTCATACTGTGTACCATATCTACAGTATCCACTAGAACGAGTTCTCTGCGTTGGTATGAGGCAACACGGTAGTTGCGATCAATAGGTCTGATTATATTAAGAAAAGATTAGATTTCCTTAACTCAGATAAATACTATATTCTAAATCATAATTATACAGACCAATTTCAACGAAAAATTAAAAATTGTATTAAAAATTGTAAAAGTTTAATGACAGAGATGTCACTAGGTTCACAATAATGAACCCACAGCCTCCAAAATTATATTCATTAATTAAACTTCATAAACCAGGATATCCTATTAGACCAGTAGTCTCATTCTTTTCAGTACCATCCTACAAAATATCTAAAAAACTAATAGAGATTATCCAAACATATACGCAGTTTTCAGGGAAATATCCAATTAAAAACTCATTCGAGTTAGTAAACAAAATTAAAAATATTCATTTATCAAATAACACGAAACTAATTTCGTTTGATGTCACTAATCTCTTCCTCAGTATCCCAGCTAAAGATACAATTATACTAGTAGAAAAACTGTTAAATAACTAATCAGTTAATTGTATCAAAAAACATGAAATATTAAACTTATAATCTTTTATACCAGCACGGAAGGCTTAATTATGGGAAACTCTTTGAGCCCGTTATTCGCCGAAACATTTCTAGATTCGTTAGAAAACCAAATGAATAAACATCCCTTTTTTAAACATTTCGTATATTGGTACCGATATGTTGATGATGTTTTAGCTTGTTTTACGGGTACAGAAAGGCAAGTACACATTTTTCTTGATTTTATTAATAACCTTCACGCAAATATAAATTTTACAATTGAACTAACAATAGCTTAAACTTTTTAGATCTAACAATTCAAAGATAGAATAATACATCAATTTTCAGTATTCCATAAACCATCTCATACTGACACAACCATAAACAATTCTTCCTGTCATCCAATTCAACATAAATTGGCAGCTTTTCACAGTATGATTCATAGGCTAGTATCTCTCCCCCTTAATAAAATGAATTTTCCGATAGAACTTAACATCATCAAACAAATCGCACTTATTCATTAAATTTAGTCGATAAAATCCTACAAAAAAAGTTATATAAAAAAACCATCGATATGATTTATCCTAATAGCAAAAAAAAGCAAACAATTACAAAGTTATATCTTATATAGGTTACTCGAGTTCAAAAATAGGTAAAATCCTCAACAGTATAGACATTAAAGTAGCTGACAACACTAACAATTCTTTAGGCAGATTTATTAAAAATAGTAAAACTAAAACGGATAATCTTAAAAAATCAGGATTTATCAACTAAATTGCGGAGATTGTGACAAAACTTACATAGACCAGACTGGTAGATATTTTGGTAAAAGATTAGATTTTTTTTATTTTTTTTTATACAGGGAGAAATCCGCCTTATGGATTTCTGGAGCAGTCTGCGTCACCGTAAGGGTGCCCCAAAGTGCTCCAGGTATGTGGGGCTCACCGACCTGAAGGGTTGGCATACCCACTAAAACTCCTTGTGAGCTGGGAAAACCCTCTACTCCTTTTACAATTCTGGTTTGTCAATGTCTAGATATTTGATGTATTCTAACTCTTAATTTTCTAATATGTGGATCTAACCTCTCTTAACCTAACTTAATGCTAACTTAACCTAATTCCCCATTTTCCGGGGATGTGGTGTTATAATTGTGTTAGTCATGTGTGTTGTTTACACTTTTTAAAACTGAAGGAGTTGCTCAACTAAACTACGGCCTTATTTGATCAAGGGTAGTCCATGTTGAATCTACTGTTAGTTAGTCTAGTTGTAGAATGTCCGTTGGTCGTAAGTATTGATTGCCGATATTTACGTTGCCTCTGAAAGTGTTCGCTATCTCGGGGGAAGCGAAGCTGGGCATTACGCGTGAATTCTTTTATCGTGGGCATTTCAAACTCCCTGTGCAACTGATTGTTGCGGACGAACCAGGGAGCTCCTGCTATGATACGGAGGGCTTTATTTTGGACTGTCTGGACTTTGATCCGATGAGTTTTGGACATCTGGCACCAGGCCTGACAGGCGTACGTAAGTCCGGCCCTGATTATCGATTTGTAAATTAGTAACTTGTTGTTAGTTGATAACTTACTACGATGATTCAGGAGCGGATACAGCTTCCCTAGAAGCTGATTTCCCTTACGCACGACCATAGGCACTTGGTCCTTCCATACGAGCCGTTTGTCGTACAGAAGGCCCAGGTACTTGATGTTGTTGGCTCATCGGAGCCTAGTTCCATTCAGTGAGAGTTGAGGAGGGGGTATGCGGAAGCCTTTTCCAAAGATTATGGCCTGGGTTTTGGCTGGATTGACCTTAATCCTCCATCGGTCAAACCAGTCGGAGAGGCGCGTTAGATGAAGTTGAAGTCGGGCCGTGATGTGATCAATTCTCGCTGCAGAAGCGGTAATGGCCGTATCGTCAGCGTACAATTGGAGGTTGGTGAATCGATCCTTAGGGATATCGGACGAGAAGATATTGAAGAGGTGCGGGGATAAGGCGGAGCCTTGTGGGACTCCGTTCCTTATTCCCTTTACCTCGGACAGGGATTGTTCGACACGGACTTGGAAAGTCCTATCGGAGAGGAATGATTGAACCAGAGTTCTTAGGTGAGAAGGGTAGCCAAAACGGATAAGCTTAAGAATTAAGCCTTCATGCCAGACTTTATCGAATGCTTTGGAAATGTCAAGGAAAACAACGCCAACCCGGAAACCGCGGTTGAAACTGCTGGAGATGTACTGTGCCAGTTTCGTGGCGTGATGAATGGTACCATGCTTTGGTTGAAAGCCGAATTGTTCATCAGGGATGATGTTGAGTTCGGTGCTTTTGTCTCTGATTTCCTCAAGGATAACCCTCTCGGCCACCTTGCCCAATGTTGGTATTAGGCTAATTGGCCGGTAGCTGACAGCCTCGTGGGAAGGAGAGCCAGGCTTCCAAATCATCACAATTTCGGCTTTCTTCCAAGAAATGGGAAAATACCTGAGTCGGAAAATGCCATTGCTGATGTTGGTAATCTCTGAGATCTGCTTAGGAGGAAGCTCCTTTAGAGATTTGGCAGAGATTTTATCATGGCCTGGGGCTTTCTAAATTGAGCGGGTCTGAAAGATAGACTTGACTATTTGCGGAGTCGTAAAGATCCGCACGGGAGGAAGTGGGGTTTGATTGAAGATGCGAATGGCTTGGACCACCCCCGCATCTTTGCCGAATCGTGGGTGAGTGTGAGGGTTTGGTTGAAACCTGTCCTCGAGCATTTCTGCAAATAGACCTGCCTTCTCTAGAGGGGAAGACGCGGTGCCATTCTCGTGATGTAACGAGGGAATTTGGCTAGGTCCGTTATTGGAGACGGCTCTCGCCATTCTCTAGACGGGTGTGGTATCAGGGTTTAAGTCTTCGAGTTTGGAGTTCCATCTATCGTTATGAAATTGATAGAGGGCTTCTCTGACTATTTCAGTATGTTGATTTGCGAGCCTTTTGATGTAAGGGTCGCCCCTCCTTGTAGCTCTCCGCCAGATGCGGTTTTTCTCCCGGATTAGTTCCTTGATGTGGGCGGGAAGTTTGCCCTGCATCTGATTAGATGAACACTATAAACGTTTTTTCAAAGAAAAAACCGAATCCAATTATGCCAAACATCTAATCGAGAATGGTCACACCTTTAATAATTTCAAAATTCTACACAATGAGAACAATAGCCAAAGATTAAACCCAATTGAGTCTCTAGAGACAAAGAAACTTAAAAATTCGAGCCGTCTATTAAACGATCAGGTAGACCTTAATAATTCCCCTTTGTTAAATATTTTCTATTAATAGTTAATTTGTTTATGGTAAAAATAAATTTTCTTTTCTTGCTTCTACTTATATATTAACATCTTTACTCTTTAATGTTCAGTAACTTAGAATGTAACGTCTGAAGGAGCTACTGTGATAGCGAAACATGTTACGGTGTATTAAAGATATAGTGGAAAGTTTGTGTAAATAATTGTTTTATTTTTTGACATTTCACATAATACTTATATTTTGCGATTCGATGAGCTAGATGCTCGCAAAGCATTGCTTAGTATCGATGCATGCTCATAAAAACAACCTTTTATTGAGTTATCAAGTTTTTCACTTTCCTGTAAAGTAGTTACGAGCTTTTCTAACCATGATGGGATGACTGTCTTTTAAATAATAATTTTATATACAATACATACTGCTGCCTTTTTCCCACTCCGACTTTTGTCGATGTAAATCCAAAGTCGTACTTTCCCTTCAAAATCTAGCCACTTATTGACGGTGTATATACTTTATTCTTACTCTCAGCAGGCTTATTACTATTTAATAAAAACCAATCCCTTTTACAAAAATACATATAAAAAGAAATCCTTTAAAACTTTCATTTAATTTCAACCCTATTCAGTAGACACAATGTTCGGAAACTCAACGCTAAGACCACGCGAAACAGCTGTTCGAGAAACTAATAAAAAACACAGGTCAACATTTGATCTAAAAAAAAACACTCGGAGCGGTCCTTATAGGGTTTTTGGGGTCGCTGATTATGATGAGCGGGTTGGTTAACCTTCATCACATCAGATTCAAGGTCATTTGAAGGTCAAATAGAGAAAAAACCGTAGAAAAATCTGAAAAATTTCATGCGTATGTTTTTGAGGTCCCTGAATCCGAATCCGTAGTTTGTTTAACCTTACGCCTTTTCCCAGAGGTCATTTGAAGGTCAAATATAGAAAAAATCGTGGAAAAAATCTGAAAAAATTCAGCTATTATTTTTTCAGATTATTCAGTTCAAATCCTGCATGATCTTATGCTCAAAAGATATACGGTGGTCATTTTAAGTATCTTTGTATATATATTTGGAGTTTTACTTTGACAATAAAATGCTTTTTCATTCCTCGCGAAATTATTTATTCTCTTCTTTTTTATAAATTTAGCTCAGTCTCGCTTTAAACTCCAGTATTAAGGTTTAGTTACACCCAGGGCACCTCCACGGGGTGACGGTGGGCAACGGAGTTGTCTCACTATCCGGCAAAGTCCCTGGGTTACGGCGTTTATGCCGTCATGGCAACTACTCCTAAAAAAATTACGAGACAGGGTCCCGGAAACCCAGAATCGGCGGCTGGTCAGGGTGGGAAAGCGGTCCCGCAGGCATCGTCATCATGCGACCGTAGCTCTACATTGGTGGGAAACTTGGCCTATGTAGAGTCAAATGCTACAAGAAATTCGTCATGTTCCATTAAACTCGACAATTTTTGTGTTGTTTGTGGGTAGTATATTCCACAAAAGAAATTCATGTTTTCAGATTCGTTAAAAGTAAAATATCACCAAATTTATCATATTGATACAAGCTCATTGGATAACTTCTACACACCAAAATCTATATGTCATAAATGCCGCAATGTTCTATATAGAATACAACCAGGTATTTTCTCGGCCAATGATATGGAGACCCCCAATAGACCATACCACCGATTGTTACTTCTGCTTAACAAACTTGAAAAGGTACAACCGAAAGAATAAGGATTCTATTTCATATGCACGTGTAACATCTGTGACTTTACCAGTTCTCATTGAAACAAATTCTGATCATATCATGGAAATTAATGAATTGGGACATTTAATCAAAACGAATTAAGTGATCTGTGCAGAGACTTGGGACTCTCGAAAGATAGATCAGAGCTTTTAGCATCTAGGCTAAAAGAAAAAAATTGTCTATCCACAGGAACAAAAATTTCAGTCTATCGTTCGAGAGAACGTCCATTCAGAAAATATTTTACTAAAATGAATAATCTAGTCTATTGTCATAATATTAAAGGGTTAGTGCAAGAATACGGTATAGAATACACAGCAAGTGATTGACGACTGTTTATAGATTCTTCAAAAAGAAGCTTAAAAGCTATCTTGTTACATAATGGAAATATTTATGCACCTTTACTAGTCGCTCATTCTGTTGTATTAGATGAAGAATACCATAATTTTGAGTTGCTATTTCAAAAATTGAATTACGATCAAAACCAGTGGGAACTTTGTGGGGACTTAAAGATATTTACAATATTACTGGGACAGCAATCTGGAAACACTTCTTATCCGTGCTTTATTTGTGAGTGGAATAGTCGGGCTCGAGATGAGCATTATGTGAGGAAAGACTGGCTGTTGAGACAAGAATTAATTCCAGGTGAAAAAAACATCATATGTCCAAGTTTGATATCAACCAATAAGGTCCTACTTCCACCTTTGCATATCAAACTAGGTATTGCAAAGCAACTTGTCAAGGCCATGAGCCGAAACGAAAATCCTGCTTTCATGCATATTTTTAAAGTACTACCTAATCTTTCTGAAGCTAAAATAAAAGAGGGCATATTTACTAGACCACAAATAATTAAGAGACCTCCTAAAAAATTATGCATTTGAGAGGAAAATGAATGCCAAAGAAAAAGCAGCATGGCAAAGTTTTAGAGAAGCGACAAATAAATTTCTTGGAAATCATAAAGACCCTAATTACAAAAATATTGTTGGAAATTTAGTACAAAATTATAAAGAAATGGGGTGTTTAATGAGTCTGAAACTGCATTTTCTCCATTCACACCTTGATTGGTTCCCTGAAAATCTCGGAGATTTTAGCGAAGAACATGGAGAAAGGATGCATCAAGACAAATTTGAAAAAAGGTATCAGGGCAAATTATTGCTGGAGCCTGAAGCGAGAATCAAATAAATCTCATAAAAGAAAAGAAAGTCGAAGATCATTTCACGAGAAACAAAAGCGTTCTCGTTTAGAGTAGTACTTCAAACATGCTTTGATAAATACTAAAAGAAGCAAACTCTTATGCTTGATTCATATTAAATACTGACTGCGCGATTTCGAAAATCTACTTGGACACTCGAGACTCTTTACGAAGTATGAGTCGAATCATTTTTAGTAGTTAACTTACGCATTGAGGTATTATATAAGACAATATGAGAGTATAAGTAGATATAAGGATTACTGTACAAGTAAGTTATTGGGTTCAAAGGTATTGGGTATTAGAGTTTCTTTGTCGACAAGGATTAAGTATTGAAGTATACAGATTAAGGGTTACTTGATAACAAAGTTGTTCGACATTAGAATTATTAATTTGAAATGTATTGGGAATTGAGTTATAAAACGAAATTTAAACATATCATAGCGCACAATGTTTCATTTATACCTCAAGAAACACAGTCGGGCTGGACTTTAAATTTACTAGATATATGGAACGAACATCGAGAGTACAAAAATTAGGTCAAATTTTTTTTTAGATTTTAAAAGTCTATTTCACAGTCATAAAACTAGTCAAAATATTTGTATAGTCTATTTTTGATATGAACAATATTTTAAGTTTTACTAATAAGTACCTTTAAACAGTATTAAAACATTTGCTTGCATCAGTCTACCTGCCATTATTTAGCTTATGTTTCACATATTAATTCTCTTGTAATGACCGAGCAGCATAAAAGACATTTTTGATTGTGATATATTAACTTAAATGTAAAATGATATGTATAAGATATAATCAATAAAAATATACCGTAAATTAATCTCTGTATGCTTCGCAAGTGTACGATAAAAACAAAATTAAATTTAACAACGCAAAATGACCATACATATTTTTCAAATAAACATAAACTGATGATGAAATGACCTCTGAAAGGCGGCTTGAGTCAAACAACTCAGGGACCTCAAAAACATACGCATGAATTTTTTCAGATTTTTTCCACGATTTTTTCTCTATTTGACCTTCAAATGACCTTTGGGAAAAGGCGTAAGGTCAAACAAACTACGGATTCGAACTCAGAGACCTCAAAAACATACGCATAAATTTTTTCAGATTTTTCCTACGGTTTTTTCTCTATTTGACCTTCAAATGACCTTGAATCTGATGTGATGAAGGTTAACCAACCCGCTCATCGTAATCAGCGACCCAAAAACCCCATAAGGACCATACCGCTCCGAGTTATTTTTTTAGATCAAATGTTGACCAGTGAAATCGAAAGTAAATATTTCTAAAGACCTCTGCTGCAGTTGCGTAACTAAGTTTAAGAAGCGGATGGGAGTATATGGATACAAGAAGCTACTCTTTAAGAAAAAGAAGAGAACACTACTACTCATAGAGGGGAAGGGCGCCAATAGATAAATTAGGGGGTGCCAAACGACAACCATGGAGCGAAATCAGTTGCTAAAAAACCCTCTCGCACTGAAACTTTAAAAGCTGAGACACTCATAAGACAGTAAACTATAAGTCGATAACTGTGGAGGTGGAGGGCGATTTTTAACAAAAAAGAACCCCAAACTGCAATGGGACTCTGAAAACTTATACTCAATTCCGTTTCGAAGGGGCATATTTTTACATCTATATGTGAGGGGGAATAAGCCGTAATTTTGCGGATATTACTAGTTTACACCAGATCCTGTCACATTGAAGAAAATGAAAAAAATACGACGTTGTTACTATATTGCCCCCCCCCCCCCAGGAGAGGGAAGAAACCACTAACGTATAGCCTTTATTACTTTCCAGAATATTCCAGAAATGATTTGAAAAAATATAAAAAACTTTCAGCCCATCGACTAATAGTCGTCAAGCAATAGTTATTTACATTACAGATTTGTAAAACGGTATTTTGTATAGTGAGTAAGCAGGTTTCGGTACTTTTATATTAATATAAAAATAATAAATAAATAACTTCTTATTATGGCAGTATTGGTATAACTAAAAACGAAAAAAATCGTATTTTTAGAAGTTACGAAAGTGTTCTTCGTATTTGCTGAGCCATCCCAAGACGCGTTTCGCCGTATCACGGCTCATCAGCTGGGCTAGGTTCAGCAAATACGAGAACACATCTTTAGTCCTTTATCCAAATAACTAACGGAAAACTATAACAAATAGATGCTTATACTGCACTCTGTCGGTGACGTACTAAGTATATTCAAGCAGAGTAGCACAGAAGCTCAAGAAAGGTGCGTTTCTGCAATAAGTTGCCAGCCGTGCTGTGCCGCTCTGCTTGAATAGACTTAGTAAGTCACCGACAGAGTGCAGTATAAACATCTATTTGTTATAACTTCTTATTAGTTAAAATTTGTATGACAGACATTGTCTTGATAACGTTAGGCAAAGATTACTTGCATGACTTGTCTTATCTCACATCATGTTGCGCTTGTACGATAAAATATATTTTTCATGCATAATAGCTATTTTTGGTTTATATTAAATGATTGGAAAATGATTATTTCCCAAACAAATACCTAAAAAAAATTCCCAATAAGTCAGAAGAGCCGTATCATATTTTTTAAGTTTATTGAACAGGAATAATGAGAGGCAACAGAACAAAAGTACTATGGTGTTCCGCTGCTACAAAAGTTACCAAAGAAATACTTTTAATTTTAGACATGGTCATGCCAAACCAGGAGTTGCTTTCCATTCTTCAACGCTTTTTTGGGTATCAGCATGGACAATGACTGGCATGTGTATATCCACAGGAACTACAAAAGTTATATCTTCTAATATTACTGGCCAAAAGTTTTTACAATTTATTGACAAATACAAGGTAAATAATATATTCCCAATAGTTGTTAAACTAAATTAGAGATTTAATATGGCGAAAATATTCATCGGTGAGAATTATTCTAAAGTATTCACCTATAATTATCTAATTAGATTGTTCAGTCTCAAGTAAATTCATTTTTGGTAACAGTAAAAATTATAATGTTCGAGGAAACCTTTGAAAGAGGCCTTAGTGTTTTTCTTGCCATAAAACGTGACTTCAAGAGACACTAAATTATATAATCGAATTATTCGCTCCGTTTATACAATTAAGATTAATAATTGTCATAATTTAGGTACTTTCTGTAAAAATACGGTTGGACCTGTATTTTCGAATATTTTAATTGACTAGTCTGAGATGCTTAAAAATATTTAAGGTATGTTTCATCATCGTAGTTTGAAGCGTAATATAGCTTTTGACTATTTTCACAAAAAATTTACCCAGGCACAACCCCGCAAATAAAATACTAAATTCGACATTTTCGCACTAAATAATAACTTACTCCAAGCGTCACAACTCGATATTTTAAATGATAAGATTTTAAACACAAAAAAAATTAAGCCTGGGTGGGCTTTAGAAATGTTTGCAACTAATACCTTACTTTACTATCTACATATTATTTCTGCAGAAATTGAAATAATAAAAGATGATATCATTATTAAATAATTGGACAGAAAAATCTCTCCTTTAACGTCTAATCTAAATATGTTTAAAATTCGTTCATTATCGAACCAAAAGAAAGTAAATATTCTTAGGAAACTATCGATGCTGGCTCTTTACTCCCTTCCTCTGAAGCAATATGTTTCAAAAACTATGAGATCCTAAAACATCAGAAAGTGTGAACATCTCGGATGATGATTTTTGTTTACGAGTTTCCCGTATCAAGGGAAATAAAAATAGATCCTGAGAATATCAACATGGTATTGGTAGTTGACAATTTTATTACATTAACCTACTATTCAGTGAGGCGAAAGTTTTCATTTCTAATACTAACTGGAAACAATTTTTGCAAAATTGTCTTAGATTTTGAACTGGATGATGTTTTGTAACTTAAGAAATACCGAGTAAAATTTAACGCTAAACTTTTTTCTAAAGATATGTTATAGATATAATATATATATATATATATATATATATATATATATATATATATATATATATATATATATATATATATAATTAACTTCCTAAATAATTTGCATTCTAACATTAAATTCACCTTAGAATTAGAAACCAATAACTTTATAAATTACTTAGACATATCTGTATCAAAAGTGACCAATAAACATGATTTCTCGATTTTTCACAAGCCTTCACATACTGACACAGTCTTAGACAATAGTTCATACCACCCTTATACTTATATATACTTATATACTTATACAAAATGGCAGCATTTAACTCTTTCATACATAGACTGTTACATATTGCTATGACTAAAACTAATTTTAACAAAGAATTCAATATAACCAAACAAATAGAAATTAATAATGGATATGACCGTAGCATTATAGATAATATTTTGAATAAAAAATCGTCTAAATAAACAATCTCTCTAATTTATCCCACCATTAATGTCAAAAAAGGGAAATTTAGCATACTTATGTACACAGGGAAAATAACTAGAATAATTTCAAAACATTTAACAAAAAGGAACAATAAAATAGCATTTAAAATCAGTAATACATAGGGAATATAATTTTGAATAACAAAACCAAATCTAATAAATCCTTAAAATCAGGAGTTTATTTATTAAATTGTGGATCTTGTACTAAAACCTACGTAGGACAAACTGGTAGATCTTTTAAGACTCGCATTAAAGAACATAAACAAAGTTATTTGAAAAACAAGAACAAATCACATCATATAATAAACGTATCCCACAATTTTGATGGTACATTCAAAATCCTACATGCCGAAAATAAATCTAAAAAATTAAATATGTTTGAATGTCTTGAAATTAACAAACGGAAAAACTTCAATCTATTATTAAACGAACAGGTAGAAATCATTCACCCTTACTTAATATTTATTAGTTCTCAGAAATAGTACCACAGATTTGCATCTTTAAAATAACTTTGTCAGTAAACAATATAATAAAACGATTAACATCTTATGTAATTATATAATATGTATGTAAATAATGTAAATTAAGGATAGTTTTAAGCAGTATATAACCAGTATTATAACCAAACCTTTTTCTTTCTAATTCACTTCCGAAGAAGCCATTGTATGGTGAAACAATTGTCAAGCCATTTTAAATATATTGTTTTTATATAATTTCAAATTCTTTATGCTTATTATTATTTAGATACAAAAAAATCGCCACGTGTCTAGTCTGTAAGGTGGATATGATACAGCATCACTAAACCTAGGCTGTCTGTATTAAATGTTAATATGTCCTTCTGAGTTGACAATTTTACCACGTTCTAAGAATTCAAGATGAAGTAAGCCATCGCAATCTTAAATAATTGTAATCTTAAAATTTCCTAGGAGGTTCCATTTCGTAAGGTAGATGGGATATTACGTCACTGAATCTAGTTTGTGTGTGTTAAATGACAACATATCCTTTTGAATTGACAATGTTACCACTTTTTAAGAATTTGAAATAAACTATGTCATCGCAATCTGAGAAAATGGTAATATCAGAATTTCCTGGTTGACAGAACTGTTTCGAATTTTTTTTTGGTTTGGGGAAACGTTAGGGTTAATAGCCCATAAACTGACGTTTCACTTCAGGATATACCTATAACTTGTCACCGGTCAGAGATTTGTGGAGAGAAGCATCATCTTCTGCCATATAGCGAGCTTCAAGTAGCTCGTAAGTTATTATTCAGCACATCCCTATATTCAGCACATTATATGATGTACTCTTTCTTATAAAATAACCACTCTTTCGGCAATATCAAGTTGCTTACACCGGCCACCACTAGGCCAGATGCAGACATTAGTCATGTCGTGCTTATGTGATCCTTCAGATTTGTTTCACCAGGATCCCTCTCTTTTATAGTCTTGTCCGCATCAGAACTGTACCTACATTACCACCCGGATTAGGTTGACGGCCTTTCATCGTGGTTGTCAATAGGAACTACACACTCCACAGTGAGAAATTCAATAACATGCCGACAATCGCCACTAGGGGAACTTATAAAATGGTTTGTTACGTTATAAAAATTACGGTCATATGGACATTAGTTTTCAATACTCCTTCCTATATTATCTGCAGTTTGTAGGACATTGGATATTACCTACTCGTCAACAATTGACAAGAAAAGTATTCCAAGCAACTACCGATCAAAAAGATCGATAGTTATCGGAAAAGCTCAGCGCCTACCAATATGACTTTCGTTAGCAACTTAGGAACAAAGGTATACGACCTTGTTGAACACGACAGATTGTTATTATGATTAGTCTGCAAAGTTTTATTTCCACCTTTCAAATTTTATCAATGGTGGCTCTTTGCTAACAGTAATTTGCCGATTTATATTTCTTTTTTCTTACTGTTAACGTCCATGTGCCCCAGGAAAGTTGGAAACTTGGCTTGATCATGTTATAGGCATAGCAAAGCCATCTTCTTAAATGCTAATTGTTCGATTTTGTATACTTTTAAGTTCAAATTCATTCATCTGTTCTTTCATGTTTCATTAATGTAGCTTGCTTGCAGGATTCAGAAGTAGGACTCGTACAACAGGCCTCAAAAAAATTATGTTTTTCGATATTACGAGTAATTAAGTTGAATATACGATAAACAGGGACTTTTGGAATTGGAGGTTTAGAAATTTATTTTATCTGAGACTAATAAAACCACTTATAGGAACGTGTATTCAACTTCATAAATTTAGAAACCATAAAAACGTAGCAGTTTGAATAGCTATGCTAATATGTTCGCTAAGCGGTTTGAATAGATATGCTAATATAAAAAGCTAAATTTCACTATGCTAATATTTTCACCATATGTCAAAAATTAAGTGGCTACTGAGTAACTTGCCATAAGATTTAATTCAGTATCTTCGATTACTTATTACTTACAGTCCCAAGATATAATATGATTTAATTAAGAATGACTGACTATTCGCCGTTGATATAAAAATTACACATGACACGTATGGATGGCACTCATCGAACCACTACTTGAGAATATTGAATCATTCTCCTTACTTCAACATGTAAAGTATTTTTCTGACATTTGGAATGCATCCACCGATGGTTAACTGCCGGCTTGTCTACCCTTACTCATGATGATTATAATTATACTAGCAGTGCCCGCGGCTCCGCTCGCGTGCATTTAATTCACAACTATGGTCACTGCTTATTCCTTATGTTATCTAACGTAATAAAATATCTACCATTATTTCCCCTTATCTCCCATTATTTCTCCTTATCTCCCATTACCTCTACATAATTTCCATTATCTAGGCTTATCTCTGTTCATCTCCCATTATTTCTCCTTATCTCCCATTATTTCCCCTTATCTCCCATTATCTCACCTTATCTCCCATTATTTCTCCTTATCTCCCATTATCTCGCCATAACTCCCATTATCTAGACTTATCTTTGCTTACCTCCCATTATTTCTCCTTATCTCCCATTATTTGTACTTATCTACCATTATCTAGGCTTATATCAAATTATATAGAACATACGTATAAATTTATAAATACACGTAAATTGGATAAGTGGTTCTCCAGTGATAAGCGCACTAACGGACAGACAGACAGAGAGACGTTGCATTTTATATATATTATATTCTTTGCAACATGATATTGTTCCATATTTAATGGTTTAGGCAGCGTATTGCAAGAGAACGCGCTAACGGTAACCTTTTTTCCGACTTGATTCACTATTAACGTCACTGCTTATTCTTTATGTTACCTAACGCAATAAAATATATCCTATAATCTCGCCAGAGAACATATGTATGTTTTTAAAAAAAAAGCACGTAACGCATTAACGGACAGACAGACTGTCGTTGCATTTTATTTATATTATACATAGATAACCCGGCCAGAGAACATATGTATGTTTTAAAAAAAAGCACGTAAATCGGATAAGTGGTTCTCCAGTGATAAGCGCACTAACGAACAAACAGACAGACAGGCAGACAGACAGAGAGATGTTGCATTTTATATATATTAAAGATAGAAGATTATAGATAACCTGGCCAGAGACCAAATGTATGAATTAAAAAAAAAACACGTAAATCGGATAAGTGGTTCTCGTGTGATAAACGCACTAATGGACAGCCAGACAGACAGAGAGACATTGGATTTTATACATATTATAGATTATAGATATTCTCTGCTACATAATATTGTTCCATATTTAATTGTTTAGGCTGTGTATTGCAAGAGAAAGCGCTAGCAACAAACTTTTTCCGACTTCATTCACTATTATCGTCACTGCTCATTCCTTATGATACTTATCGTAAAAAAAAAAGTACGTGAATCGGATAAGCGCACTAACGGATAGACAGACAGACAGACAGAGATGCGTTGCATTTTATATATATTATAGATGTAATAAAATATATATCTATAACCTGGTCAAAGAACATATATATGAATTTAAAAAATCCCGTAAATCGGATAAGTGGTTCTTGAGGGATAAGCGCACTAATGGACAGACAGACAGAGAGACGTTGCATTTTATATATATTATAGATATAGATTATTATTATTATATAATCTGTCCAAAGAATATATGTATGAATTTAAAAGAAGATACGTAAATCGGATAAGTAGTTCTCGCATGATAAAAGCACTAATAGACAGACAGACAGACAGAGAGACATTGCATTATATATATATATATATATATATATATATATATATATATATATATATATATATATATATATATATATATTATAGATTATAGATATTCTCTGCTACATAATATTATTCCATATTTAATGGTTTAGGCTGTGTATTGCAAGGGAACGCGTTAGCGGCAAACTTTTTTGCGACTTCATTCACTATTATCGTCACTGCTCATTCCTTATGCTACCTATCGAAATAAAATATAGCCTATAACCTGGCCAGAAAACATATATGTGTTTAAAAAAAAGTACGTAAATCGGATAAGTGGTTCTCCAGTGATAAGCGCACTAACGGACAGACAGACAGACAGAGAGACGTTGCATTTTATATATATTATATTCTTTGCAACATGATATTGTTCCATATTTAATGGTTTAGGCAGCGTATTGCAAGAGAACGCGCTAACGGTAACCTTTTTTCCGACTTGATTCACTATTAACGTCACTACTTATTCTTTATGTTACCTAACGCAATAAAATATATCCTATAATCTCGCCAGAGAACATATGTATGTTTTTAAAAAAAAAGCACGTAACGCATTAACGGACAGACAGACTGTCGTTGCATTTTATTTATATTATACATAGATAACCCGGCCAGAGAACATATGTATGTTTTAAAAAAAAGCACGTAAATCGGATAAGTGGTTCTCCAGTGATAAGCGCACTAACGAACAAACAGACAGACAGGCAGACAGACAGAGAGATGTTGCATTTTATATATATTAAAGATAGAAGATTATAGATAACCTGGCCAGAGACCAAATGTATGAATTAAAAAAAAAACACGTAAATCGGATAAGTGGTTCTCGTGTGATAAACGCACTAATGGACAGCCAGACAGACAGAGAGACATTGGATTTTATACATATTATAGATTATAGATATTCTCTGCTACATAATATTGTTCCATATTTAATTGTTTAGGCTGTGTATTGCAAGAGAAAGCGCTAGCAACAAACTTTTTCCGACTTCATTCTCTATTATCGTCACTGCTCATTCCTTATGCTACTTATCGTAAAAAAAAAGTACGTGAATCGGATAAGCGCACTAACGGATAGACAGACAGACAGACAGAGATGCGTTGCATTTTATATATATTATAGATGTAATAAAATATATATCTATAACCTGGTCAAAGAACATATATATGAATTTAAAAAATCCCGTAAATCGGATAAGTGGTTCTTGAGGGATAAGCGCACTAATGGACAAACAGACAGACAGAGAGACATTGCATATATATATATATATATATATATATATATATATATATATATATATATATATATATACATATATATATATATAGATATATATATATATATATATACAGACAGACAGAGAGACATTGCATTATATATGTATATATATATATATATATATATATATATATATATATATATATATATATATATATATTATAGATTATAGATATTCTCTGCTACATAATATTATTCCATATTCAATGATTTAGGCTGTGTATTGCAAGGGAACGCGCTAGAGGCAAACTTTTTTGCGACTTCATTCCCTATTATTGTCACTGCTCATTCCTTATGCTACCTATCGTAATAAAATATAGCCTATAACCTGGCCAGAGAACATATGTATGTTTTAAACAAAAAGTACGTAAATCGGATAAGTGGATCTCCAGTGATAAGTGCACTAACGGACAGACAGACAGAGAGACGTTGCATTTTATATATATTATAGATAATTCCTGTATATTATTTGATGCAAGAATACTAAAACATCACATAGATGTAAATTTAAAACTATTTATTCTTTACAGATTACATATGCAGTTTCAACAACTGTTTTCACTTACGAAATTACCAACCTTCACGAGGATGTAATTAAGAATTATGATACGTCGTCCTTATATAGTGTGGCTCTTGTCGGAGGAATCATGGATCAACAGCAGATATTAAAACTCAGAAAATTGCTGCCCAACACATACGTTGCGTTGGGATATGGTTCTACTGAAGGGAGTATCATATCATGTCATGATTTTAAAAATAAAAAACATTACGAAGACAAACTTTCATCTTCCGGAACTGTTACACCTGAAATGCAGTTGAAGGTAAGGGGCAATAAAACTTAAGGAGTTACATACACCTGGGCACGGCAAAAAAAGTATGTATCTCAGGTAATGGGGCCTTATGAACAAAAATTGATAATGACCGTTCAGCTTCAACTTTCTGCCAGTTACACCAACTGTCACTACCTGAAGGATAATAAGAATACCCTCTTCGGGCCCAAGAGAGAATTGACGTAAATTTTTTGCTGCCAAGTGAAATAAATACTCTTCAGGGGTCCCAAAACATTAATCATTATAGATAAATTTTTTTAAAAGCGCAGTTTTTTCAGAAATTGTGGTATCACAAATGATACTTTGGGTCTGTACGATGCTATTAAAACAATTAAGGTTTTTTTTCAGTATTTATTTGTGAAATTTTAGAAAAACAGTTTCTTTTAATACTGCAGCATAAAAATACATTGCATTCAACACATTTGCAAAAGGTTAAGTGTGTGCACCCAGGATATCTGCATTTTGACCTACATTTTTGTTTCTCGCTAACGAATTCCGGGAGATGTTTCGCTTCTTGTTTTCGTAAACGTTTGTCAGGAACTGGCATAATTTTTCTTGTTTTCCTTGGAGGTTCATTGTTCTCTTCTTCAGTAGTTGTCGAAGTTGATTCATGTCGTTTTTCACTGTACAAAAGAGACTTAGCAAGCGAAAATTTGAATGACAAATAGTCTTCGATGTCTTTTTTGGGAATTTTTTCAGCAGCGCAAACTTCTCGATATTGGAGCCAACTAGCTGCAGCGCTAAAATCAACAAAAGCGTAAATACATCGGATGGTCCATTTATTTGTTCTACTGCTCATAGGGTACTTTGACATAACTCTGTCCAACAAGTCCACACCTCCCATTTTTTTCATTGTATTGCTGAACCACTGATGGACGACTGATTTCTATGTATTTTTTTTCCTGCACTGACCAGCGCTTGCATGAACCTAAGGGCTCTGTTCCAAATTCTCCCGAAGCCAAATGAATTGGTTTAGAATCAAACCATTTTGTAAGAGCTATTTTGTTATCTTCAGTAACCAACATATCATGACTGCCCCTTCCAGATTTTTTTAAATTTTTGTCAGATAACAACTGCAGATCTGTTTTTGGTATTCTCATTTTCATTAGCGTGCCAGTTACGTATATTTTCCGAGAAAACAGAGTATCAATCAATGTTTCTGATGTGAAGTATCTGTCGACAAATACTGATACTCCTACTGATAAAGTATCTGTTAGTTTCAACACCACCTTTCCACCAACATCTAATTTTTCTGGTGTATGGATTAGACTGGATTCTGTGGATTTGCCCTTCCCTTCATATAAATGAAAATCAAGTGGTATCCCGGTAGTCGTCGTCATAACAAAATTTTTCAGCCCAACAGGATTAGGTTTTCCCCGCACAAACTGTCTCATCAGTACATTTCCATGAAATGGGATCATCTGTTCATCAATTGATACGTTTTGAGATCTTTTATTTTGTCGACAACCTTTTTGGATTGAATCCAACATCGGTCTGACTTTCCAAAATCTGTCAAGTGCTTTAGCCTCGTTGGATACAGAATCATCGTCCACAATTTTTAGCCGTGTTCTCAGAGCGAAAAAGCGATTTCTTGACAGATTATCTGAAACGATTGGTACCCTGGTATCCGACCTCCAAAACATTCGGATTCTTGGTAAACTGTAAATACCAATGAGCATGCAACACGCAAAAAACGTTTTTAATTCTTCTGGACTGGTCCCCAGCGACTTTCCTGATACTTTCACTTCCTTCATATTTGTGTACATAGCCATGGATTGAAAAAAATTATCGTCAGGGTATTTATTGAAGAAGTCAATAGGCTTTGGAATATTTTCAAAGCTCAACGGATCTCGATCACAAGGCACATACTTCTCACGTTGTGGTTGAAAATTGGTTCTCTTCCATTTCCTTTTTTTACCAATTGGAATCAAATTTATTAACGGCAAGTCGTCGTCCCAACTGCCACTGTTTTCAAGCTCACAGCCTAAATTATCGTCCTCTTCTTGGTCATTTTCAAGGATCATTTGGTCTTGGCTGGCGCCAAAAGTTTGGATTTCTGAAGGCTCATCCCACGCGCCCCACTCGTCGTCGTCATCAAGAAGATTTTCGTCCAAATCGGAATCGTTTAAATTCAAATTATCTGCGATATCCTGTAGTTCTTGAAGAGAAAGCGCTGAAAATAAAAATGATAAATGTATCGTTTGGGTCCCACGGTATCAACGGTGATACCCTGGGTTCCAGGAATCAAAAATATTATTTATCCTACTATGCCTACTATAACAAATATTCCCCACCTTTCTTTAACTAATAATTAGAAAGCTTATTAAAAAAAAAACGACACAAATACTAGGTACTTACGTTTATTTTGCGTAATTTTATTAGCAGCGGCCATGGCGACTCGAAACATGCATGTAAACAACTGAATATCTCGACTACATTGGCCCCAACGTGAGCCGGCAATTTTTTGCGCATTAATATACGCATATCATATACGATAACAGCGGGAGCGTTGTCCAAATCGAGCTGCAGATTTGTTAAATAATTTAGAACTCGGGGTATCATATATGATACCCGGGGCCCGAGGAGGATACTGAGGACTCTCGTCTGTAGATATATTGGTTTCTTCATATCCTCCAAAGAATTTATATTATTTCTATTTCCAGTCCATAATAAATAGTTCATCTCTTAATTTCGCTGTCAATTTGCCTTTGCCACTGAGACTGGATCGTCTAGGTTGCTGCGAGGTTATTGTTTTAGTGAATTCGATTTTATACTGTCATTTACTAATTTTCGGAGTCGCGAACCCATACGTTTCTGAACGTGTCCAATACACTCCTTCTTCACTTCTTTGTCGTTGTAGGGCTCAGCTTTTGCGATTGCAGAAAATGTTTTTGAATGTCCATCTCTGATGTAGTACTAATACTTTACACCGAGTAACTCTTCCGACTTTTGGAACATAGTTACTATGGCGTCGAGCTTCATTTTTCCTGCGCTCCCGTTGCAAATTGCAGAGTACGATGCTTTATGTTCATCAAACCACGATTCATATTCTGCAGTATCCTTATCTTTTTCATGCCTTTCACATTCTTTGCAGTAACAACAAAGTTCACCACTTTTCCAGTGAAATGTTCAATAAGAGTAGCTACACCAAAGAGAGATGAAAATCCTCTTGTCCTCCACGTGCCATCGCCACACACAATTATGCCATGACTAAATGATTCTAATTTTGTTTCCCTTATTCTTTTTTCTGATGCCATTCAGTTCATTACAAGTTTAGGAAGACCGCCATCACCAATCTCTTCTACATGGCCCTACCATATCTGATGTCGTCTTCGAATCTCGTCAGTTATAGTTGTATTTACTCTCAGGATTTGACTGATTCCTTTATAAGGGTTCAGGATAGAATTTCACCTCCGATACGTTCTGTTTGTCATAGAAGGCGACTCAAAGAACAGCTTAGATGGTAGATTCCCAGATCCCACCATGCATCGCTCGGTGTGATACCATCGCATCGTCTTAGGCTGCGTAAAGTTACTTAACGTTTCGTGGCTGTGCCGAAGTCCCCGGACTGTGGGACCAAATAGCAAGGATGAGGCAACTGGTTACAAAAAATTTCGGAGGTAAAATAGTCCCCTGTTCGGATCTCCGAGTGGGAGCTGATTCAGGTGCATTAAGATGCAGAGACCACAATTTTAAAACAGTTTTTCGCAACATACAAGGTTTAAATGCGAACATAAATTCAGTGTACCACCACCTGCAATCAAATAAACCTCATATACTGTGAAACAAAGGTCAGTTCGTCGACCAGCACAGTCAACTAATTCTATCCTGGGTACAACTTCTATTCCCAGTTTAGGCATAACTTTGAAATCTGCCTTTTTCTCACAAGCGACCTCTTTTGGGCTTGGAGGCTCTGAAGCTCCGAAACTTTGATCTTATGTGGTTAAAAATAACAACTCAACAAGCCACAAGGTTGATCTGTAGCCTATATCGACCACCAAGTGACACTAACTTTAGAATACTTTTCGCTGCTCTTTGGAGACACCATTGATCATTTACAGATTAACTATCCAAATGCCGAGATTACCATCCTGGGCGACTTTAATGTCCAGAACATCAACTAACTTAAGTATTCAAATACTACCGACGAACAAGATCGTGAAGCTTAATTATTCTCAATCAGTTTGTGATTTAACTCAGCTTATTAAGGCACCCAGCACAGATTCCTGATCAAGACAGAAAGTTCATCAGATTTCTTGATCTGTTTTTAACCACCAATCTAGAGATTAACAATATCACCGTAAATCTGCCGTTAGGTTCTTCTGACCATAAAATGTTTTCGACATCGAGTATCCTACCAATCAGTGAGAGAGAGGCGCCTAAACTGCGCAAGATTTGGCACTACAAATCTGCTAAATAGGAAAAACTCACGGAATATTTTCGAACTTTCCCTTGGTCAGACGTTTGTTTTCGATTGAACGACCCATCAGACTGCGCTAAGAAGGTTTCCAAAGTTATTTTGATTTGGACCCTTACATCCCTTTTTCGAAGAAATGTCCTTCCAACGGCAAGCCTTGGGTTGACCCAAATTGTTGCTTCTAATCATCTTGCCTAACGACAATGGCGTGAAAATCCTAACGACATAAATCGTAACATGTTCGTGCCTGGATCGGATGCAAAGAAATTATCGACGAAATCAAGAAGGCACACATTCAAAGAATTAGAAACAAATTTCTTGCTTGCCCCAACAATTCCAGGTAAGTCGCTAAGTCAGTCAGAATTTCACCAAATCCACTATACCACACGACCAGATAATTCTATTGCCACAACACCTATTGAGAAAGCAGACTTGTTGGCTAAACTCTTTGTTTCACATTCTGCTATCGTTTTTCAAGGAAAAACACCACTTACTATTCCCATAATGCGATCAAAGATGCCCGATATTGTCTTCAGACAACGTTTCATAAAACATATTTGAGGCTAGACACCAAAAAAGCTTCTGGCGCTAACGTAATACCTGCCATAGTACTCAAAAATTGCTCGAGAGAACTAGCGCCAGTTTTCTGTAGCCTTTTAAACCTATCATACAAACAGGGAATATTTCTTTCCTGCTTCTGTTTATGAGTCTCGTGTCTCCTCAAAGAGTGTTCTTTACAAGTGGCAGTCGACAGATTTCTTTCTAACACTTTTACTTTAAATGTCTGTGTGCCTCAGGGCTCCATACTGTCCCCTACTCTTTTTCTCGTTTACATTAATGATCTGCTGGAAAAGACCATGAATCCAATCTACAGCTTTGCGGATGACTGTACGCTTATCACTTCATTCACTTTGAACGCTCGGCTACTCATGCAAATATCCCCAGACAGCAACAAGCCGTTCAACTTAACAAAGATCTGGAAGATATTCTATCTTGGGGTGACGGTAACCCAGTCTTGGCATAAATATGTTGCAAGCATAGCAAAGAGAGTTTCTTAAAAGCTGAAAAGATTATTTCGAACTAGAAAGCTTTATACTCCACAACAACTGTTAATTCTATACAAAACTTAAATTCGACCAACGATGAAATACTGCTTCCATGTTTGGGGTTCTACTCCCAAACATATACTGCATTTGTTGCAAATGCAGTGTACATTTGTTGGATTCTATCCAGAAGTGGGCTGGTCGCCTGATTGGAGAGCTGCAACTGGCCAGCAACCTTAATTCATTGGAACATCGAAGAACGGTTGGCCAGTTGAATCTATTCTACAAGTATTTTCGTGAAAAGTGTTCGATGGATGTAACCCGCTTAATTTCTGCCAGAACGGTGCATGCTAGAAACACACATTACGCTAATACATGACATTCGTATGAGCTTGGTACTCTTTTATAAGGAATAGTTTGCCCAGGACTGTGTTTCCTGCCAAGTAAAATCTATAGCGATTCAAAAACAATGTGAATCTTTTGTTCCGCACACGTGTCGCTCCTGTAGAGCTGTGTTAACGTCGTGCTGCTGCAATGATATATGACATTTAGGCTTCGAAAAATGTACCAAATGTATTGTAATGTGACACGTAATGTTAATATGTCTAACAACAGCTTGTTGATTCTTATGTAGCGAAAATATGTAAATACACGTGAGGCGCCGCAACAATACGTCATGCAGCGCCAGATATTTGTATTTATATTTCTATTCATACAACCTTCAAAGTCAATAAGCTTCTTCGTAGCATAAAAATAATTTTACAGTCATGCCAAGAAGCCATCTGAAAATGAAGTTTACATTTGTTTCGAAAATCTAAAAAGGTCTCTGTGTAATCCCGACATTTCGACTTCCTTACAACTTTAAATAAATACAAATTTGCCATTTCAATGGTATATTAAGATGTAAACTCAAAATTTAAAATTTTGAACGTTTAGTTCCTTTATAAATATAAAAATAACACTACAAGCCTAAGTCAATTTATAAAATAATGAAAGAATTATTTTTTAGGTTTATTTTTTTACTTATTCATATATAAATATTTATTTATTTATTATTCTCTCATGTCCAAGCAAAAATAAGATCGACTCTTTACAAGCCTTAATCTAGTTTTATTCAGTTACTCATTACACAGCCCCACAAAAAAAAGTGGGGTATACTTTTGATGCGATATATCAGATCCGTAGTATTTTTGCCCGCTGATCACGAATCTGACGCCAGAATATCGCCATCGCATCTCAATTTTTTTCTAACCTCAAAAAAATAGGTAAAAATTAGTAAAAATTAAGAAAAATATACTCCTAAAAAATTAATTCAAGCTTTTTCATGAATCCAAAGATGTATTAATATGTATTCGGACACGCTAAGCTAATATTCATCGGTTGGATTGAGCCATACAGATCTGTTTTCTTTCTAACCTCAATAAATCAGACAGATATAGTGCTTCTCGAATGCAAAAACGAATTCAAATTAAAATTCAACCGATCCTTACCAAATTTGGTACACGGGGATTTTTTGGGTCGCGCCATTTTGAACGCCGAGAAAATTCATCGGTCGATTTTTATTCTTCTTACCTGCATCCAGGGCACCTCCACGTGGTGACGGTGGGCAACGGTGTTACTCCACTAGCAGGCAGAGTCCCTGGATAACGGCTTAGATGCCGTCATGGCAGGTAGAAGAAAGAGAATTACGATGCAGGGACTCGGAAACCCAGTATCGGCGGTTGGTCAGGGTGGGAAAGCGGGCCCGCAGCCGTCGTCATCCAGCGACCGTAGCTCTTCATGTGTGGGTGACTTGGCTCATGTAGAGTATAATGCTTCAAGAAAACGGTCTCACGGTACAAGGACTTTTCATAAGTGCGATAAAAACAGTGATTCATTTTGTTATATTTGCTGTCAATACGTATTGAGTAAAATGGGGTCACCGATAACGGATAAGATTAAAACCTTATATAAGGATTGTTTTAACATTGAAATACAGCACCAGGATACAGATTGGGTTCCCCACATCATTTGCAGTTCTTGCAAAATAATGTTGTACATCAATAAGAAGGCGATTAAATATTCCAGACCAGCAAAATGGAATAGACCATACAGTGAAAATGATTGCTACTTTTGTATGAATGTTGTATCTAGGCATAACCGAAAAAATAAAAGCACTATTACTTATAACGATGTTTCGACAGTAACAAAACCAACTAAACTAATTCCGCCTCCTGAACCACTTGATGCTGATGTTATGGAAACAAATGATTTCACCTTATCAGTTCATGCCGAAAACATTGAGACTGTCGAAAAAGATTCAAACACTGTTACTAATGAATGTTCTAGTGACAACCTATCATATACTAGTGACACAGATAAAGAATTTCTACCATACAACCGTAAACCAGAACCAATACTCGTATCACAGTCAGAACTTAGTGATCTAGTCAGAGATTTAGGCTTATCCAAAGATGGTTCAGAGCATCTTGCTTCCTTTTTAAAGAAAAGACATTTACTTAAGCCAGAAGCTACGATTTCTTATTATAGAAACAGAGATGAAGAATTTCGAAAATATTTCACAATGGACGAGGAATTGTCACTTTCATATTGTACCGATGTAAAAGGTCTAATGGATGAATTTCAAAATAACTCATACGATCCTGAAGAATGGAGACTGTTCATTGATTCTTCTAAACGGAGCATTAAGGCAGTTTTGCTCCATAATACCAACGTTTACGCTCCCATTCCGATTGCTCATTCCACAGTTATGGAAGAGCAATATGAAAAAATGAAGCAGCTTTTGATAAAAATAAAATATGCTGATCATACTGGAAAATTTGTGGAGATCTGAAAATTGTAACAATATTGCTTAGCCAACAGTCAGGGTTTACACTTTATCCCTGTTATAAATGTCTGTGGAATAGCAGAGACAGGGAACGTCATTATAAGAAAAAAATTTGGCCAACAAGAGAATCGTTCACTCCTGGTGAAAATAATGTATTGTTTCCACCATTGGTAGATCCAGGAAAAGTTCTTATTCCCCCGCTTCACATTAAGCTTGGACTTATGAAGCAATTCACGAGAGCATTAGATACAAACGGCCCATGTTTCAAATATTTGCATAAATAATTTCCGAAATTTTCTGAAGCTAAAATTAAGGCAGGCGTATTTGACGGGCCACAAATAAGAAAATTGTTTCAAGATTCATTATTTGTTACTAAAATGAATAAAGTTGAAAAAGCTGCTTGTCTTAGTTTTAAAGAAGTCGCAACAATCTTTTTGGGAAGTAATAAAAGTCCTAAGTACAAAGAAATAGTCGAGAAAATGGTAAAAAATGTTCAAACATTAGGTTGCTTAATGAATCTAAAATTACATTTCCTGGACTTCCACATCGATGATTTCCCAGATAATCTTGGTGACTACAGTGAGGAGCAAGGGGAACGTTTTCACCAAGATCTGAAAATAATAGAAAATCGGTATCAAGGACGATGGGATGACCATATGCTAGCGGACTATTGTTGGTCGCTAAAAAGAGAAACAAGTCCTCAAAAGCGTTTGGGCAGAAAGCCTTTAAATAGGTCATTCGCGAAAAAAAAGAACAAGATACAGCCAAAAAAAAAGGAAAGTTAGGCGCGGGTCTAACCTTCGCAATTCTAGGGCTTAAGGGTCTACTATTTGAGAGTATATGGTTTAAAAGTCCTGGTTTTGAGTTTATTGGGTCTCATTTTTAAAGTTACAGGGTTATTGAGGTCTATTTTTTGAGGTTACAGGGTGTAGGAGTCTAAGGTTTCAGGGTTTAGGGTTTAAGAGTATCAGGTTCGAGGATTCCCCAACTGTGTACCAAATTTGGTAGGAATCGGTTGGTTTTCAAAAATTTTGTCCGCCATCTTGGATCCGCCATTTTGAATTTTGCAAATCCGACCTCAGATTCATGATCAGCAACCCAAAAAACCCCCGTGTACCAAATTTGGTAAGAATCGGTTGAATTTTAATTTGAATTTGTTTTTGCATTCGAGAAGCACTATATCTGTCTGATTTATTGAGGTTAGAAAGAAAACAGAACTGTATGGCTTAATCCAACCGATGAATATTAGCTTAGCGTGTCCGAATACATATTAATACATCTTGGGATTCATGAAAAAGCTTGAATCAATTTTTTAGGAGTATATTTTTCTAAATTTTTACTAATTTTTACCTATTTTTTGAGGTTAGAAAAAAATTGAGATGTGATGGCGATATTCTGATGTCAGATTCGTGATCAGCGGGCAAAAATACTACGGATCTGATATATCGCATCAAAAGTATACCCCACTTTTTTTTTTGTGGGGCTGTGTTATCATGGACTACTGCTGCCTATTCTAAGCAAAAAGTTGTTCAAAACTGAGTAGTTTTATATAAAAGATTTGGAAAAATTACTTCAAATGAGATTCGATATTAGGTAAAAAAACTCGCTTTCCAACATTTAACTAAACATTAACTACATTAAACTACAATATTTTTATCTTTATTTATATATTTCCAGATAGTAGAATCGGAAACTGAAAAGCTGCTTGGACCAAACAAAGAAGGAGAAGTACGTGTTAAGTCGCCTTTTTTAATGTCAGGGTACCATAAACTTGAAATACAAAATAATTTTGATGAGGACGGATTTTTCAAAACTGGTGACATAGGTTATTACGATGATGATCATCATGTTTACGTTACCGATCGTATAGGCGAAATGTTCAAATATAGGTTAACTCATTTGTCGCCAAGTGTATTGGAGCATGCTTTACTGAATCATCCAGATATTTCAGAGGCATCGGCGTTCGGAGTTCCACATTCAGTAGACAGGAATCATCCAGGCGCTTGTGTAGTTTTAAAAAACAAATCAAATGCAAATGTTCAAGAAATACTAAATTTAGTTAATTCTAAATTATCTGATTCTTATAAATTAAGAGCTGGTATTATGATAGTTAATTCTTTACCAAAAACTCCAACAGGAAAAATCGAAAGACGGACTGTAAGAGATTTGTTTGTTCAAGAAAATAAATCAAAATAGGGGATTTAAAGTTCATTTATTTAATTCCAGTAATTAATTAAATCCCAATAATAAATCAGAAACCATTTTTTAACAAAAATAAGTCAGCCCGATGCACGTTAACATGAAACCCAAGAATAGCAAAAACAATTATACAGTGGGTACAAGCATGACATTAGAGTTAAGGTATACTTAGGTTATGCTTTAGTTTATTTATTACTAGCCGTGCCCGCTGCTCCGCTCGAGTGGACTTGATTCACTATTATCGCCACTGCTTATTCCTTATGTCACCTAACATAATAAAATATATCCTATAACCTGGCCAGAGAATTCATGTATTTTATAAAAAACACATAAATCGGATAAGTGGTTTTGAGTGCTAAGCGAACTAACGGACAGACAGACAGACAGACAGAGAGTCTTATATATATTAGAGATTTTTTTTGATAAACATTAAGTTAAGAATTTAAAAAAAAAAACACGTAAATCAGATAAACGGTTCTCGAATGATAAGCACAGACACAGACAGAGAGACGTTGCATTTTATATATATTATATTCTTTTCTACATGATATTGTTCCATATTTAATGGTTTAGGTATTGTATTACAAGAGACTCGTACCAAATGTATTGTACTACATTTGGTACGATCTTTTAAGACCATAAAACTGAGTGTTATTTAAGAATAATCGGCTAACAATGAAT
Source organism: Pachyrhynchus sulphureomaculatus (assembly GCA_019049505.1). Classification (NCBI taxonomy): domain Eukaryota; kingdom Metazoa; phylum Arthropoda; class Insecta; order Coleoptera; family Curculionidae; genus Pachyrhynchus; species Pachyrhynchus sulphureomaculatus. The sequence goes on from CM032448.1 coordinate 48,858,011, forward strand.
ACTGCTTTCGACAACATGGTGGTCTGTATTTGTCCAGTGTGTGATCGGGAAATCAAACCGAAACAGCACGCTGTCGAGTGCTCTTCCTGCTGAGCTTGGATTCACAAGGGTTGTTCGGGGCTGTCTAATCAACAGTTTAATAAACTTTCGTTACATTTTAAGAAAACTAGTGCCCACGAATGGTCTTGTGCTTCCTGCAAGTCTAATGAAATTAGAAGAGTTTCGTCGGGCCCCACGACTTCTGGCAACATTATAGCACCCACTGATCAGAACATAACAATTTTCAGAGGATCTAGGTCTATGGGTTCCGCCGCAAGAATGTCCATTTATGACATGATGGCGGACGCGGCTGGTGTCGAAGACTCGGTTACGCTTGACGCCCCCAAGAGTGTGACTACAATCAAGGACCAATTAGGACACCTATTAAAGAAAACCAATACCTCTAATAAGGATATTATCTCCGCCATCTCCCACATTGTTGACCTTCTAGCAATCTAGAAGGATGATATTCAGGCAAGTCTTGCCGAATTGCGGGGGGCCCAGCGGCTTAGTGACGAAAAAATTGTATCTCTTGAAGCTGAAATTACAGAGCTCCGTAACCGCTTTCCAGGAGATAATCATGAGGGCTTACGCCAGACTCAGCAGCCTGATAATCCGACTGATGGAGCATTTATTATCGATCCATACCTTGAGTTACAGGAGCGCAATGACCGTGCCAAAAACATCATCGTCTTTAACATGGAAGAGAGTGCATCCAGAGTTTCATCGGAAAGATTTGACCATGATAAGGCGCAAATAGTCCATTTGCTGAATAAAATTGATATTGGCGAGTCTTCCAACTTCAAGGTTTCTAGGATTGGACGTACGTTGGGCTTAAATAGGCCAATGAAAGTTATCTTCCCAGATCCTACTACTGCTTCTCATTGCTTGAAGCAGAGAACCAAACTGAAGGCCTTAGGCATTGACATTAGAAATGACCTTACTAAGATTCAGAGGAATCACCTAAAGGGATTATACAAAGAATTGGAAAGAAGGAAGAATGAGCGTGAGACGAATCTCGGTATAAGATATCGCAACGGGGTTCCATTCATAGCTGGGCTCATTAACCGAGAGAAGAATCGACCTCCAAAAAACGGGACACCCAGCGGGCGGAGTGCAATGACTTAACCTTTTATTGCCAGAATGTAGGTGGGATGTGCTCAAAGCTGCCTGATCTCAGAGAAGCTTTGCATATGTGTGATTATTCCGTAATAATTCTTATGGAGACCTGGCTTCATAAGGGCATTCCCGATGGTGAAGTCTCTTTTGATGGCTACAATGCTTACCGGCTGGACAGGGGACCAACAACTAGTGATATGCAAAAGTAAGGGGGGAGGTGTTTTGATTGCAGTGTCAAAAAAGCTTCAGTCCAGGAAATTAGCTGTATCCTATGATATGACGGAGCAGATTTTTGTGGAAATCAAAACAAGGTCTAAGTGTATTATCGTTGGGGGGTTTATATTCCGCCTAATTCCCCGCATAATAAATATGAGCAACATTGTTTGTCTGTTCAAGAACTAGAGGAGTCCATCCCAGTTGCTGAATTTGCGATATTTGGAGACTTCAACTTACCCAGTGCCATCTGGAAAAATGAGCGTTACTGTGGAGTGCGCAGAAAATTCACCTGCCTTAATGCTAGCAGAAACCTTATGTTTCTTAAACTTATATGAAGTGATTAAAGTGCCTAATTTTAGAAATATTTTCTTAGATTTATTTTTTTGTTTCTCACCAGATGTTGAGGCTTGTCAGGCTGAAGATATACTATTACCTGAATCTCTACATGATAGAGCATACTGCTTGAGGGTCGGGCTGTCTTTTGATACCTCCGAGTTCGATGAGCTGTATCTCGATTTTCGTAATACTAATTACCCTGCCATTAATGATTTTTTGATCTCGCAGGACTGGGTGGAACATTTGTGCGGTTTGGACTTGGATGATGCAGTGGATAAATTCTATGAGAGTCTGTATTACTGCGTTGACTGCCTTGCTCCGGTCAGGCGGGTAAAGAACTCAAGCTTTCCTAAATGGTTCACCCCAACATTAAAGGATCTATTTTGTAAAAAGAAGGCTGCCCACAAAAAATACATGTCAACCAGAGCGTATGATGATTATGTAGCTTTCAGGCACTTCCGTTCTCTCTGTAAGGCTGAGTCTAGAGAGTGTCATGAGGCACATCGTATCCGAGTGGAAAATTCTCTTATTGACAACCCTAAATAATTCTGGAGGTTTGTCAATAGTAAAAGAAATGCGGTTAATCTCCCGAATAGCATGCACCTGGATAGAACTATGGCGCACTCCAGTGTTGACATTGTCAACTTATTTGCGAAGCACTTTTCCAGTGTGTATATTGACAATGACTGTCGGGTGCCTGACTTCGATCAGCACTGTTTTAATGACATATTGTTATGGAAGTTCAGTCTATCTGAGATTTTTTCCAAAGTTGAGAGGCTGCCAGATGAAACTAAATGTGGTCCAGATAATATTCCCAATTTGTTTATAAAGCGGTGCGTTTATTCAATCACTTTACCTCTGCAAATTATTTTCAATAAGTCGCTGGACTCTTGTACTTTTCCATCTAGATGGAAGCACAGCTTCATATCTCCCATCTTCAAATCGGGGTGATAGGGAGGATATCAGCAACTATAGAGGAGTGTGTATACAGTCTGCCATGCCCAAACTATTCGATAGTTTAGTGTGCGACCAGTTAAACTGCTCCTGTAGGGGAATGATCAAACCCTACCAGTTTGGCTTCTGTCCTGGGAAATCAACCACAGAAAATTTGGCACTATATGAAGTTGCTCTGCTGGAGGCGTTGGAGAAGGGTGATCAGGTCGATGTTATCTACACTGACTTTTCCAAAGCCTTTGACAGAGTTAGCTTTAAGATCTTATTGAGTAAGCTTCTTTCCCTGGGATTCTCTGAGCAGATCATAGCTTGGTTAGAGAGTTTTCTCTTGGGCCGTACCCAGACTGTGAGAATGAATGGTTTGTCATCCAGTATTATTCATATTACATCGGGTGTCCCCCAGGGTTCGCACTGCGCTCCTCCGCTCTTTATTTTGTTTGTAAATGATCTGTTATCGGCATTGCTTCGCTCAACGGGGCTTATGTTTGCAGATGATTTGAAGATCTATCGGCAGATTGGTAGTGTTGAGGACGTTGTAGCGCTTCGGGATGACCTTGATCTGGTTTGGCAGTGGACCCAGTCCAATCATCTATTTTTGAATGTAACCAAGTGTTTTACCATTAGCTTCTAGAGAGGGAAACACAGAGTCCCATCCTCATACTCGATTGAAGGTATTCAACTTCCTTACAGGAGTTCAGCAAAGGACCTTGGAGTAGTTTTCGATGAAAGACTTACTTTTACAAGGCATATATCTGCCGTTAGTCAGAAAGGACTAAGCATGCTGGGTTTTGTTTTACGAAATTGCGGGCAGTTCTCTATGACTGTTTTGAGAGTGTTGTATTGTGCCCTTGTGAGAGCAAATTTGGAATATGCGACGGTAATTTGGTCTCCATTTTATGAATTGCATAAGGGAACAATCGAAAGAGTGCAAAATAAATTTTTGAGATTTTCCGCACTCAAGTGCAACGGGACACTTGTGAATTATCATAAGACTGTCATGCGGAGGACCTTAGGGTTACATTTTAAGCGCTGTTTGGACCTGTTTAAGCACAATAAAAAGGATTTTTTCATGCGATATGTAACAATGGATGAAACATTGATTCACCACTATATACCAGAATTAAATCGGCAGTCATCTGAGTGGACAGCAGCCGGTGAAAGCCGCCCGAAGCGACCAAAGACACAACAGTCGGCGGGGAAGGTTTTGGCCTCTGTATTTTGAGATGCACATGGAATAATTTTCATCGACTATGCTGAGGAGGGAAAAACCATCAATAGCGAATATTATATAAAGTTATTGGCGCGTTTGAAGGCAGAAATCGTAAAGAAACAGTCCCAAATGAACAAGAAAATAGTGCTCTTTCATCAAGACAATGCACCGTGTCACATGAATTGAAGTTCGAATTGCTTCCTTATCCACCGTATTCTTCAGATTTGGTCACTGGCGACTATTATCTATTCGCAAAAAAACCTACCTAGACCAAAAGATTTTCAGCCTACGTGTTATATTGGTAATCATGACCATGTATAATATTAATGCCTATCGCAAAGAACAATTTTGAAAATAACACTGGTCAACATGATTTTTTTCACAAGGAAACTGAATAGAGATCCTAGTTCGGTTTTTTATGCTGAATTCATATATGTTATGTTATCAGATTTCTTCTATCAGGCATAGTTTTCTTGTGTAATATACTTCTCTATATAAGGATTTCATTGTTATAATTCTTGTAAATATAGGAGTGGGAATTTGTATTCAGAATAATTTTGGCAACAGGCAGACTTATTCATGTTTTAACTCTGTCCAGGCTTAATGATGTTCAAACCTGTCCTATCTTGTACAAATATTGCACTTTTATAGGAAATAAAGGGCAAGTAGCCAGTATTGTAATTGTAGTGAGTTTGGTAACACATGTACCTACTTATTTTTGTGCTGCTTATTGTTTTTATTTGTAAATTTTTTTTATAAACGTTTCAAAATGTCAAGAAAGTGTGTAAATCAACCAAACAATTTCTGCTACGTATGTGGTGAACTGACCTTCAAATCTCAGAGGCGAAATTTTACACCGCTTGTGAAAAATGTTATGAGCTTTATTTGGGTAAAACTGGTGATTTTGATAAAAACTGGGCCCCAAATTTATGTTGTGTATCATGTGTTAGGCTTCTCACTGGTTGGAAAAATGGTACTCATCATATGCCGTTTTCAGTCCCTATGATTTGGAGGGAACAGAAGAACTATTTAACTGCTTGTTATTTCTGCTTAACTAACATTAAAGGAATTACGTCCAAAAAAAAAATATACAGTTAAGTACCTCAATTTGGCATCTGCAATTAGACCTGTGCCACATACTGGAGAGTATCATGTATCAAAGTTTCCAGATTTCATGACCTTAAGTGATAACTTCGACTCCGACCCAGTTCATACTAAAGCCGAAAAAGCGAGAGAAGCGACCCTACATTTAAAGCAAGTAGTTCATCAGAACCTCACTTTATATCTCAAGAAGATCTTAATGCTCTTATACGGGATTTAAATTTGCCTAAACAGTCAGCTGAGCTTTTAAGTTCCAGGCTCAAAGGTTGGAATCTACTCCAAAAAGACACAAGGATATGTGTTTATCGCAGACGCCATAGTGATTTCAGTGACTACTCCTCTAAAGAAGGCCATGTAGATTTTCATAGACTCATCGAATGTAAGTTTGAAGGCTATACTACTCCATAATGGGAATGAATTACCATCAATACCTGTCGCGTATGCCTGTGATTTGAAGGAGACATATGAAAATATAAAATTGCTGTTAGAAAAAATTCAGTATACTAAATATAACTGGAATATCTATGGTGATTTGAAGGTTATAGCT
>CM032448.1:48868532-48875925 GCA_019049505.1 Pachyrhynchus sulphureomaculatus
AAGTGGATCATGAGGTAATATTTGGGTGTTAAAAGGTGGTCAAAAAGGCGTTATTTGGATGTATTTTAGGTGTTAAAATTGGTAAATGTTCCCCTATTTCGTTGTATGGTGCCGTAAAGTCGGTAAAAAATGTATCGTATTTAGTTGTTTTTTGGTGCCTAAAAGTCGGTAAAAATGTGTAAGATAAGGTAAAAATGTAAACAAAATGTGTGATTTATGGTAGTTTCCTTGAATTGAAAACAAGTAAACATGCGCCTCGATAGGTCACAATATAAAAAGAAAGGTCAAAAATAGCTGATAAGGAGTTGGTTTGACTGCATTGAAGTGTTGTAAAATTGGTTATACTTGGTAAAATAAAACACACAGTATGAGCACACAGAAATATATATTAATAAAATTTAAAATAGTACAAAAAAATATAAATTAAGGCTTTTTTATAATGTTATAAATTCTATTAATATGTTCAACTTTTTCTTGAACATCATAGCAGATACATTCATCAGGTCCTTCACGAGTCCCCGGAAGTGCCCAAATACATGATACAAAATGTGTTTCTACTCTTTCTTCCCCATAATAGTCTATGGTCAGAGTCACTTGTTCTTGGTTGATATATGGTACTAAAATTTTTTTTAATATCAAGCCAATCTTCAATAAATATTTGTGGATAAACACCAAAATATTTCGGTAATTCTTCTATAATAAAATTAATTTTTATACAAGCTTCTTGAACATTATTATTACTTATCGAAGTCATGATTAATACTAAAGGAAGGGTGCTACAAGCTTATTATATATTAGATATGATTACACATTTTTTTTTTCTGTAGATCCAAATCCGTTTTCATTTCTTTCCGTCTCTGTTAGAGATGTAACTTCTTCCAGACGGGGGATGGAAAATTTTTTCACATATTAATTGCGCTATTCGGTCTCCAGATTTGACGTGGAAATCTTTGGTTGAATGGTTGAATAGTAATACAAAAAGTTCTCCTCTGTAGTCTTCATCAATTACACCAGCTATATGAAAATAAAAAAAAATTTTTAGTGTAAGATAATAAAAAAATATTTTTAATCTTTACCTCCTACATCGATGAAGTGATTATAAGCCAATCCAGATCTGGGGAGCTATACGACCATAACAATTTTTAGGCAATTCAAACTTTAGACCTGTAGAAATTTTAACTCTTCCCATAGTTGGGACAGTTATGTCATTAAGACTCTTGATATCAAATCCTGCTGCTTTTGGACTACTTTTACTTGGTGTATAAGCATGGGTAACAATTTTGAGAAATTTTAAACTGTGATCTTCTTCTTGTTCATAAAGCATATTTGAAACTGTAAGACAATTAAGTCGAAAAGGACTAGATTAAGTGGCTAATATTTTTTAAATTTGATAACCCCAAGGCAGTGTATCAGTTGACAAATAATTTACTATTCTTTTATCGTCATAGGGTGTAAGTGCACACTTTCTTTGAGATATTGTGTATACCTCATGTTTTTTACTACGAATTAAATGTTCAGTACTATAAATTTCGTTTTTTATTAAAAAGACAATTGTAATAATCCATAAATTGAATTGATCTTAAAGAGGTGCTAGTAATACCTTTTGCCTTTTTAATAACGGGACAATTTGAGTATAATTTAAAAGAGTACATTTTAGATTTTAGGCCTACAAATTCAGTCATAATTTCACCATTATTTTCATCTTTCATAAGGCCTAAAACCTTTTTATTCCTTAAAGGTATATTGTATGGATTATCAAGAGGATAATCAGAGGTATCAAATCTATGAATATCATTTTTAATATGTTCATAGATATCCTCTACATAAATTGGTAAATCAATGAGTCAGTATCTGTGTATAATAATTTCACATTATTATTAAATTTTGGCTTAATATAATTATAATGAAAGTCATATAAATATGTTTTTGAAATATCTAAAATACTAAAACCTACATATATAGGTTTATTAAATTTGATATTTAGTCTTTTCATTTCAATAATAGCTATATCTTCATCAAAAACGATTGCGCTATGAAAGTTTGGTTTTGAAATATAATTTTTTGCTCCATATCGTCCTGACCAAGCTGTTACTACTTTAACGTCTTTGTATTTACGTACGTTTTCCATTGTTTTCCCGAATACAGCGTTATTCATTAATTTAAAAAAAATTTTTCCAAATTCATTTTTGCTTAGTTGCCTTAATTTCGTATTTAAATCAATATAAGATTTTAACCAATATGATTGCTTGAATTTTAAAATTTTGTGAACTTTTGAAATACGTAAACCTAATTTAAGAGCTTGTTTGAGATTTTTATAATGGATTACATAATTTTTTTTATGACATAAAGTTGTAAGTAATTTTGATTGTTTGGAAGATGATATAGGTGGGATCAGACGTTCTGGACATAAAGGTAAATCTTTATGTAAATCATGAAGTTCTGGAGGATACTCTAAATCTACTTCAAGAATATATCCCACGTCTGAATCATCAGGTGTATTTATAATATTTTCAGAATAAAATTCTATACTATCAATCCACCTAAATTCACCTGTGGGAAGTTGCTGACTCATTGCAGTACCATATAAATTATTAACATCATAATATATTAAATAAGATGAAGGTATATTAGGATCGTACTCATTTCCCATGTATTTATTATTTGCTTTCCCATATTGATTACTACATTGTGAAACCCCACCTCTAATTCCTTTTTCAATCATCATTAGTTGTTCCACATCTGTAATTAACTCTAATTTAACACCTGATTTCAGCAAACATGCGTTATATGCTAATCCTGGGGCTGTAAATGATTTTAAACATTCCAAACCGTATGTTTCCCAGCAAAGATCTTGAAAATTTTTAAAAACATCAGCCAATAACAGTACATCCGTTTTTAAATAGATTTCCATATATTGACACAAATTTTGAATTTTAAAATGATTCCAAACATTGACAGCATGTTGGTAATCTTCTTGAGATATGTTAGATTTAGTAAGTTTGTTGTAAAAATGTTCAATTGTAGGTAATCGATTCTCCTTTAATTTTTCCCAACTGTCTAGATAATCATAGGGAAATATTCCTTTTTTAGATAATAAAATAAAATCTTCATTGTTTGGATAAAAACTTTTCATAATCTCTTTTTTGTTGTTATCTAAATATGAACTTAATTTATTTAAACTACTAGACATAAATCGAAAGGAATCTAAAAATCGGAATTGAATTGAAGTATTTTCTATGTATTTAGTGAATGAAATATATTTTTCTTTATTTATAGGTAATAAAGTTGTTTTACCACGAATTTCTGTAACTAATTTTTTAATAATAAAATGACCATCATAACCAGATAGATTATGAAATAATATAGGTATCATATGTTCATCACGACAGTTGAGATTGCATGTGGAATGAGCACTACCTCGATATTTCCCCGTAAAATGACAATGATCTCTAACTTTTTTTTGATCAGGTGTATATGATTGTTGACATAAATAACAAATGGTAGATGTAGTAAAGGATTCTTGTTCTTCAGGTGTTAATGGTAACATTGGAACTATATTATTAAATATGGGATTTAATTGTAAAGCTAAATTTTGTAACTCATTACAAAACCAACTTATACAATTTTCACCGGTATATAAATTAAATTTTGAAAAACTGTTATTATAACTACAAAACAAGTAGTAAGCAATACTACATGGTATATGTTTTTGTTGTTTTTTTATATGTTTCCTACTTCGATCCTCATATTTTTCTAATATACTTTCAATGTCTGCGTAAATAATAAACGGTACTTTTGCTTTATGACTATAATTTTTAAATGATACATATTTCTCGTCTTCATTTGGTAAAGTTATTTTAGATTTGTTCATTTTTCTGCAAGTAAATATGTGTTTATTTAAATTCTCTTGTGAATAAAAATGATTTAAACACCTGTCACAATAATATTTTTTGCTATTGATGTCACCAGTTTGTTTTCTGAGTAATCGTGATAAATCTTTAATTAATGTAAAATGGTAAATTGGTTTAAATTTAGATATAGAGTTAATAAAAGAATCATCCTCATCATCACTGTCTTCCTCATTATGCTGAAAGCCTGTTTCTAACATTAATAGATTAATAGTGGTTAAATATTCATAATTACTTAAATAAATTGGTACAATTTCTTTTTTATCTATAGAATAAACGTTAATTGAGATATTATTCAATGGCTCAAATTTTTTAATGTCTTTTAAAGTTATAGGGAAATTAATACCATCGTAATTCAAAATTTCACTAAAATGAGGATATGATGACGTTCTGGATTGATTTTGATTTGGACGGCAAGGATGTAAAGCAGCCACAATAGACCAAAGAAAGCAATATTCATCATTATTTTTAATATTCAGAACTCCTTTAGTATTTGTAATAAATTTTGGAACTGGAACAAAAGTTGAAATACCAACATTAATTGGTGTATAATGATTAAAATTAATTTTTAATTGTAAAATTTTGTAAAGTGACCAACCTGAATCACGTAGTTGAAAATCTTCAAGTTTTGTCAAAATGTTATTTTTAATGTGATCGTTAAAAAATTCTTTTAAGTTAGTATTTCGATCTATTACACGATTTTTGGTTGTAAAATTTTTTATATCAGTTTCATTACTTCCAGGTTTTAAGAATTTTGCCAGAAATATAACATTAATTTTCAATAGTGATTTTTCAAGTTCTTTTTTAACTTTACATGCAAAAGATTTATATGCTTTATTGAAGAAAATTATTGGATCCTGAATACTTAAATTAACAATTGCACCTGTCCTAATACGATTATTAAAACAAGATTCTAAATCAACCCAAACCAAATTTTTATTTTTATTTTTATTAAATTTTTTTTTATATTTAAACTGCTCTCGATAATTTTTTAATAAACTTAAATTTGATTCTATTTTTGAAAGATATTTTTTATTATAAGATACACTTTTTCCTTTTAAATATTTTTTTAAAATTAAAATATTTTTATTTAAAAATTTTATCCACTTAACATATTCACGTTTCGATTTAATTAACTTACCAACTTCCTGAATGCTTAATAACATACGATCACTTAACTGTGAAATTTCGAAAGACATGATGTGTGTATTCAATAAAACTTTGGTAAATAATTTGATAGATAAACTATTAGAATTTATATATTTTTCCAAAAATAATTATTTTGTTATTTTTCAATATTACAAAATCACTAATTAGCATAAATTTCTATTTAAAAAAAAAAATGCATAATAAGATAAAATGTTAATTTTCCAAAAATAATTATTTAGTTGTCGTTATCAATATTTTAAATATTGCAAAATCATTATATATATTTTCTAACTAGATAAACTGGTTATTTTCCAATTAATTATTTTTGTTATTGTCAATAGTTTAAAGTAGTTAATCAGCATGAATTGCAAAATCATTATATATTTCTAACTAGATAAACTGGTTATTTTCCAATTAATTATTTTTGTTATTGTTAATAGTTTAAAGTAGTTAATCAGCATGAATGTTATTAAAAATGCATAATCAACTTATAAACAGATGATATAACATTTATTTTTCTTAAATGTATTTATATATAAGTAGCAAATTTCCTACTTAAGTCATATTACATCTTTGTGTAATTATAAACTTTAATTCTTAATTCTTAATTCTTAAAAAAAAAAAAAAAATAAAAATGTCAACATTTATTATCGAGTCAACTGACTTTCGAAAACTTTCAAATAAAATGCTGTACATGTTGGTACGCAATTTGTTCAAGTAAGTATTCTTATATATATATTAGACTTAAGAATTTTTTTTTCGTTTACTGTTTTAATAATAATAATATTAACTGGAAATTTTTTTTTTTTTTTTTCATCAAATAACTTTTCTTTTACTGTTTTAATAGTAATATTTAAATTACATAGAATAAATAGAAAATTAATTTTTAAATTTATTTTCAGACATGGGGTAAAAGAAGTTAAATGTTTGAAAAATCAAATACATTTATATCTGCAGTATCATCCTAAAAATTCCACAATGGAGGAAAAACTGGGTATGCTGCCTGTTAAATATTTGCGTATCCAAGCGGATAACGAGGAAGAGTTGCAGCTTTTTTTTAGAGCGTTACAAGAGTATCCTGACGTAAAAAAATACTTAATGGAAAAAAAAAATAGTGAAGAAGAACAACAACAACAACAGAAAGCGATAGAAGAGAATAAAAAAATAAAAATATTGGAGAATCGGCTGTTAAAACCTGCCGATTCTAATGAGGAACCCAAAAGAAAGAAGCAAAAATATGATCAAGAAGTTGCCAGTACATCAACAGCAACAACAACAAGGCATTTTTTAAATTCCTTCAATCCCGAGGACGATGATAACGATGATTTTGAGAGTCAAATGACAAAAATTAACGATCTGGACGAATTAATTTGCATAAATGATTAATTTTTTGTAATATTATATTTATAAAAAAATAAAACTAAAAAAAAAAATATTTAATATTGTTTTATTTATCACTAATCTTTAGAACATAGTAAAACTTATTTTAGGAATGCTAAAATTACATATATATATTTACCAATCTGAATCTAATATATCAAATTTATACATATACCAATTTCGTAATAAATATACATTTTGTAGAGCACAATGAAATTTATTTTTAATTGTATCAACATGATGATTACAACAAATAGCATAATTTCTAGCGTTTAAATTGCCTAAACTTTTACATCCTAATTGAAATAAATCTTTAATATCATTAGATATTAAATCACTTAACCAAATTTTCTTTTGGTTTCCTTTCACAAAAACTTGTTCGTTTTTCACTACACCTTGTAAAAAACTGGAAATACTTTCAAATGGTAAATTGCTAAAATTAAATTGATCCCAATCTAATCCAGTTAAATTGTTGGTGGTCCATTCAACGTGTTGACGAATGCTCCCTTCTAACCATTCTTTTTTGAAAGGGAAATTTATAATATGATGATGGCATTCACCAGTATTAATATTAATCACAGCTATTTCTTTACATATAAAATCACTATTTTTGTATTGAAATCCTTGAACATCTACTATGAACATTATTCAAACTTAAATAGGACTTTATTGAATATTATTATATTACTATTTGAAATGAAGGTTTATATATGTTTTCTCTTCTTACGTCACAGTTCACATTTCACATTATTGTGCAATATTTTGTTTGACATATATATATACCAATTAAAATGAGTTTAGACTTGTTAGTTAAATGCTAGTAACAGGTATTAAAACAAAAAAAAAAAAAATGAAATATTCTGAAATAAAAGGTGATTTGTTTTTGTGTTTGAACAATAATGTTGACGACTGGGCATTAGCCCATTGTGTATCTCAGGATTTACGAATGGGAGCTG
>CM032448.1:48876025-48921025 GCA_019049505.1 Pachyrhynchus sulphureomaculatus
TATATATATATATATATATGTATATATATATATATATATATATATATATACATATATATATATTATATATATATATATATATATATATATATATATATATGTATATGTAAATATATATATATATATATATATATATATATATATATATATAAATATATATATATATATATATATATATATATATATATATATATATATATTATATATATACATATATTTATATATGTATATGTATATATAGATATATATATATATATATATATATATATATATATATATATATATATATATATTAAAACTCCGGGTTTCAATGCGTTCATTTAATAGCATACAATCCACAAAACACTCTGGCAGACGTCCTGGGTAACTCCAAGGACAAGAGAAAACTGGAAAACCATGGAGTTTACAGCATCCCATACGGAGACTGCCACAAATTGTACATAGGGCAATCAAAGAAGAATCTCCACCCGGATCCAAAAACTTAAATAAGTATCAAAAACAAACAAACGACTTCAGCTCAATTTTGAGGGATCTAACAAATAGCCTCGATTTCACATTATAAAACACGCATAGTCAGAGAAGCCTTGGAAATCGAAAAGAATGGACAGCTAAATAAACGGGATGATGCACTCAATATCGAGACGGCAACAGTCAGCATAGCGCCGAGGCCCGTAATTACCACTGACACGGGCACCCAGCCGGCAAACACCGATGGATCATTTCAAAGGGATGAGGTTCTCTATATAAAACATTGCTTGAAAAGGGTTTGTACGAGGAGTGACATACTGATACATATAGATGTGAAGTCTTAACGCGACGTATATTCCTAGTATACACCCCTTTGGGAGGCATTAAGCAGGCTACAGCCATAGAACTATATATATATATATATATATATATATATATATATATATATATATATATATATATATATATATATATATATATATATATATATATGTATATATATATATGTATATATATATATATATATATATATATATATATATATATATATATACATATATATATATATATATATATATATATATATATATATATATATATATATATAATATGTATATATATGTATATATATATATATATATATATATATATATATATATATATATATATATATATATATATATATATATATATGTATCCATATCCATATCCACGAATATATTCCATTTCAACAACCAGAAAAGTTATAAAACAAAATATGTGTTTAGCTCTCGTAAAAAATATTCAGAACATATATAAAGGGGCTTATCGGACTAAGACTGCGGTACGGATTTTATTTCCCCAACCGTGAGCTTTAATCTTAGATTAAAAATTATAGCGGTTCGTATCAAATGGTGCTAAGGTTATTGGCTTTAGATATTTGCTCCCTTAATCGTAAATTGTGTGTTGCAATTGCCTCTTCATCTAGACTAGCTCAAAAGCTCTGAAATGAATTGAATCATGGAATGTCCTAGTTTGGTGATTAATACTACAGCGCTATTAGTGCAAGTGCCAAACTTACTGACAATTTTCATCCGAGAAGCCACTATATACTTTTTCTGAATAAAACCAGAACTAAAAGAAATGTAAGGGTAAGCAATTTTGCTAGCCAATTTGAAAAAGCTTATAAGTGAAAATAATTAATTTGATTCATCCTCGAGGGCGCCACTAACATACACATATTGCTTACACGATCTTTAAAAAACTCATACCAATTTTTTTCTGTAATTTTAAGTTTTTTCGAATTATCTTCATATATTAAGCTTTTTAATTTTCTTCTATATTATTAAAGCTAAGGTAATTGCTGTAATACTTTTAGATTAATGGTGACACCGGAAACAGCGAAAGCTTCTTGGAAGTTAAACGAAAATCTATTGGAGTTGCCATTTATTTACAGAAAATATATATCAGAGAAAAAGGATGTTGTACTGATATGTTGTCGCAACAATACAGATAATATTATTCCAGCTCTAGCTGGCTGGTACCTTGGTGCTTTGGTTGCTTCGATAGACCCTAGACAGACTATTGCAGATATTAAGCATTCCGTCGAACTGGTTGAGCCTAAAGTAATTTTTGTTATTGAAGATGCCTTATCATTAGTAGAAAAAAGTCTGGAAAAATCTAATTTAGGTCCGAAAATGATTGTTATAGGAAATTCAGAAAAATATCCTAGAATGCATGATATGGAAATTGGAATTGAAGAAGAAAAACATTTTAAGCCAGTAAAACAAAAAGGTTCAGACATCGCTGGAATACTTTTTAGCAGTGGAACCACTTCGTTACCCAAGGGAATTTACTTGTCAAATTCATATGTTTTGAATGCTTCTTATGGGGTAGTTCAGTAAGTCTTTATAGTTATATCTCAGCTTTATGGAACATACATTTTTTTTTAGAAGAGACATACGTATATTTATATTAACGCTAGCATGTGTGAAGATTATAATTGAACAAATGCGGATAATTATAATTAGTGCGATAGATAAGCCTGTTGATCACCACACTTTTTTGTAAATCTTGGAATTAAACTAGATGTAGACACTCCCATTTCCTTCTCCTGGTTTTCGCACAATGCTTAGTTTTTGTCACAGAGACCTCTGCATACACAGCTGCGCGCCAATAAGAAGACGTAAATAAAATTAAAATTCTGTGTACTGACCACTTAGAAGAAGATATTCATCCTATTGGTATCCAAAATTAATTTCATACCTCTAAATTCAGTCTTAAACGTATTGTCTCAGGATAAGTCAATAAAATTTTCTTCTTCTGCAAGAATAAATTCAGATGAAGGTCTGGTATTAATTGATTATACGCATATTTACCGATTTTATAATTTTAAAAGTAATCCAGGAGAATGGCTATAATAAGTGTTTTTCAAAAATAGATATCATACTTTGACAGAAACATGCTTTCTTTTCCATAGTTTTAGTTCTTTATAAATACTGAAATTTTCTCAATCGACTGTAAAAGGTGCATGTTACTTCCTTGCAGTTTGAAATGAAAAGAATTTATTATTTTAGAAATATCACATAAATATGCTGATTTTATCACAAATCTTACATCCAATTCAATTCGATTCAAAAAATTCAGTATATGTGTGGTTTTCTTCTTTAAGAAAAACATAAATTTTCGGTCGCAGTTGAAAAACGTACAAGGTAAAACATCACCACGAAAGAATCATCATAAAGTACTCCAGTACAACAAAGACGTGTGCTTAGACCGTTTTTAAAAAGTTTACTACTTTGACTGCATACTCTAAGACCTGATTCAATACAGTACTTTGCTACTCGCTGTGAATATAACTCGATGGATCCAGAGTAAGTCGGGAACTTTACTTTGAATAAGGGCCTGCAATCTTTTATAACAACCAGACATAAGATGTTCTAACTCACTTATTCTAGAATATAAAAATATCAAGGATCTTGAAGATGAGTTAAGTCTAAGCCCCAGCAGTGATACTTTTACAAAAGTGATCCTGAATAATATTATTACCATCTATAAACTATACGTAGCAAATCGAGTGAGCACCATTATTATTAATTACATTATCCAATATCCAGCTGCAACCCAAAATTCTTTCCTTACATTTTTTCAAAATAATCATTGAAGTCCTCCGCCATATACTATATTGTGTATCTGATTGTGTTTTTGTAAAAAGGTATTTTTCTAAAGTAGCTTTTCAGTACACTCACCTATCATACCGTGTACCATATCTACAGTATCCGGTAGAACGAGTGCTTCTGCGATGGTATGAGGCTTACATTTTGCGATTCTATGAGATAGATATTCTAAAAGAATTGCTTGGTATCGATGTATGCTTACAAAAACTACCTTTTTGTTGAGTTACTAACTCTTTCACTTTCCTGTAAAGTAATCACGAGCTTTTCTAACCATAATTGGATGTTTGTCTACTCGTTGTGAATATAACTCGATGGATCCAGAGTCAGTGAGGGACTTAATTTCCAACAACCAAACATGACATGAATACCATGAATAGATATACCAACTCACTTATTCTCGAATATAAAAGTATCAAGGATCTTGAAGATGGGTTAAGTCTAAGCAC
Source organism: Pachyrhynchus sulphureomaculatus (assembly GCA_019049505.1). Classification (NCBI taxonomy): domain Eukaryota; kingdom Metazoa; phylum Arthropoda; class Insecta; order Coleoptera; family Curculionidae; genus Pachyrhynchus; species Pachyrhynchus sulphureomaculatus. The sequence goes on from CM032448.1 coordinate 48,880,095, forward strand.
CAGCAGTGAAACTTTTACAAAAGTGGTCCTGTATAATGTTATTACCATTTATAAACTATACGTGGCAAATCAAGTGAGCACCATTATTATTACATGTGACATTATCCAGCTGCAACCCAAAATTCTTCCCTTACATTTTTTCAAAATAATCATTGAAGTACCTGTACTATACTGTGTAACTGATGGCGTTATTGGAAAAAGACACTTTTGAAAGCAACTTCTCAGTACACTCACCGTTCATACTGTGTACCATATCTACAGTATCCAGCAGAACGAGTTCTCTGCGATGGTATGAGGCAACACGGTAGTTGCGATCAATAGGTCTGATTATGTTAAGAAAAGATTAGATTTCCTTAACTCAGATAAATACCATATTCTAAATCATAATTATACAGACCAATTTCAACAAAAAATTAAAAATTGTATTAAAAATTGTAAAACTTTGTTTAATGACAGAGATGTCACTAGGTTCACAATAATGAACCCACAGCCTCCAAAATGATATTCATTAATTAAACTTCATAAACCAGGATATCCTATTAGACCAGTAGTCTCATTCTTTTCAGTACCATCCTACAAAATATCTAAAAAACTAATAGAGATTATCCTAACATATACGCAGTTTTCATAGAAATATCAAATTAAAAACTCATTATAGTTATTAAAAAATTAAAAATATTCATTTATCAAATAACGCGAAACTAATTTCGTTTGATGTCACTAATCTCTTCCTCAGTATCCCAGCTAAAGATACAATTATACTACTAGAAAAACTGTTAAATAAAAAATCAGTTAATTGTATCAAAAAACATGAAATATTAAACTTACACTCTTTACACCAGCACGGAAGGCATAATTATGGGAAACCCTTTGGGCCCGTTACTCGCCGAAACATTTCTAGATTCGTTAGAAAACCAAATTAATAAACATTCCTTTTTTAAACATTTCGTATATTGGCACCGATGTGTTGATGATGTTTTAGCTTGTTTTACGGGTACAGACAGGCAAGTACACATTTTTCTTGATTTTATTAATAACCTTCACGCAAATATAAATTTTACAATTGAACTAACAATAGCTTAAACAATTCAAAGATAGAATAATACATCAATTTTCAGTATTCCATAAACCATCTCATACTGACACAACCATAAATAATTCTTCCTGTCATCCAATTCAACATAAATTGGCAGCTTTTCACAGTATGATTCATAGGCAAGTATCTCTCCCCTTAATAAAATGAATTTTCCGATAGAACTTAACATCATTAAACAAATCGCACTTATTCATTAAATTTAGTCGATAAAATCCTACAAAAAAAGTTATATAAAAAAAACCATCGATATGATTTATCCTAATAGCAAAAGCAAACAATTACAAAGTTATATCTTATATAGGTCACTCGAGTTCAAAAATAGGTAAAATCCTCAACAGTATAGACATGAAAGTAGCTGACAACACTAACAATTCTTTAGGCAGATTTATTAAAAATAATAAAACTAAAACGGATAATCTTAAAAAATCAGGAGTTTATCGACTAAATTGCGGAGATTGTGACAAAACTTACATAGACCAGACTGGTAAATATTTTGGTAAAAGATTAGATGAACACTATAAATGTTTTTTCAAAGGAAAAACCGAATCCAATTATGCCAAAGATCTAATCGAGAATGGTCACATCTTTAATAATAATTTCAAAATTCTACACAATGAGAACAAAAGCCAGAAATTAAACCTAATTGAGTCTCTAGAGATAAACAAACTTAAAAATTCCAACCGTCTATTGAACGATTAAGTAGACCTTCGGCTAGTATGGAAGGACCAGGTCACTGCTTCCGCCAAGAAAGCCAACCAACTCCTAGGCAAGCTCTACCCCCTACTCAAGTCTAGGAAATTGTCAACACGAAACAAGTTGACAATCTACAAGATGATCATCAGAGCAGGGATGACCTACTCTAGCCCCGCATGGTGCCAGATGTCACGCACTCGCAGATCCACCCTCCAGACCATCCAGAACAAGGCCCTCCGAACCATTGCCAACGCCCCGTGGTTTCTCAGAAATACTCAACTCCATAGGGACCTCCAAATGGGTACCATCCGGGAATTCATCAGCAGCACCCAGCAGAGATTCCTGGACAAAGCCACCCGTCACGTCAACCCCACAATCAGGACTACTTACCGCCCCCCCGCCCACGCCATGCCCGCCGACGTCTACTAAGACCCAGCGACCCGATGACCCAGGATTAGCATAATATTAAGTACTATAAGCTCATGTTAATGAAATATCTTAAGTTGAAATATCGTAAGTATATGTTTAAGTTCTGTTTTAAAGTATATTCATGAAATATCTTAAGCTGAAATATCTTAAGTTTGTCAATACCTAGGCTAAGTATTTAGGTCCATACGATGTCAATATCTTAAGATCCAAAATGTATACACGCTTATTCTATCAATGTATATTAGTTATAGTCTAGTTACTAGCTAACTTTGTCAATAAATGAAATGTGAAATGAGTAGACCTTAATAATTCACCTTTGTTAAATATTTTCTATTAATAGTTAATTTGTTTATGGTAAAAATAAATTTTCTTTTCTTGCTTCTTCTTATATATTAAAACCTTTACTCTTTAATGTTCAGTAACTCAAAATGTAACGTCTGAAAGAGCTACTGTGATAGCGAAACATGTTACGGTGTATTAAAGATATAGTGGAAAGTTTGTGTAAATAATTGTTTTATTTTTTCACATTTCACATAATACTTATATTTTGCGATTCGATGAGCTAGATGCTCGAAAACATTGCTTAGTATCGATGTATGCTCATAAAAACAACCTTTTGTTGAGTTTTCAAGTTTTTCACTTTCCTGTAAAGTAGTTACGAGCTTTTCTAACCATGATGGGGTGATTGTCTTTTAAATAATAATTTTATATACAATACATACTGCTGCCTTTTTCCCACTCCGACTTTTGTCGATGTAAATCCAAAGTCTTACTTTCCCTTCAAAATCTAGCCACTTATTGATGGTGTATATACTTTATTCTTACTCTCAGAAGGCTTATTACTGTTCAATAAAAACCAATCCCTTTTACAAAAATACGTATAAAAAGAAATCCTTTAAAACTTTCATTTAATTTCAAACCTATTCAGTAGACACAATGTTCGGAAACTCAACGCTAAGACCATGCGAAACAGCTGTTCGAGAAACTAATAAAAAATCGAAAGTAAATATTTCTAAAGACCTCTGCTGCAACTGCGTAACTAAGTTCAAGAAGCGGATGGGAGTATATGAATACAAGAAGCTACTCTTTAAGAAAAAGAAGAGAACACTGCTACTCATAGAGGGGAAGGGCGCCAATAGATAAATTAGGGGGTGCCAAACGACAACCATGGAGCGAAATCAGTTGCTAAAAAACCCTCTCGCACGGAAACTTTAAAAGCTGAGACACTCATAAGACAGTAAACTATAAATCGATAACTGTGGAGGTGGGAGGGCGATTTTTAACAAAAAAGAACCCCAAACTGCAATGGGACTCTGAAAACTTATACTCAATTTAAAAATTAATGATGCAGGTTTGAGATAACTCCCAATAAAAAAATTTCCGTTTCGAAGGGGCATATTTTTTACATCTATATGTGAGGGGGAATAAGCCGTAATTTTGCGGATATTACTAGTTTACACCAGATCTGTTAGGTATCGCATCCTGTCACATTGAAGAAAATGAAAAAAAATACGACGTTGTTACTATATTGCCCCCCCCCCCCCCCCCAGGAGAGGGAAGAAACCACTAACGTATAACCTTTATTACTTTCCAGAATATTCCAGAAATAATTTGAAAAAATATAAAAATCTTTCAGCCCATCGACTAATAGTCGTCAAGCAATAGTTATTTACATTACAGATTTGTAAAACGGTATTTTGTATAGTGAGTAAGCAGGTTTCGGTACTTTTATATTAATATAAAAATAACAAATAAATAACTTCTTATTATGGCAGTATTGGTATAACTAAAAACGAAAAAAATCGTATTTTTAGAAGTTACGAAAGTGTTCTTCGCATTTACTGAGCCATCCCAAGACGCGTTTCGCCGTATCACGGATCATCAGCGGGGCTAGATTCAGCAAATACGAGAACACATCTTTAGTCCTTTATCCAAATAACTAACAGAAAACTATAACCAATAGATGCTTATACTGAACTCTGTCGGTGACTTACTAAGTATATTCAAGCAGAGCGGCACAGAAGCTCAAGAAAGGTGCGTTTCTGCAATAAGTTGCCAGCCGTGCTGTGCCGCTCTGCTTGAATAGACTTAGTAAGTCACCGACAGAGTGCAGTATAAGCATCTATTTGTTATAACTTCTTATTAGTTAAAATTTGTGTGACAGACATTGTCTTGATAACGTTAGGCAAAGATTACTTGCATGACTTGTCTTATCTCGCATCATGTTGCGCTTGTGCGATAAAATATATTTTTCATGCATAATGGCTATTTTTGGTTTATATTAAATGATTGGAAAATGATGATTTCCCAAATAAATACCTAAAAAAATTCCCAATAAGTCCAAAGAGCCGTATCATATTTTTTTAAGTTTATTGAACAGGAATAATGAGAGGCAACAGAACAAAAGTAATATGGTGTTCCGCTGCTACAAAAATTTACCAAAGAAATACTTTTAATTTTAGACATGGTCATGCCAAACCAGGAGTTACTTTCCATTCTTCAACGCTTTTTTTGGGTATCAGCATGGACAATGACTGGCATGTGTATATCCACAGGAACTGCAAAAGTTATATCTTCTAATATTACTGGCCAAAAGTTTTTACAATTTATTGACAAATACAAGGTAAATAATATATTCCCAATAGTTGTTAAACTAAATTAGAGATTTAATATGGTGAAAATATTCATCGGTGAGAATTATTCCAAAGTTTTCACCTATAATTATCTAATTAGATTATTCAGTCTCAAGTAAATTCATTTTTGGTAACAGTAAAAATTATAATGTTCGAGGAGACCTTTGAAAGAGGCCCTAGTGTTTTTCTTGCCATAAAACGTGACTTCAAGAGACACTAAATTATATAATCGAATTATTCGCACCGCGTATACAATTAAGATTAATAATTGTCATAATTTAGGTACTTTCTGTAAAAATACGGTTGGACCTGTATTTTCGAATATTTTAATTGACTAGTCTGAGATGCTTAAAAATATTTAAGGTATGTTTCATCATCGTAGTTTGAAGCGTAATCTAGCTTTTGACTATTTTCAAAAATTTACCCAGGCACAACCCCGCAAATAAAATACTAAATTCGACATTTTCGCACTAAATAATAACTTACTCCAAGCGTCACAACTCGATATTTTAAATGATAAAATTTTAAACACAAAAAAAACTAAGCCTGGGTGGGCTTTAGAAATGTTTGCAACTAATACCTTACTTTACTATCTACATATTATTTCTGCAGAAATTGAAATAATAAAAGATGATATCATTTTTAAATAATTGGACAGAAAAATCTCTCCTTTAATGTCTAATCTAAATATGTTTAAAATTAAAGTAAATATTCTTAGGAAACTATTGATGCTGGCTCTTTACTCCCTTCCTCTGAAGCAATATGTTTCAAAAACTATGAGATCCTAAAACATCAGAAAGTGCAAACATCTCGGACGATGATTTTTGTTTACGAGTTTCCCGTATCAAGGGAATTAAAAATAGATCCTGAAATTATCAACATGGTATTGGTAGTTAACAATTTTATTACATTAACCTACTATTCAGTGAGGCGAAAGTTTTCATTTCTAGTACTAACTGGAAACAATTTTTGCAAAATTGTCTTAGATTTTGAACTGGATGATGTTTTGTAACTTAAGAAATACCGAGTAAAATTTAACGCTAAACTTTTTTCTAAAGATATGTTGTAGATATAATATATATATATATATATATATATATATATATATATATATATATATATATAATTAACTTCCTAAATAATTTGCATTCTAACATTAAATTCACCTTAGAATTAGAAAACCAATAACTCTATAAATTACTTAGACATATCTGTATCAAAAGTGAGCAATAAACATGATTTCTCGATTTTTCACGAGCCTTCACATACTGACACGGTCTTAGACAATAGTTCATACCACCCTTATACTTATATATACTTATACAAAATGGCAGCTTTTAACTCTTTCATACATAGACTGTTACATATTCCTATGACTAAAACTAATTTTAACAAAGAATTCAACATAACCAAACAAATAGCAATTAATAATGAATATGACCGTAGCATTATAGATAATATCTTGAATAAAAAATCGTCTAAATAAGCAATCTCTCTAATTTATCCCACCATTAATGTCAAAAAAGGGAAATTTAGCACACTTATGTACACAGGGAAAATAACTAGAATAATTTCAAAACATTTAACAAAAAGGAACAATAAAATAGCATTTAAAACCAGTAATACCTTAGGGAATATAATTTTGAATAACAAAACCAAATCTAATAAATCCTTAAAATCAGGAGTTTATTTATTAAATTGTGGATCTTGTACTAAAACCTACGTAGGACAAACTGGTAGATCTTTTAAGACTCGCATTAAAGAACATAAACAAAGTTATTTGAAAAACAAGAACAATTCACATCATATAATAAACGTATCCCACAATTTTGATGATACATTCAAAATCCTACATGCAGAAAATAAATCTAAAAAATTAAATATGTTTGAATGTCTTGAAATTAACAAACGGAAAAACTCCAATCTATTATTAAACGAACAGGTAGAAATCATTCACCCTTACTTAATATTTATTAGTTCTCAGAAATAGTACCACAGATTTGCATCTTTAAAATAACTTTGTCAGTAAACAACATAATAAAACGATTAACATCTTATGTAATTATATAATATGTATGTAAATAATGTAAATTAAGGATAGTTTTAAGCACTATATAACCAGTATTATAACCAAACCTTTTTCTTTCTAATTCACTTCCGAAGAAGCCATTGTATGGTAAAACAATTGTCAAGCCATTTTAAATATATTGTTTTTATATAATTTCAAATTCTTTATGCTTATTCTTATTTAGATACAAAAAAATCGCCACGTGTCTAGTCTGTAAGGTGGATAGGGTACAGCATCACTAAACCTAGGCTGTCTGTATTAAATGTTAATATGTCCTTCTGAGTTGACAATTTTACCACGTTCTAAGAATTCAAGATGAAGTAAGCCATCGCAATCTTAAATAATTGTAATCTTAAAATTTCCTAGCTGATAGAACTTTTTTGGAGGTTCCATTTCGTAAGGTAGATGGGATATTACGTCACTGAATCTAGTTTGTGTGTGTTAAATGACAACATGTCCTTCTGAATTGACAATGTTACCACTTTTTAAGAATTTGAAATAAACTATGTCATCGCAATCTCATCGCAATTTGAAATAAACTATGTCATCGTAATATCAGACTTTCCTGGTTGACAGAACTGTTTTGAATTTTTTTTTGGTTTGGGCAAACCTTAGGGTTAATAGCCCATAAACTGACGTTTCACTTCAGGATATACCTATAACTTGTCACCGGTCAGAGATTTGTGGAGAGAAGCATCATCTTCTGCCATATAGCGAGCTTCAAGTGGCTCGTAAGTTATTATTCAGCACATCCCTATATTCAGCACATTATATGTACTCTTTCTTATAAAATAACCACTCTTTCGGCAATATCAAGTTGCTTACACCGGCGAACCAGTTCATCCACTAGGCCAGATGCAGACATTAGTCATGTCGAACTAATGTGATCCTTCAGATTTGTTTCACCAGGATTCCTCTCTTTTATAGTCTTATTCGCATCAGAACTGTACCTACATTACCACCCGGATTAGGTTGACGACCTTTCATCGTGGTTGTCAATAGGAACTACACACTCCACAGTGAGAAATTCAATAACATGCCGACAATCGCCACTAGGGGAACTTATAAAATGGTGTGTTACGTTATAAAAATTACGGCCATATGGACATTAGTTTTCAATACTCCTTCGTATATTATCTGCAGTTTGTAGGACATTGGATATTACCTACTCGTCAACAATTGACAAGAAAATTATTCCAAACTGATAACGGTCAAAAAAATCGATAGTTATCGGAAAAGCTCAGCGCTTACCAATATGACTTTCGTTAGCAACTTAGGAACAAAGGTATCCGACCTTGTTGAACATGACAGATTGTTATTATGATTAGTCTGCAAAGTTTTATTTCCACTTTTCAAATTTTATCAATGGTGGCTCTTTGCTAACAGTAATTTGCCGATTTATATTTCTTTTTTCTTACTGTTAACGTCCATGTACCCTAGAAAAGTTGGAAACTTGGCTTGATCATGTTATAGGCATAGCAAAGCGATCTTCTTAAATGCTAATTGTACGATTTTGTATACTATTAAGTTCAAATTCATTCATCTGTTCTTTCATGTTTCATTAATGTAGCTTGCTTGTAGGATTCAGAAGTAGGACTCGTACAACAGGCCTCAAAAAAATTATGTTTTTCGATATTACGAGTAATTAAGTTGAATATACGATAAACAGGGACCTTTGGAATTGGAGGTTTAGAAATTTATTTTATCTGAGACTAACAAAACCACTTATAGGAACGTGTATTCAACTTCATAAATTTAGAAACCATAAAAACGTAGCAGTTTGAATAGCTATGCTAATATTTTCGCTAAGCGGTTTAAATAGATATGCTAATATAAAAAGCTAAATTTCACTATGCTAATATTTTCACCATATGTCAAAAATTAAGTGTCTACTGAGTAGCTTGCCATAAGATTTAATTCAGTATCTTCGATTACTTATTACTTACAGTCCCAAGATATAATATGATTTAATTAAGAATGACTCACTACTCGCCGTTGATATAAAAATTACACATGACACGTATGGATGGCACTCATCGAACCACTACTTGAGAATATTGAATCATTCTCCTTACTTCAACATGTAAAGTATTTTTCTGACATTTGGAATGCATCCACCGATGGTTAACTGCCGGCTTGTCTACCCTTACTCATGATGATTATAATTATACTAGCAGTGCCCGCGGCTCCGCTCGCGTGCATTTGATTCACAACTATTGTCACTGCTTATTCCTTATGTTACCTAACGTAATAAAATATCTACCATTATTTCCCCTTATCTCCCATTATTTCTCCTTATCTCCCATTACCTCTACATAATTTCCAATATCTAGGCTTATCTCTGTTCATCTCCCATTATTTCTCCTTATCTCCCTTTATTTCCCCTTATCTCCCATTATCTCACCTTATCTCCCATTATTTCTCCTTATCTCCCATTATCTCACCATAACTCCCATTATCTAGACTTATCTTTGCTTATCTCCCATTATTTCTCCTTATCTCCCATTATTTGTACTTATGTCCCGTTATCTAGGCTTATATCGAATTATGTAGAACATACGTATAAATTTATAAATACATGTAAATCGGATAAGTGGTTCTCAAGTCATAAGCGCACTAATGGACAGCCAGACAGACAGAGAGACGTTGCATTTTACATATATATATTATATTCTTTGCAACATGATATTGTTCCATATTTAATGGTTTAGGCAGCGTATTGCAAGAGAACGCGTTAACGGTAACCTTTTTTTCCGACTTGATTCACTATTAACGTCACTGCTTATTCTTTATGTTATCTAACGCAATAAAATATATCCTATAATCTCGCCAGAGAACATATGTATGTTTTTTAAAAAAAAAGCACGTAACGCATTAACGGACAGACAGACGTTGCATTTTATTTATATTATACCTAGATAACCCGGCCAGTAAACATATGTACGTTTTAAAAAAAAGCACGTAAATCGGATAAGTGGTTCTCCAGTGATAAGCGCACTAACGAACAAACAGACAGAGAGGCAGAAAGACAGGCAGACAGTCAAAGAGATGTTGCATTTTATATATATTATAGATAGAAGATTATAAATAACCTGGCCAGAGACCAAATGTATGAATTAAAAAAAAAACACGTAAATCGGATAAGTGGTTCTCGCGTGATAAACGCACTAATGGACAGCCAGACAGACAGAGGGACATTGCATTTTATACATATTATAGATTATAGATATTCTCTGCTACATAATATTGTTTCATATTTAATTGTTTAGGCTGTGTAATGCAAGAGAAAGCGCTAGCAACAAACTTTTTCCGACTTCATTCACTATTATCGTCACTGCTCATTCCTTATGCTACCTATCGTAAAAAAAAAAGTACGTGAATCGGATAAGTGGTTCTCGAGGGATAAGCGCACTAATGGACAGACAGACAGAGAGACGTTGCATTTTATATATATTATAGATATAGATTATTATTATTATGTAACCTGGCCAAAGAATATATGTATGAATTTAAAAGAAGATACGTAAATCGGATAAGTAGTTCTCGCGTGATAAAAGCACTAATGGACAGACAGACAGAGAGACATTGCATTATATATATATATATATATATATATATATATATATATATATATATATATATATATACGAGGCTGGTTTGAAAAGTCCGTGCAAAGTCCGAGAGATGGCACCACCGGCGCGTATCGAGGCCATGTTTAGTTAGTAGCATCTCTTGAATGAACGCACACCAAGTTTCAGCCATATTGGTCTATTTCTTTGTGTTTGGGATTCGTGTGAATCAAGGAAGTCGAGTGATTTTCAAGAAATGGACGAAAAAGAATTTCGTGTGGTGATTAAACATTACTTTATGAAAGGCAAAACGCCTCGGGAGACTAAAGAGAAGCTTGATAAACATTATGGTGACTCTGCACCTTCGATTAGAACAGTTTATAAGTGGTTTCAAAATTTTCAGACTGGCCATATGGGCACAAGTGACACTGAACGTTCTGGACGGCCTGTGGAGGTTACGACTCCAGAAATCATTGATCAAATCCATGATATGGTGATGGATGACAGAAGAGTTAAGGTGCGTGAGATTGCTAGTGCTGTGGGCATCTCGACTGAACGGGTACATAATATTTTGCATAAACATTTGGACATGAGAAAGCTATCCGCAAGATGGGTGCCGCGGTTGCTCACGCTTGACCAAAAACGGAATCGTGTGAAGTGTTGCAAGGATTGTTTGCAGCTGTTCCAGAAGAATCCGGAGGACTTTAAGCGTCGTTTCGTCACTGTGGATGAAACATGGATACATTACTATACTCCTGAGACCAAACAACAATCTAAACAATGGGTTACCAAGGGGGAATCTGCACCAAAAAAGGCGAAGACCGTTCCTTCGGCCGGAAAGGTTATGGCGACTGTCTTTTGGGATTCGCAAGGGATAATCCTCATCGACTATCTGGAAAAGGGTTAAAAACTATTACAGGTGAATATTATTCATCGTTATTGGACCGTTTGAAAACCGAGCTGCAAGAAAAACGCCCGCGATTGGCCCACAAGAAAGTCCTTTTCCATCACGACAACGCACCAGCACACACCTCAGCAGTTGTGGTCGCAAAATTAATGGAAATAGGATTCCAACTCGTTTCACATCCCCCCTATTCTCCAGACTTGGCTCCCTCGGACTACTATTTGTTCCCCAATTTGAAGAAAAGGCTGGCGGGACAAAGATTTTATTCAAACGAGGAGGTGATTGCAGACACTAATGGATATTTTGCAGACTTGGACAAATCCTATTATTCGGAAGGGATCAACAAACTAGCACATCGTTGGACGAAGTGTATAAGCCTAAAAGGAGACTATGTCGAAAAATAAAAAAGGTTTACCCCAAACACATAAGTAGTTTTTATTTTTGCACGGACTTTTCAAACCAGCCTCGTATATATATATATATATATATATATATATATATATATATATATATATATATATATATATATATATATATATATATTATAGATTATAGATATTCTCTGCTACATAATATTATTCCATATTTAATGGTTTAGGCTGTGTATTGCAAGGGAACGCGTTACCGGCAAACTTTTTTGCGACTTCATTCACTATTATCGTCACTGCTCATTCCTTATGCTACCTATCGAAATAAAATATAGCCTGTAACCTGGCCAGAGAACATATATATGTTTTAAAAAAAAAAGTACGTACATCGGATAAGTGGTTCTCCAGTGATAAGCGCACTAACGTACAGACAGACAGACAGAGAGACGTTGCATTTTATATATATTATATTCTTTGCAACATGATATTGTTCCATATTTAATGGTTTAGGCGGCGTATTGCAAGAGAAGGCGCTAACGGTAACCTTTTTTCCGACTTGATTCACTATTAACGTCACTGCTTATTCTTTATGTTACCTAACGCAATGAAATATATCCTATAATCTCGCCAGAGAACATATGTATGTTTTTAAAAAAAAAGCACGTAAGGCATTAACGGACAGACAGACAGACGTTATATTTTATTTATATTATACATAGATAACCCGGCCAGAGAACATATGTATGTTTTAAAAAAAAGCACGTAAATCGGATAAGTGGTTCTCCAGTGATAAGTGCACTAACGAACAAACAGGCAGACAGACAGAGAGATGTTGCATTTTATATATATTAAAGATAGAAGATTATAGATAACCTGGCCAGAGACCAAATGTATGAATTAAAAACCGGTCAAGTGCAAGTTGAACTTGCACAATTAGTGTTCCGTATGTTGATTGTTTATAAAATAAAAATTTTTGTTAGGGTGGTATAAAATGATCAGTGACTTCACAAAACACACCCCAAATGAGTTTCCAACAAAGTTTGTTTCCAATCTTTACTGAAAACTGATGATCTTGAAATTTTGTTTTTTTTTTTGTATACCAAATAAATTATTAAAGGTAATGCACTCGTGATAATTTTCGTTCAATCTATACCTCGTGGAGAATATTCCAGAATTTTTTCAAAATTTTTTGATCAGTACTTTTCGAGATAAGGTAGAGGACAGAGATTTTTTAAAAGTAATATGAAGAAAAGTGTGCGCAAGTATTACATTATATATATATTTTTTACTCGTGTTTTCACAAGCTTTCATTTGACACTACACTCGATGACATAATAAAAAAAAATTTTTTTTCACTTCCGATTTCACCCCTCAAAACGAACCCCTTAAGTCAAAATTTATGTTACGGTGGTATAAAATGATTAGTGACTTCACAAAACACACCCCAAATGAGTTTTCAACAAAGTTTGTTTCCAATCTTTACTGAAATCTGATGACATTGAAATATTTGTTTTTTTTTATATACCATATAAATTATTAAAGGTAATGCACTCGTGATAATTTTCGTTCAATCTACACCCCGTGGAGAATATTCCAGAATTTTTTTCGAAATTTTTTGATAAGTACTTTTCGAGATAAGGCCCGGGACAGCGATTTTTCGCGAATTTTTAAAAATAATACAAGGAAAAGTGCGCGCAAGTATAATATTATATATATATTTTTTACTCGTGTTTTCACAAGCTTTCATTTGACACCACAGTCGATGACCTAGTAAGAAAATATTTTTTCACTTCCGACTTCACCCCCCAAAACTAACCCCTTAAGTCAAAATTTAATTCTCAAAACTACATGGCTCTGATGAGGCCATCAATTCCTATATTATTACCAAATTTCACCTTTCTATGTCAAATAGTTTCGGAGAAAAAAATCGGGTGTGTGACAGACAGACAGACAGACAGACAGACACACCGAAGTGATCTTATAAGTGTTCCGTACGGAACACTAAAAAAAAAAACACGTAAATCGGATAAGTGGTTCTCGTGTGATAAACGCACTAATGGACAGACAGAGAGACATTGGATTTTATACATATTATAGATTATAGATATCCTCTGCTACATAATATTGTTCCATATTTAATTGTTTAGGCTATGTATTGCAAGAGAAAGCGCTACCAACAAACTTTTTCCGACTTCATTCACTATTATCGTCACTGCTCATTCCTTATGCTACCTATCGTAAAAAAAAGTACGTGAATCGGATAACTGTTTCTCCAGTGATAAGCGCACTAACGGACAGACAGACAGACAGACAGAGATACGTTGCATTTTATATATATTATAGATGTAATAAAATATGTATCTATAACCTGGTCAAAGAACATATGTATGAATTTAAAAAATCCCGTAAATCGGATAAGTGGTTCTCGAGGGATAAGCGTACTAATGGACAGACAGACAGAGAGACGTTGCATTTTATATATATTATAGATATAGATTATTATTATTATATAACCTGGCCAAAGAATATATGTATGAATTTAAAAAAAGATACGTAAATCGGATAAGTAGTTCTCGCGTGATAAAAGCACTAATGGACAGACAGACAGACAGAGAGACATTGCAATTTATATATATATATATATATATATATATATATATATATATATATATATATATATATATTATAGATTATAGGTATTCTCTGCTACATAATATTATTCCAGATTTAATGGTTTAGGCTGTGTATTGCAAGGGAACGCGCTAGCGGCAAACTTTTTTGCGACTTCATTCACTGTTATCATCACTGCTCATTCCTTATGCTACCTATCGTAATAAAATGTAGCCTATAACCTGGCCAGAGAGCATATGTATGTTTTAAAAAAAAAGTACGTAAATCGGATAAGTGGTTCTCCAGTGATAAGCGCACTAACGGACAGACAGACAGAGAAACGTTGCATTTTATATATATTATAAATAATTCCTGTATATTATTTGATGCAAGAATACTAAAACATCACACAGATGTAAATTTAAAACTGTTTATTCTTTACAGATTACATATGCGGTTTCAACAACTGTTTTCACTTACGAAATTACCAACCTTCCCGAGGATGTAATTAAGAATTATGATACGTCGTCCTTATATAGCGTGGCTCTTGTCGGAGGAATCATGGATCAACAGCAGATATTAAAACTCAGAAAATTGCTGCCCAACACATACGTTGCGTTGGGATATGGTTCTACTGAAGGGAGTATTATATCATGTCATGATTTTAAAAATAAAAAAATTACGAAGACAAACTTTCATCTTCCGGAACTGTTACGCCTGAAATGCAGTTGAAGGTAAGGAGCGATAAAACTTAAGGGCTTACATACATCTGGGCATAGCAAAAAGTATGTATCTCAGATAATGGGGCCTTATGAACAAAAGTTTTTAATGATCCTTCAGCTTCAACTTGCTACCAGTTACACCTGAAGGACAATAAGAATACTGAGGATTCTCGTCTGTAGATATATTGGTTTCTTTATATCCTCCAAAGAATTTATATTATTTCTTATTTCCAATAATTAGTTAGTTCATCTACTAATTTCGCTGTCAATTTTCATTTGACACTGAGACTGGATCGTCTAGGTTGCTGCGAGGTTATTGTTTTAGTGAATTCGATTTTATACTGTCATTTACTAATTTTCGGAGTCGCGAACCCATACGTTTCTGAACGTGTCCAATACACTCCTTCTTCACTTCTTTATCGTTGCAGGGCTCAGCTTTTGCGATCGCAGAAAATGTTTTTGAATGTCCATCTCTGATGTGGTACTGATACTTTACACCGAGTAACTCTTCCGACCTTTGAAACATAGTTACTATGGCGTCGAGCTTCATTTTTCCTGCGCTCCCGTTGCAAATTGTAGAGTACGATGCTTTATGTTCATCAAACCACGATTCATATTCTGCAGTATCCTTATCTTTTTCATGCCTTTCACATTCTTTGCAGTAACAACAAAATTCACCACTTTTCCAGTGAAATGTTCAATAAGTGTAGCTACACCAAAGAGAGATGCAACGTTAACTTTTTTAGAAAAAACTGCCGCCTGGGTTTTTGTAGCGTTAAATTCCACTTGGTTACTGTCACCCCAAGATAGAATTTCTTCCAGGTCTTTGTTAAGTTGAACGACTTCCTGCTGTCTGCGGATATTCGTCTGAGTAGTCGATGTCCGAGCATTCAAAGTGAATGAAGAGATAAGTGTACTATCATCTGCAAAGCTGTAGATTGGATTCTCGGTCTTTTCCAGCAGATCGTTAATATAAATAAGGAAGAGAGTAGGAGATAGTATGGAACCTTGGGGCACACCGGCGTTGATAGTGAAGGTGTTAGAAAGAAATCCGTCGACTGCCACTCGTAAAGAACGCTCTTTGAGGAAACATGAGAGCCACAAACAGAACTTTTCAGACATACCATAAGCACGTAACTTAGCCAACAGCCCATCGTGCCAAACACGGTCAAATGCCTTGGATATGTCAAGAGCAACCACTCGAGATTCTCCAAAGTGTTCAATTGCGTTGTTCTAAACATGTGTTACATAAGTGAGAAGATCTCCTGTTGATCTATTTTTACGAAAGCCATATTGGTGATCACTAATAATGTTGAATCCTTCAAGATATTTTAGAAGATGCTGGTCGATAGCCTTTTCCATGACTTTCGATATTATTGAGAGTAGTGCGATTGGTCGGTAGTTATTTGGCAAGGTCTTCTTGCCTTTTTTAGGTATCGGCTGAACTGTGGCACATCTCCAGCAGGAAGGAAATATTCCTAGAATACTCGATGTCGAAAGTAGTCTATGGTCGGAAAAACCTAACGGCGAATTTACGCTGACCGTGTAAATCTCCGGATTGGTGGTTAAAAAACAGATCAAGAAGACTGGCGAACTCTCCGTCTCGATCAGGGATCCGTGTTGGTTCATCAATAAGCTGAGTCAAGCCACAACTGATTGAAAATGATTCGGCTTCACGACCTTGTTCATCGGTAGTATTTGAATATTTAAGCCAGTTGATGTTGTGGACATTAAAGTCGCCCAGGATGGCAATTTCGGCATTTGGATAGTTAATTTGTAAATGATCGATGGTGTCTGCAAGAGAAGCGAAAAGTGTTCTAAAGTTAGTATCACTTGGTGGTCGATAGGGGATACAGATGAACCTTGTGGTTGGTTGAGTCGTTATTTTTAACCACATAACATCAAAGTTGGGGGCTCCAGAGCCTCTTCTCGTTGGCAAGAGAGGTCGCTTCTGACATAAAGACAGATTCCAAAGTTACGCCTAAATCGGGAATAGAAATCGTACCCAGGATAAAGATAGTTTACTGTGCTGGTCGATGAACTGACCTTAGTTTCACAGAGAGCGAGTACATGAGGTTTATTTGATTGCAGGTGTTGGTGCACTGAATTTATGTTCGAATTTAAACCTCGTATGTTGCAAAAATTCATCTTCTTGTTATCCACGTGCCATCGCCACACACAATTATGCCATGACTAAATGATTCTAATTCTGTTTCCCTTATTCTTTTTTCTGATGCCATTCAGTTCATTACAAGTTTGGGAAGACCTCCATCACCAATCCCTTCTACATGGCCCTACCATATCAGATGTCGTCTTCGAATATCGTCAATTATAGTTGTATTTACTTTCATGATTTGACTGATTCCTTCATAAGGGTGCGGGATAGAATTTCACCTCCGGTACGTTCAATCTGTCATAGAAGGCGACTCAAAGAACAGCTTAGATGGTAGATTCCCAGATCCCACCATGCATCGCTCGGTGTGATACCATCGCATCGTCTTAGGCTGCGTTACTTAACGTTTCGTGGCTCTGCCGAAGTCCCCGGACTGTGGGACCAAATAGCAAGGATGAGGCAACTGGTTACAAAAAATTTCGGATCTCCGAGTGGGAGCTGATTCAGGTGCATTAAGATGCAGAGATCACAATTTTAAAACAGTTTTTCGCAACATAAAAGGTTTAAACGCGAACATAAATTCAGTGTACCAACACCTGCAATCAAATAAACCTCATATACTGTGAAACAAAGGTCAGTTCGTCGACCAGCACAGTCAACTAATTCTATCCAGGGTACAACTTCTATACCCAGTTTAAGCATAACTTTGAAATCTGCCTTTTTCTCACAAGCGACCTCTTTTGGGCTTGGAGGCTCTGAAGCTCCGAAACTTTGATCTTATGTGGTTAAAAATAACAACTCAACAAGCCACAAGGTTGATCTGTAGCCTATATCGACCACCAAGTGACGCTAACTTTAGAATACTTTTCGCTGCTCTTTGGAGACACCATTGATCATTTACAGATTAACTATCCAAATGCCGAGATTACCATCCTGGGCGACTTTAATGTCCAGAACATCAACTAACTTAAGTATTCAAATACTACCGACGAACAAGATCGTGAAGCTTAATTATTCTCAATCAGTTTGTGACTTAACTCAGCTTATTAAGGCACCCAGCACAGATTTCTGATCAAAACAGAAAGTTCATCAGGCTTCTTGATCTGTTTTTAACCACCAATCTAGAGATTAACAGTATCACCGTAAATGCCGTTAGGTTCTTCTGACCATAAAATGCTTTCGAGATCGAGTATCCTACCAATCAATGAGAGAGAGGCGCCTAAACTGCGCAAGATTTGGCACTACAAATCTGCTAAATAGGAAAAACTCACGGAATATTTTCGAACTTTCCCTTGGTCAGACGTTTGTTTTTCGATTGAACGACCCATCAGACTGCGCTAAGGAGGTTTCCAAAGTTATTTTGATTTGGACCCTTACATCCCTTTTTCGAAGAAATGTCCTTCCAACGGCAAGCCTTGGTTTGACCCAAATTGTTGCTTCTAATCATCTTGCCTAACGACAATGACGTGAAAATCCTAACGACATAAATCGTAACATGTTCGTGCCTGGATGCAAAGAAATTATCGACGAAATCAAGAAGGCACACATTCAAAGAATTAGAAACAAACTTCTTGCTTGCCCCAACAATTCCAGGTCAGTCGCTAAGTCAGTCAGAATTTCACCAAATCCACTATACCACACGACCAGATAATTCTATTGCCACAACACCTATTGAGAAAGCAGACTTGTTGGCTAAACTCTTTGTTTCACATTCTGCTATCGTTTTTCAAGGAAAAACACCACTTACTATTCCCATAATGCGGTCAAAGATGCCCGATATTGTCTTCAGACAACGTTTCATAAAACATATTTGAGGCTAGACACCAAAAAAGCTTCTGGTGCTAACGGAATACCTGCCATAGTACTCAAAAATTGCTCGAGAGAACTAGCGCCAGTTTTCTGTAGCCTTTTAAACCTATCATACAAACAGGGAATATTTCTTTCCTGCTTCTGTTTATGGGTCTCATGACTCCTCAAAGAGTGTTCTTTACAAGTGGCAGTCGACAGATTTCTTTTTAACACTTTTACTTTAAATATCTGTGTGCCCCAGGGCTCCATCCATACTGTCCCCTACTCTCTTTCTCGTTTACATTAACGATCTGCTGGAAAGGACCAGGAATCCAATCTACAGCTTTGCGGATGACTGTACGCTTATCACTTCATTCACTTTGAACGCTCGAACATTGGCTACTCATGCAAATATCCCCAGACACCAACAAGCCGTTCAACTTAACAAAGATTTGGAAGATATTCTATCTTGGGGTGACGGTAACCCAGTCTTGGCATAAATATGTTGCAAGCATAGTAAAGAGAGTTTCTTAAAAGCTGAGAATATTTATTTCGAACTAGAAAGCTTTATACTCCACAACAACTGTTAATTCTATACAATTCGGCCAACGATGAAATACTGCTTCCATGTTTGGGAGCAGAGCCCCCAAACATATACTGCATTTGTTGCAAATGCAATGTACATTTGTTGGATTCTATCCAGAAGTGTGCTGGTCGCCTGATTGAAGAGCCGCAACTGGCCAGCAACCTTAATTCATTGGAACATCGAAGAACGGTTGGCCAGTTGAATCTATTCTACAGGTATTTTCGTGAAAAGTGTTCGATGGATGTAACCCGCTTAATTTCGGCCAGAACGGTGCATGCTGGAAACACACATTACGCTAATACATCACATTCGTATGAGCTTGGTACTTCTCGTACAACACTTTTCAAGCAGTCTTTTATAAGGAATAGTTTGCCCAGGACTGTGTTTCCGGCCAAGTAAAATCTATAGCGATTCAAAAACAATGGGAATCTTTTGTTCCGCACACGTGTCGCTCCTGTAGAGCTGTGTTAACGTCGTGCTGATGCAATGATATATGACATTTAGGCTTCGAAAAATGTACCAAATGTATTGTAATGTGACACGTAATGTTAATACGTCTAACAACAGCTTGTTGATTCTTATGTAGCGAAAATATGTAAATACATGTGAGGCGCCGCAACAATACGTCATGCAGCGCCAGATATTTGTATTTATATTTCTATTCATACAACCTTCAAGTCAATAAGCTTCTTCGTAGCATAAAAATAATTTTACAGTCATGCCAAGAAGCCATCTACAAATGAAGTTTACATTTGTTTCGAAAATCTAAAAAGGTCTCTGTGTGTAATCCCGACATTTCGACTTCCTTACTACTTTAAATAAATACAGATTTGCCATTTTAAGGGTATATTAAGATGTAAACTCAAAATTCAAAATTTTGAACGTTTAGTTCCTTTATAAATATAAAAATAACACTACAAGCCTAAGTCAATTTATAAAATAATGAAAGAATTATTTTTTAGGTTTATTTTTTTACTTATTCATATATAAATATTTATTTATTTATTATTCTCTCATGTCCAAACAAAAACAAGATCGACTCCTTACAAGCCTTAATCTAGTTTTATTCAGTTACTCATTATCATGGACTGCTGCTGCCTATTCTAAGCAAAAAGTTGTTCAAAACTGAGTAGTTTTTTATAAAAGATTTGGAAAAATTACTTAAAATGAGATTCGATATTAGGTAAAAAAAACTCGCTTTCCAAGTAGAGCAATTCATTTAACTAAACATTAACTACATTAAACTACAATATTTTTATCTTTATTTATATATTTCCAGATAGTAGAATTGGAAACTGAAAAGCTGCTTGGACCAAACAAAGAAGGAGAAATACGTGTTAAGTCGCCTTTTTTAATGTCAGGGTACCATAAACTTGAAATACAAAATAATTTTGATGAGGATGGATTTTTCAAAACTGGTGATATAGGTTATTACGATGATGATCATCATGTTTACGTTACCGATCGTATAGGCGAAATGTTCAAATATAGGTTAACTCATTTGTCGCCAAGTGTATTGGAGCATGCTTTACTGAATCATCCAGATATTTCAGAGGCATCGGCGTGCGGAGTTCCACATTCAGTAGACAGGAATCATCCAGGCGCTTGTGTAGTTTTAAAAAACAAATCAAATGCAAATGTTCAAGAAATACTAGATTTAGTTAATTCTAAATTATCTGATTCTTATAAATTAAGAGCTGGTATTATGATAGTTAATTCTTTACCAAAAACTCCAACAGGAAAAATCGAAAGACGGACTGTAAGAGATTTGTTTATTCAAGAAAATAAATCAAAATAGGGGATTTAAAGTTCATTTATTTAATTCCAGTAATTAATTAAATCCCAATAATAAATCAGAAACCATTTTTTAACAAAAATAAGTCAGCCCGATGCACGTTAACATGAAACCCAAGAATAGCAAAAACAATTATACAGTGGGTAAAAGCATGACATTAGAGTTAAGGTATACTTAGGTTATGCTTTAGTTTATTTATTACTAGCCGTGCCCGCGGCTCCGCTCGAGTGGACTTGATTCACTATTATCGCCACTGCTTATTCCTTATGTTACCTAACATAATAAAATATATCCTATAACCTGGCCAGAGAATTCATGTATTTTTTAAAAAACACATAAATCGGATAAGTGGTTTTGAGTGCTAAGCGAACTAACGGACAGACAGACAGTCGTCTTACATATATATATTAGAGATTTTTTTTGATAAACATTAAGTTAAGAATTTAAAAAAAAAAACACGTAAATCAGATAAGCGGTTCTCGAATGATAAGCACATTAACGGACAGACAGAGAGGCAGAGAGACGTTGCATTTTATATATATTATATTCTTTTCTACATGATATTGTTCCATATTTAATGGTTTAGGTAGTGTATTGCAAGAGAACGAGCTAGCGGCAAACTTATTTCCGACTTGATTCACTGTTATCGTCACTGCTTATTCCTTATGTTACCTAACGTAATAAAATATCTCCTATAACCTGGCCAGAGAACATATGTATGTTTAAAAGAAAAAGCACGTAAATCGGATAAGTGGTTCTCGAGTGATAAGCGCACTAACGGGCAGACAGACAGACAGAGAGACGTTGCATTTTTGCATTTTATATATATTATAGATAGTTAGGAAGGGCGATTTTTTTAAGCCTAAATAGACGTGAAGCATATACTTCCCCCGTCTTTGTATATTATATGTATGTATGTTAGATAACAACAAATTAAAGCTTCAAAAATAGCGCAAGAAAGATTAAGTATTCGATACTTTGATTAAAAAAGTATTAATGTTAAATATAAATAACCGGTCAAGTGCAAGTTGAACTTGCACAATTAGTGTTCCGTACGTTGAATGCTTTTAAAATAAAAAAAATTGTTACGGTGGTATAAAATGATCAGTGACTGACATAATAATGCTTAGGATACACACGTATAATCATTTTCTTGGCTATAATTCAATTATTCTTCCTCCTGATTGATCAAGACAAATTTCTGCACATGACCAGGGAATCTGAGCTGATTTGTCTTTAAAAACACTAATAGATTAATTCAACCAATAGTTTTATATAATCTATGTCTGAATATTGATCAGTGATCATCGAATATGGGAATATTACAAACAGAAGCCGTAGATTCGTCTTAAAAATAAAAGTAATTGGCGAAGAACCTAAAAAACAACTTACCACGAGGACCAACCTTAAAAACATATTTGTGACATTGCGGCGATCCATCAGCGCAAATCTTATATATATATATATATATATATATATATATATATATATATATATATATATATATATATATATATATATATATATATATATATACATATATATAAAATTATATAAAAAACAACATTATATTTTAATTTCCAATATATTTAAAGTCACTTGACAATTGTTTCACCATACAATGGCTTCTTCAGAAGTAAATAAGAAAGAAAAATATTTGGCAGTAATCCTGATTAAATAGTGCTTAAAACTATCCTTAATTACCTAAGATTATGCTAATCATTTTATTATATTATTTACAGACAGAATTATTTTAAGAATGCAAATCTGTGGTACTATTTCCGAGAAACTAATAAAGATTAAGTGTGAATGGTTTAAGTCTACCTGATCGTGTAATAATTGATTGGACTTTCCGTTTGTTAATTTCAAGACATTCAAGCCAATTTAATTTTTTAGATTTATTTTCTACATGTAGGATTTTTAACGTATCATCAAAATTATGAGATTCGTTTATTATATGAGTTGCGTAATGTGAATTGTTCTTATTTTTTAAATAACTATGTTTATGTTCTTTAATGCGAGTTTCAAACGATCTACCAGTTTGTCCTACGTAGATTTTAGTACAAGATCCACAATTTAATAAGTAAACTCCTGATTTTAAGGAATTCATATACTCCCTAAGGAATTACTGGTTTTGAATGCTATTTTATTGTTCTTTTTTATTAAATGTTTGGAAATTGTTCTAGTTATTTACGCAACTCATATAATAAATCTCATAATTTTGATGATACGTTAAAAATCCTACATGTACAAAATAAATCTAAGAAATTAAATTTGCTTGAATGTCTTGAAATTAGCAAACGGAAAAACTCCAATCAATTATTAAACAAACAGGTAGACTTAAACCATTCACCCTTACTTAATCTTTATTAGTTCTCGAAAATAGTACCACAGATTTGCATTCTTAAAATAATTCTGTCAGTAAATAATATAATAAAATGATTAGCATAATCTTAGGTAATTAAGGATAGTTTTAAGCACTATTTAATCAGGATTAGTACCAAATATTTTTCTTTCTTATTTACTTCTGAAGAAGCCATTGTATGGTGAAACAATTGTCAAGTGACTTTAAATATATTGGAAATTAAAATATAGTGTTGTTTTTATATAATTTTATATATATATATATATATATATATATATATATATATATATATATATATATATATATATATATATACATATATATATACATATATATATATATATATATATATATATATATATATATATATATATATATATATATATATATATACATACTTATATATAAATATATATATATATATATATATATATATATATATATATATAATATATATATATATATATATATATATATATATATATATATATATATATATATATATATATATATATATATTTATATTTATATATATATATATATATATATATATATATATATATATATATATATATATATATATACATATATATATATATATATATATATATATATATATATATATATATATTTATATATATATATATATACATATATATATATATATATATATATATATATATATATATATATATATATATATATATATATATATTATATATATATATATATATATATATATATATATATATATATATATATATATATATACATATATATATATATATATATATATATATATATATATATATATATATATATATACCATATAAATATATATATATATATATATATATATATATATATATATATATATATATATATATATATATATATATATATATGTATATATATATATATATATATATATATATATATATATATATATATATATATATACATATATATATATATATATATATATATATATATATATATATATATATATGTATATATATAAATATATATATATATATATATATATATATATATATATATATATATATATATATATATATATATAGATATATATACCACTCTAGAATAAGAGTTTTCTGGTCCAAGGACCATAGAGACCCATCCAACTTGAGACATTTAATGTACTTTTTAATTTTTCCGTGTCCAAACATGTTACAATCTATACCTCAATGTTTCACAAATTGAAAAGTCCGTTCTCTTCTGATTCCAGAGGAAGTCGGTTGTTATTTAAAGGGGACATTGTTGACAATTGTGTAAGTGGGTTGAATTTCGCCACACTCGCACTTGTCGTCTGTCTCTCTTACTTTGTTGGCATTTACCGGCGCTATTCCTGTCCTTAATATATTGCGATTTTTCCATATGTCTCAGGCATAGTTAACTCCCATTGGCTCAAGCTCGTACAGTGGGTACCAATTTGGTAGATCTGCATTGGTGCCTATCAGAAAACTGTGACGTGATTTTAGTCTACTAGGAGATGAGTTTACTAGGAATTTCACCGAATATTACTTGGTGTTCATCAAAGGCCTGTTTGAACCACTCTGTGTATTCGATGCTATTCGACGATGTTAAGGTTTAGCAAAGCCTGTTGCTTTTTGTTTCTTTAAGAGCCACTTCTACGTTCTTCGAATTGACTGATCCCAGATATGGCAGGCGTATACAGCCGTCGAGGAGCAGAACGTTTTGCAGAGATCCGGAGTACTTTGTAGCTCGCTCCCCACTTACTGCAACACAACTTTTTTTGTAGATTTTTCTTGGTGCTTAGTTTTTGGACAGTGTTTTCATAATGGTATCTGTAAGTAACTGACCTGTCTCCCTCTTGACAGCAAGGTATTTTGGGTCCTCCATACGTCCTAATTTGTGACCTAACATTAAGTTTGCTTCATGCTTCTCGTAAACGCAGGTGTAAGTCGCAAATCCGGGTTTTTGGTGAACTTCTTGTGACGTTATTCTAGAATTTCGAATTTATTTTGTTGCGTAGCTACATTAAGGTTTTCTGCGTAGGAAAAATGTTCTGTAAGGAAGGACATGTTGATCATCTGTATAAATGTTGAACCATTGCAATGACGGAATACTGTCCTGGACCTGACCATTTCTCTGGTCTCTCCACGAACTTTTCTCGCTATCCAAACACACACAGAAGCAGCCATTTTACAAGAACAATTCTATTAGCGTAACTAGCTCAAAGTCACTGTATTTTTGGTAACTTTTATAACGGTGATTAATGGTATAGTTCACTGCTAAGAGGTCCACAAAGGCCACCACTGTAATTAGTTTTCTTTCGAATCTTTTCTCTTAGCTAAGTTCAGTACTTTAACGGAAATCAGCCCGCTGTGGAATGAGTTGTGGTTCTATAATGGGACCAATACGAAGCAGTGTGAGGAACTCGTACAGCTTGAATAGGTGTTACAGAATCGCAGTGGATCTGTAGATGTTTGAGTTATCAGGATTTTTCTCCGGTGAGAGTTTTTGTTTTTTTCTATTAAGTTTTGGCCTAGAGTCGGTTTCTTGGCAAATATATTGAACAAGTTTTAAAGGTCACTCACTTGTCGTGAGACCAAAATTCTTGATCTGCTACTCGCATATATCGTCCCTCCACATGGCTTTCCCATTTTTCATAACATTTATTGAAGCATTAAGCTCTTTCATTGTAAAAGGCTGCCCTAGCTCTATTGCTTCCTTTTAATTCTTAGGTGACTCACTATTTTTAGGACATTTTCCATTAAGAAACTGTTGAAGAATTTGTTGAATTTTTAGGTTCACTATAACATTGCCTTTTAAAGAGCTTTGTTTAGGATAGCAGTTCAGCATTGTCATGAGAGTCTCTGCAGTTTTACTACTGTGTATTGTGTCCGTCCATTTTAGAGTTTCTACACATTTCTTCTATCAAGTTTCACTTAGAGGCTTTATGAAGTTTTCTTCCATGTCAATTGTGTCCCCTACGAAAATATCCTCTACAAACTAACTGTGCTCTAGACACGCACAGTGTGGCAAAACGATCAAAAATTAATTTATGAGATATCAACGTTTTTAAAAAAAAATACTTGTAAAAGAGTTTGGAATATCCGTATATATGCTTTTTAGGTCGCTAAATTTAAATCTGATATCAAATCCAAGTGCCGAAATTGCCATCCTGGGCGACTTTAATGTCCACAACATCAACTGGCTTAAATATTCAATACTACCGACGAACAAGGTCGTGAAGCTGAATCATTCTCAATCAGTTATGGCTTAACTCAGCTTATTGACGAACCAACACGGATCCCTGATCGAGACGGGGAGTTCGCCAGTCTTCTTGATCTGTCTTTAACCACCAATCCGGAGATTTACACGGTCACCGTAAATCCGCCGTTAGGGTCTTCCGACCATAAACTGCTTTCGACATCGAGTATTCTACCAATCAATGACAGAGAGGCGCCTAAACCGCGCAAGATTTGGCACTACAAATCTGCTAAATGGGAAGATCTCATGGAATACTTTCGAACTTTCCCTTGGATGGACGTTTGTTTTCGATCCGATAACCCATCTGACTGCTCCAGGGAGGTCTCCGATGTTATTTTGGCTGGTATGGAAGCTTACATCCCTTTTTCGAAGAAATGCTCCTTGGTTCGACCGAAAATGCAAAGAAGCTGTTGCTTCTAAACATATTGCCTACCGACAATGGCGTGAAAATCCTAACACCGTAA
Organism: Pachyrhynchus sulphureomaculatus; assembly: GCA_019049505.1. Taxonomy (NCBI): domain Eukaryota; kingdom Metazoa; phylum Arthropoda; class Insecta; order Coleoptera; family Curculionidae; genus Pachyrhynchus; species Pachyrhynchus sulphureomaculatus. Next base: position 48,907,556 of record CM032448.1, read on the forward strand.
ATCGTAACATCTTTGTTCGTGCCCGGAACAGATGCAAGAGAATTATCGACGAAACCAAGGAGGCACACAATCAACGAATTAGAAACAAAATTCTCGCTTGTCCCAACAATTCCAGGTCCTTTTGGGCTGTCGTTAAGACAGTTAGTCAAAATTTTACCAAATCCACCATACCACCACTCACACGGCCAGATAATTCCATTGCAACTACACCTGTTGAGAGAGCGAACTTTTTAGCTGAACTCTTTGCTTCACATTCTAGTGTCGATTTCCAAGAAAAAACACCACCTACTATTCCCATATTGCAGTCAAGGATGCCCGATGTTGTCTTCAGAGAGCACATCATAAAGCGTATTTTAATGAAGCTAGACACCAAGAAGGCTTCTGGCGCTGACGGAATACCTGCTATAGTTCTCAAAAACTGTGCAAGAGAACTAACACCAGTTTTCTGTAGACTTTTTTAACCTATCCTACAGAAAGAGAAATATTTCCGTCCTGCTGAAAATGTGCCACGGTTCAGCCGATACCTAAAAAAGGCAAGAAGACCTTACCAAATAACTACCGACCAGTTGCACTGCTTTCAATAATATCGAAAGTCATGGAAAAGGTTATCAATATCTTGAACGATTCAATATTATTAGCGATCACCAATATGGTTTTCGTAAATATAGATCAACAGGAGATCTTCTGACTTATGTAACACATCTTTGGAACAACGCAATTGAACACTTTGGAGAATCTCGAGCGGTTGCTTTTGACATATCCAAGGTATTCGACCGTGTTTGGCACGGTCGAATACCTTGTTGGCTAAGTTACGCTCTTATGGTATGTCTGAAAGGTTCTGTTTGTGGCTCTCATGTTTCCTCAGAGAGCTTTCTTTCTAACACCCTCACTATCAACGCCGGTGTGCCCCAGGGCTTCCTACTGTCTCCTACTCTCTTTCTCATTTACATTAACGATCTGCTGGAAAAGACCGGGAATCCAATCTACAGCTTTGCAGATGACAGTACGCTTGTCTCTTCATTCACCTTGAACGCTCGGACATCGGCTGCTCAAGCAAATATCCGCAGACAGCGGGAGGTCGTTCAACTTAAAAAAGACCTGGAAGAAATTCTATCTTGGGGTGATAGTAACCAAGTGGAATTTAACGCTACAAAAACCCAGGCGGCAGTTTTTTCTAAAAAAGTTAACGTTGCTGAACCCGACATAGTTATGTCGGAGCACTCCATTCCCCTAGCATCGTCGCTCAATTTGTTGGGCGTTAGTTTGGGAGCAAATATGTCCTGGCATGAACATGTTGCAGGCATAGCAAGGAGAGCTTCTCAAAAGTTAGGAATATTATTTAGAATCAGAAAGCTTTACACCCCACAATAACTGTTAATTCTTTACAAAGCCCAAATTCGACCAACTATGGAATACTGCTCCCACGTTTGGGGCTCCGCTCCCAAACATACACTGCATTTGTTGGATTCTGTTCAGAGAAGAGCGGTCCGTCTGATTGGGAACCCGGAATTGACCGGCGGCCTTGATTCGCTGGAACATCGAAGAACGGTTGGCGACTTGAGCCTATTCTACAAGTATTTTCATGGAAAGTGTTCGAAGGATGTGGCCCGCTTAATTCCTCCCAGAGCGGTGCATGTTATAAGTACACGTCGCGCTAATTCTTCACATTCGTATGAGTTTCAGCTTGTTACTCCTCGTACAACGCTTTTCAAGCAGTCTTTTATATGGAGAACGTTATACCTTTGGAATAATTTCCCCAGCACTGTGTTTCCCACCGAGTACAATTTACAGCGATTCAAGAACAACGTGAATCGCTTTTTCCGCACTCATGCCGCGCCTGGAGCGCTTTAGGGACTTCCCTGCAGCACGTGTGCTAGACCCATGAAAAAAAAAAATTGACGATTTTAACAGCTGTCAAATAGCTGTCAAATCACCATCAATCATTAAAAAACTTGAAATAATCTTATAATTTTATGTTTTTGAAGTGGTTTAATTCGAATCTGATGTCAGATTAGCGATTTTGATAACTGACAGCTTTTACCAGCCATCAAACCATCACTCAATATCACGCATATTTTGCATGAAATTTTTATTCTAAAACCAAGAAAAATACATAGAAGTGTAACCTATTTTCTTAATTTTATGAAAGCTGCTAATGTTTTTGACAAATACCCAGTTCTTAAAACATTTTTTCTACTTTTAGTTGTAAAAAAAATTCCTCAGAATAAAATCTTCTGAACTATTTACTCCCAGTAATTAGTTACAGTCATTTTTTCACTACTAGTGAAATAAAATTAATTTTTTTATTACATTTATTTAATACCAGTATTTAAAAAACCAGAATACAACACAAATATATGAACTGGTCTATACAGTCGTTTAGTCTGGTTTCCGACAAAGAGATAAATTATTTGGCGTGTGCTTCTTATTTCTATCTCTCATTAACCTATCCGTTAACACTTTATTTTGTTGAAATGAATAAAAATTTTATAATTAATTTATAAATGTAAGCAGCCTTGTGAGTGACGAGATACAGATGAGCTCCAAAATTTTTTGTTTTCTTTATGTGGAGGACTGGTCTGCACATTTTATAATTTCTCTGCTCACAATGCTGCTACCAAAGTCAGAGTTGACACTCTGACCGAAACCGAATTAGGCCGAGTAGGAGAAAGTTTTTTAGTAAAATTTTAAAAAAAGGTGGGAGTAATATGTTAGAAATTTAACATGACAACATACAGCTGCCAAAAATTTTAAACACGAGACTGCAAGATATAAAAATTTTCGGATACGACTGTGAAATGTAAATAATTTCAAAGATTTCATTCTCAGTAGATTTTTTTACAGTTGAAGATAAACAACAAAATATTTAATACTTGACATCTGTCAAAACCATTAGCAGCTTTTATGAAATTAAGAAAACGGATTCTATTTGTAATAAAAGAAAGTTTTTTTTCTACCTCATTATATTTTTCTTGGTTTTAGAATAAAGATTTTATGCAAAATATGCATCATACTCAGTGGTCATTTGACGGCTAGTAACAGTTGCCAAGTGTTAAAATGGTCAATCTGAAATAAAATTCGAATTCAGCGACCTCAAAAACATGAAATTATAAGATTATTATAAATTTTTCAATAGTTGATGGTGATTTGATAGCTATTTGACAGCTGTCAATCAGATTTAAATTCAGCGACCTGAAAAGCATATATACCGATATTACTTTTTTTTATGGGTTTAGCACACGTGCTGCAGGGAAGTCCCTAAAACGCTACAGGAGCGACACGGATGCGGAAAAAGTGATTCACGTTGTTCTTGAATCGCTGTAAATTATACTCGGTGGGAAACACAGTCCTGGACAAATTATTCCAAAGAGATGATGTTCTCTATATAAAAGACTGTTTGAAAAGCGTTGTACGAGGAGTAACAAGTTGAACCTCATACGGATACTGTTATTAAAATATGCTTAAAAAGATGTATGACTCAAGTCATTAAAAATAGTATTTACTGGTTTTAGGGTTTCAACTTATATCAGTTTAGAGGAGATATACTACATGGAAACAAAAAAAATCGTCAAAACTGCAGTGACTCACTATTCCAGACTATTTTGCACGTATTAAAAAAAAACTTTGACCGTTTATTATACGACAGTTTGTTAACAAAATAGAGCGCCTGTAAAGTTTTATTTTTGGTTTCGAGTTATCTCAAAGATTATTCGTAAACGGCAGTTGATGAATTTCTTTCCGAGACCTTTACTATCAATTCCGGTATGAGCTAGGACCCCTTTTTCTCTCCTTCCAAAGGCAAAAGCTAGAATTTATAGCTTTCCTGTTATAAGCGCGTTTTTTTTTATTAACCTTGAACGCGCACATACCACTACTTATGTAAATATTCACAAACAGCAGAAGCCAGAAAAATTCTATTTTTTAATGACACTATCCAAGTAGAATATAATGCTAAAAAACCTCAACAGCAATCTTTTCTAAAGAAAATTAAAGTTACCGAACCCAACATAGTTATATCAATACACTCTGTTACATTAGCATGGTCCTTCAACTTGCTAGGTATGTTAAAGAGAGGTACTTAAAAACTCGGAATATGATACAGTACTAAAAAACTATATACCCGACAACAGCTTTTAGTCCTATATAACCTTCAAATTTAACCATTAGTAGAATACAGCCTCTATCTTTGGAACTCTGCCCCTAAACATACTTCGAATTTGTTAAATTATGATTATATTATCTTTGCCCAACTGGCGTCCCTAAAATCACCGGAATCTTGATTCTTTGGAATATTGGAAGACAGTTAGTAACTTGAGTTTATTTGGTAAGAAAACAAAGTAAATAATTTTTTTTTTACAATGAGCAAGATCACATCAAGTGGACCCCCCATTTTCCACTTGATTATCAAATTCAGGTATGAATATTTTTTCATGAAGTATTCACTATAAACAATTAATCCCCAAAACAGTTTTTAAAAATTTTCATTTTAAAAACAATTTTTTTTTAATGAAAATTTTTATGACTTTTAGTTAAAAAATGGGTAATTAAAAAGCTATTAGAGATATTCTAATGAAACTTTCAGGATTCATAGTTCAATACTTGTACTTTAATAAAATATATAGAAGTTCAAATTATTTATTTATTTTCATATTTTTAATTAAGTTTTAAGTTAACAAATGAAAACTTCAATGACTTCTCCCTCAAAAAACGAAATTTTTTTTCTCGGTATTATACATTAAACATCAAAGTAACAGAATCCGCAAAAAAAATTGACTGCTAGTGATTAGATTAAACAAAAAAAAATTATTTATAACGGGCAGTGAGCGCTGTTGGTACGGCGCCCTGCCGCGCGTCATTGACTTACCTTTCCATCTTCTCAGTAATTATAAATAAGGAACAATACTTTATTTTTTAAATAAAAATAATGTTATTTAATGAATAATTTTATTTAAACACATTATATAAAATCAATTAATAAAATATTTTTTTATTGTTAAAAAAACGAAGAAATTGAATAAGTTATAATTTAATTATAAATCTATCCGTATTGCGTTATTTTTTTTTTTAAAACTTTAGTTGTAATACCTTTAATGTCTTTGGAAAAAAGCTTGCACTCGAGTGATGTATTATTTTAAAGCTTTGTAATAATGATACTGGCGTGTATTTTTAATTGTCACAGATTGCTCATACCGTGATTTATATTTTTTTTCATGAGAGTCATGGTCTTGTTGAGAGCAAAAACTAAAATTAACTTTTTTAAATAATTTTTCAGCCCATTCAAAGAATGAAAGCCCATTTGTAATGTGCTTATCATTATCCCGTTGAAGACTTGCGCGATAAGCTTGTCTTTTCACACTCCCTGCCAAACCATCACATGCTCCTTTCCCGTGAGATGTAGCATAGAAGTTCCATTCCGCGTCAACATTAAACATCGTTTTTGTGGTTAGTTAAATTTGCAAAATTATACTTATTTTTGTACTGAGAAGCAGCTCCGTCCGAAAAATAGGAAATTTTTTTAATCTTATCTGCTCCGAACTTATTTTTTTAAGAATTCAATCAATTTAGAATTAAAAAGGTGAACTGAACTCGCGTCGTGACTAACTTTTTCTGAAATTATAACATAGTTTTCATGTTTCATTTCTTCATTCTCTCTATAATACACTACGTAAGGGTGAATTGTAGCCTGGGTGTTAGTCCAGTGATGAGATTGGATTGCGTCTTGTACAAGAAAAGTATAATTTTCAAAAAAATCATGACAGACGATAAATTCCCCATCCTCAACAGATTCCTTCTTTTCAGAAAAATATGATGCTTGAGATCTTGCCAGGAAATCATGTCTCAATAATTCAGGCCATTTTTGTTTTAAATCTTAATGATTAAAAATTTCTTTGTTTTTCTTTTCTTCAACTATTTCAGTCCTGTAAATTTCAAGCAGAGTAATTAAATTATAATATTTATAAAAAAACGAATAACAAAAAACTGAACTTTTCCCTACCTGTCGGTACTTTTCCATTGGCTGTATGTAATTTCATTAACTTCATTATCATCAAGCAATAGTTTTAATTTGTTTATAACATTATCAGTTCCTGGGTATTTAGTACAGTTTGAAAAATAGCACAATGATGTTGATTCTTGGCAAACAAAGCTTTTGATTAAATTATTCGAACTTTCCGATAAAATTATTCCCTTTTTTTTAGTTCATTTTTTAATCCGTTCAACTGTAATTTGACATTTTGATGAATTTTACACACACACACACACATTATGAGTCCCACTCTTGCCAGCAGATACATATTCACGTGGACGGGGTCAAAATTTTGTTAGTCCAATCTTCTCGTCGGGAAAAGCTTCAGGGAATTTTTTATATAACTCATGAATATTATATAATAATAATCGTTTTTGTTTATGAACTTTATTTCCGTTTTCCATCACCGATACATAATCTTTAATCCCAGGCATTACGCGACTGACATCATCAGATAAATAAAAAGCTTTAATGCGCTCGATTGTTTCATTTTTTAGAGTTATTCCCTTTTTAATTGTGGGCTGTGATGCGAATCCCCTTTCTTCCCTGATTTTTTTTGCCGTTTTAACCATTCGTTTGGAAACTTTAAATTCTCTCCTTATCATTTTTATCGACCAATCTGGAGGAAGCGTGGTCAAAACTTGAATTTTGTCAGCTCTACAATTTTTTACTATTAAAAGCAGATTTAAAATTATTAAGCAAGAGATCATTAGGATAAGTTTCATTATTTATATTGTTATTATTATTCATCACTTTATTCATAACACTCTTTAAAGCTTTTTGACATTCCGTTGCATTTGATAATCGCTTCACTTTGATTGGAGGTTCACCAATCTCCAATAACACTTTACTAACTTTATCAATTTCTAATTTGTTGTCGACAGGGTCACATTGGAAAGAAGGGTCTTTTTTTTCATTATATTCAATAACATAATTTGATAATTCAGGCTCATTGACATCAGAACATTTATTAACAGATAACTCACCAGGAATTTCAGGTTTTCGACCCAAATAAATAGCCCGTTCACAAGAATTATACATATAATTCCCAATAAAATCTTTAAAATCATGAGCACGGTTTTTTGTAATTGAAACTAGATTCTTAATAATTTTTTTATGATTTTTTTTATTGAACGGATTACAGCATTTATTCACGCGACCCATGATAAATCAAAAACAAAATTATGAACACCAATACAATTTAACACAAATTTGAAACAAACTAATTAAATTTAGATCAATAAAAACACAAATTTATTAAACGAAAATTCTTGACTTTAAAATTTATTCACTGATGTGTTTATAAACGGATTTAACATATGAACTAAAATGGCTTGTGATATTCGTTTTTTATTCACGTATATGTATAAAAATAACAAATGAAGAAATTAACCGAACGCTTTTTTTTTTAATCTAAAAATGGAATAACGCTGGGTAACTAGTAAAGTTTACATTTATTAATTGAAAATTGACAATATTGTTTAAGACCTAAAATAAATATAATTAGTACAGTTCGTAAAAAACCATAAGAAAAATAAAATAATAAAATATTGCTAAATTTTTGATATCTTGGTTTTTTTAACAATTAAAAAATATTTTATTAATTGATTTTATGTAATGTGTTTAAATAAAATTATTCATTAGATAACATTATTTTTATTTAAAAAATAAATTATTGTTCCTTATTTATAATTACTGAGTAGATCGAAAGGTAAGTCAATGACGGGCGGCAGCGCGTCGTACCGACAGCGCTCCCCGTCCGTCATAAATAATTTTTTTTGGTTAATCTAATCACGAGCGGTCAAATTTTTTTTTGCGGATTCTGTTACTTTGATGTTTAATGCATAATACCGAGAAAAAAAATTTCGTTTTTTGAGGGAGAAGTCATTGAAGTTTTCATTTGTTAACTTAAAACTTAATTAACAATATGAAAATAAATAAATAATTTGAACTTCTATATATTTTATTAAAGTACAAGTATTGAACTATGAATCCTGAAAGTTTCATTAGAATATCTCTAATAGCTTTTTAATTATCGATTTTTTAACTAAAAGTCATAAAAATTTTCAATAAAAAAAATTATTGTTAAAATGAAAATTTTTAAAAACTGTTTTGGGGATTAATTGTTTATAGTGAATACTTCATGAAAAAATACTCATACGTGAATTTGATAATCAAGTGGAAAATGGGGGGTCCACTTGACGTGATCTTGCTCAATAACAAAAATTTATTTCTCAATATAATCTCCAATGAGCTCAATACATTTGCTCCAGCAAGATTCCAATTTTATTATTCCTTCAGGTTAGTTCAGGTTATAATTATATCGTACTGTGTATAATACTCGTTTATAGCACAGATAACCTATTTATTCGACAAAAATTTCTTCCCTAAGCCAATTTTTGTGGTAAGGAAACACAAATGAGTCACTTGGCGTCAAATCTGGAGAGAAGGCGGGTAGAGAAGTATTTTGAAGCCCAACTAGTACACTTTTTCCATTGCAACGATTGATATCCTGGTGAAACAGTACTTTCTTGCGCGCTAATCTTGGTCGCTGTTACTGCAATGAACTATGCCAATGGTGCAGTAACGATGCGTAATAATCCTTTTCCAAATAATCAATCATTATAATAACCCTTGAGTATTAAAAAACGGTTGTCATCACTTTTCCCGCCGATAAAATTGTTTTCGCTTTTTTCAGTGTACTTTCATCTTCGCCAGTGTTTTGACTGCCGTTTTATCTTTGGGGTATAATGCTGAATCCACGTTAAGACTTAATATAGAAATAATATTAGGTGTAGTTTTGGTACTGGTATGAATTTTAATTTAGTGGAGTAAAATGACATGGGTACTGGGAGGAAAATATGACCACATAATATTTTATCATTGTGGAAAGACCGGACAGATTTATACGGTTTTTGTTATAGATATTACAATGTCATATATCAGAAAGCTGAAAAGACAATATGTCAATGAAACCAGAATAGGGACCCTTATAGCACACCAAACAGACCAGGGAGATCTAACCTCACTTGAACATCTGGATAACGTCAGCCAGACAGCATTTATAGTTTAACGTGGGTCTGAGCCACATAAACGACAAATAGTGCGCCCATACCTCGCTGTTTTAACGGTCTTGGTGTTACTTCTCGCTGGCGATGCCTCTCAACATCTAAAAAAAAACAGATGTTCAGAATTCAACCCTGTTTGGCGAATTTTAGAAGTTTTTTAGATATATCTTTGAAGAAGGAATTTTTGTAAAAAGTTTTAAGAAAATATTGAAAAAATTTGAAATAATCATGTCATTTAACCGTTTGTAATAAAATAATTTTAATTTAAGTTCATGGTAATTTAATGATGGGTAATTCCAAATTGTACCTGAAAATTTGTTATAAATAATAAATAAACCATCTTAGTTTGTAGTATTACGCTTGACAACGTAGAAAACCTACGAAACTGCAGTAGCAGATAAATAAAAAAAAATAGGTGACAAATAACAAAGTAATTCGTTTCATTTCATTTCGAAATTTAAAATGAAAGCTTGTAACAACATGAGTTCAAAATATATATATATATATATATATATATATATATATATATATATATATATATATATATATATATATATATATATATAATGTTATACTTTCGTACGCTTTTGTTCGTATTATTTTTTAAAAAATTGCGAAAAATCGCTTTCCACCCCTCCTTATCTCGAAAAGAACTGATCAAAAAATTTTAAAAAAATTCTGGAATATTCTCCACGGAGTGTTTCAGTAAAGATCAGAAAAAAAAAACTTTATTGAAAACTCATTTGGGTGGTTTTTGTGAAGTCGTTGATCATTTTTTACTTCAAATTTTTATTTTAAAAGCAATCAACGTACGGAACACTAATTGCGCTTGGCCGGTTTTATTTAATTTGCAATAAAAACGGATTTTTTCATGCGATATGTAACGATCGATGAAACATGGATTCACCACTACACACTGAGTTTACAGCAGCCGGTGAAAGCCGCCCGAAGCGACCAAAGATACAACAGTCGGCTGGGAAGGTTTTGGCCTCTGTATCTTGAGATGTGCATGGAATAATTTTCATCGACCGCTGAGAAGGGAAAAACCATCAATAGCCAATATTATATAAAGTTGTTGGTGCGTTTGAAGGCAGAAATCGCAAAGAAACAGTCCCAAATGAACAAGAAAAGAGTGCTCTTTCATCAAGATAATGCACTGTGTCACAACTCAATGGTTACGATGGCAAAATTGCATGAATGTTCGAATTGCTTCCTTATCCATTATCTATTCCCACACCTCAAAAAATTGCTCGCGGGAAAGAGATCGCCGAAACTGAGGCTTATTTTGAAAGCAAAGACAAATCCTTAACACAAATAAAACACTGATAATGAATAAGAATTTTAAACTAAATGTAATATTGAATACATATCCTCAAATACAGTATTTTCGTTCTACCTGTTTAAAAATCCTCAGTGTACTTAGATAATTCTAACTATATAATTGGGTACAATAATATAAAATCATAAATACACAATATACAATTGGAAAAACTTAAATATTTAATCCTGCTTATTGTTCTAGGTAAATCTGGTCGGGTTAATTTCTAATTTTTATAAAGGTTTAATAACGGAGAGTTGTTGGTTTCAAGTTGTTGATTCAGTAAAATGTTCCTATTTTTATATTTGTTAATCTCCATGGTTTCTAAGAAATCAACTTTTTAGTTTTAGATTCATTATGTAGAATTTTAAAATTTTCGTCAAAATTGTGATTTTTTAAGTGGTCATTTTTTGGTCGGCATTTTGTTTTATGAAACTTCTTTTAAATAACACCTCTAATTATGCCGACCATTTAATTTTGTGAAGGTTTGATCGACCACAATGTATATTGGTCCTGTCCTGCACCAGTCTTAATTTTATTTTGTCTAGTGTCGGCACCAACTGCTCTTCATACATAGAATATATTTTTCTCCTGATGACGACTTTTTCACAATCGTCTACATGATGTATTTGAAAATCTTTCCGTTTTTTCCCTGTTCCTAAGTGATGGTTTTCCTATAATACCCTTACTCGTAGAAAGAGGGGTTTTTGTTAGTTCACTCGTTACTTACAAAGCACTTTGCTTATTCAAATTTGTTTTTTTTACCAAACTGTCGTAAACATTTTTCACTATTTGTTTAGCGTCACGTGATAAATGTTTTCTGTTGCGATAGCCACTATTGCAATTTTCCCACGGACACCACATAATTAAAATAGAACCGTTACGTTGTAAGATGTAAGTAAAACTAAAAATAAAAATAATAAAAAGTATCCTTCGAATCATAATGGGGACCTGTAGTCATTAGACCTATATCACAGTAAACACACTATACAGTAGCGAAACTCAAGGATAATCGCATAGGAAAATCAGGTTCGTTTTCAGAAGGTCACGTGGCAATCCGCAATGTTAAAAGTGGACCAGCGCGAGATTTGAAATACAAATAAAGTTGGGCAAAGTTTTATCATTCAAAATCATAGTTATAGAAATGTTTTGAAAATTTTTTGATTTGTTATTTAATACAGCATGAGTAATATAAAAGTTAATGCAGCATGAATAATATAAAAAAAAACAAAAAGAATGGAGCGCTTTGTTAGAAAATAAATGAATACAGGTGAAAAACTTGATAGAAAGGTATTTGATGGAATTCTTCATATTCAACTTCAGTTTTTAATAACCTTATCCAAAAATTGAAAAGTCTATCAAAGTTAAACGTCACTGTTTGAGGTTAAAGTTTTATTTACATCATTTTTCAAGTAAATTTGTAATCAAAGATGTTTTTTAAGGACTAAATTAATTTAATTTTAATTGTCATTACTAAGATGTCAACATCTTCTAAAATAAGAGCATTTTTTTCTAAGCAGTGTTGTGTTGTTTGGTGTGATAGATCTCGCGTTAATTAAAAAACACTGTATCTACTTTTTTGGTACTTATTTTTTCTTAAACTACAAAACTATATTGTGTAACTTCAAGAAAGGTTAATATACTATTATTAATGAATTATGAACGTATATGTATAGACCTCTATTTTCTATGTGAATGATTCTTAGAGGTTCTATACTTTTTGTGTTCTGTTACCTGTATTGCTTTTTGATAATGTAATTAACGCTTGCTTTTATTTAAAATGAATTAATATTTAGATCAAAGAGTCAATACAGTAATTTCCTAATTATAGTTTCATACAATACTTAGTTATGACCAAGCTGACTTGTCAATTACAACTATATTGGGAATGTGGAATCTTTGACACAATGACACTACTCAGTATATATCACCACTACACCAAACACTTTATTTTGCAATCGACGCGCGTTTCGCTAAACATATTAGCTTCATTAGGAGAAATGGTTAACTCATATATACTGAGTATTGTCAATTACAGTTTAAAAGGAAAATAACTCTATTTAATTTATAGTATAGGTATACAATAATAAAAATAAGTTCTTTATAGGAGGAATATTAATAACAGGTAACTAAATCTTCAAAATTTTAATAGTAACCATAATTACTATCAAAATGGACTTCGATTAGTTGTACTGTCCATTTAACGAACTTATTTTCAGAATATTTTACCCTCTGGTACACATCGTCTGACAAAATCATATTACAAAAATTTCTTTGGAATCACATTAAAATTTTTCTTATTTTAATAGCATATTTAATTCAATAATCCATTTATATGAGTTATTTTAATAATCCCATTCCCCAGTGGTTTTGTGATCTCAACATGACACTTAATATTTAAACTTTCAAACCCAGCTTATAAGAAAATAAAATATACTGTCTAAAATTTGAAAATAATAAATATGTTGTTATAGGTTCTGTATTCCTTACAATTTATTCACAGAAATTTTGAAAGATTGGCATGAAAAAGGAGCAATGTAATTTATAGAGAAAAATAGAAAAAAAAGTCACTTTCAGAGTATTAATTGTACTTGCAATTAAACAGTGTTAATTTTATCAGGTTTATTATTAGAAAAGGTGTGTCAAACAATTAATTCAGATAAAGTTATTGAAAATTAGAACCCTCTTGAGAATACACATTTTAGAAAAAAATAATATGCTTTATTTATAATTTATAAAATATAAATAGTTTTAAATAACTGAATACCAGTTTACACAAAAATAAATCTTTCTAAAAACCAGAATTTGGAGGATTATTTATTAATCATAAAAAAATTACACAGGCACACAAAAAAAGATTTCACTACCGAACAAATCCCTATACCTATATGTATTTTTGGGAATCCGAGGTCAGAATAGAGCAATCACGTCAGGATTTTTAAATAACCAGCCGAACTAAGTTTAGAAATAAATTTCAAGCTTTAATGAATTAATCACTTTACCAATACGAACATTTTATTAATCAATCAAGATTCCCTGGAAGGCTGTTTCTTGAGCAA
>CM032448.1:48926025-48933525 GCA_019049505.1 Pachyrhynchus sulphureomaculatus
TACAAAACCATTTATAAATTTTTTTTCCATCCTAAGGCTTTCTCCCGACTTTAACGTTTTTCTTTTAATAATACCCACGCATTTTGTTGTTACGCTTTTTTTTTAATTGCATAAACAGTAAATTTAGCTATATCATACTTTTTTGCAAGGTGTCTAACACTCACTCCATTTTCCAAATTCTTTATGATGTCACTTTTTTCTGATAGTGTTAACACTTTTCGTTTCATATTTTCCAATTGGAAGCACTAAAGCCACTAAATATTTAATATCAAATGAACAGACAGGACAGCAAAGGTAGCACGATAATCGCCCAGCAATACTAATCTAACCTAAATACATTCAAATAGCAAGAATCTTTTCTAAGAGAAATCCCCTATTAGCATATATATATATATATATATATATATATATATATATATATATATATATATATATATATATATATACAGTGGCGAACAAAAGTATGGAAACATTTAAATTCCCATCTCTAGTCCTAACATTTAAACGGTTTACAATTACAATATTTATTTATTAATCGTGTACATGCTAACAAAGATTTTAAAGACTAAAACAGTTACTGTTTATTAGAAACGTGCTTAGTTTTTAACGTAACAAAATTATGCACAAACAAAAGTATGGAAACATTCTTGTTACAAAATAACAATTCCACTAGACGACAAAGATGTCGAAAATATTTAATATTTAGTGGGATATCTTTTTAAGTCAATCACAGCTTGACATCTTCTGCCCATAGAGTCAATGAGCCTAGCACAAAAATCGGGTAGTATTTTTTCCCATTCTTGTTTTAAAGCAATACAAGGTTCCGGTTTTTATATTTCTTTTCCTAATTTCTAGATTCTCTATCGAGTTCAAATCGGGTGATTATGAAGGCCAGCGCATCACCCGAATCCTTTGTTCAGAAAACCAATTCTTGGCCAAGCAAGATGTATGTTTTGGGTCATTGTCTTGTTGAAAAATCCATGACAGTGGCAAATCTTCTTCATAAGGAATCAAATCATTTTCCAATATCTCAAGATACATTTGAGCATCCATTCTGCCATTAATCTTTGCCAATGGCTCCGTACCAGACCGTCAAAAACAACCCCATACCATGATATTTCCACAGCCATGTTTGACAGTAGGTACAAGGTACTTTGGGTCATATCTTAGACCAACTGGTCTTCTTACATAATCAGTAGAATCACTTCCAGAGAGATTGAACCTACTTTCTTCACTATAGGTTACTAGAGACCACTGATTGTGAGTCTAGTCTCTATGTTCCTTAGCAAATTTCAATCTCTCTTTTCTGTGACGCTTTGTAAGGAGTGGCTTTTTAACAGCACGCTTACCACGAAAATTTTCAGTTAATACACGACGCCTAATTGTCATGTCTGACACCAATACACCCTGATATTCCCGCCTTAGTTCTTTATTAATATCAACAGCAGTTTTCGTGGCATCATTTCTCTCGCTTTTCGAATTATAATTTTGTCTACTCTCTTACTTGTTTTTCGAGGTCTACCACTTTTAAATGCCGGATCAACAGTGCCCCTTCTCGAGAACTTCTTAACAATTTTGCTGACGGTGCCCCTATGTATGTTTAAAGATTTTGCTAGTTCAATTTGCAACATAATTTTATGTAATACCAATTTCAAGTCAGAGTCGATACGTCAAGGCCATTAGAGCCGGAGTCTCGCAAGGCTCCGTCCTCTCCCCCCACCTCTTTAACATCTTCACAGCCAACATTCCCAAATCGGATCAGACCAACCTCCTCCTTTATACTGATGACACTGACATCTCAATCCAGAAGCAGCCGCATCATCACCAACAGATTGCAATGCCACCTAAACATCCTTGATTCCTGGTTCGACCGCTGAAGGATTCAACCCCCATAAAACTCAAGCCATCGTCTTCTCCAAGGGCAGGGGCACCCCACATGGACATCTCCAGCTTCAAGGCTCCCGTATCCAATGGGCAAACACCATCAAGTATGTGGGCATCCAGTACGACAAACAACTCGTCTGGAAGAACCAGGTTAGCACTGTCACCAGGAAAGCGAATAATTGCTGGGCAAATTATACTCTATTATAAACCGCTCCAGTAAGTTGCTACCAAGAACCAAGCTGCTAATGTACAACTCCATTTTAAAAGCAGGTCTAACCTACGCCTGCCCTACTTGAGGTCAGCTCTCCAAGACAAGGAGAGCCCAACTCCAGACAGTGCAGACCTCGGTGTGCCTACCGTAAAGGCGCACATGAGGAAAACCCAACTGAAGTTTATGGAAAAGGCGTCCCAGTACCCTAACTCAACCATCATGGACGCCTTTCGACTCCAGCCACATGTCCACCGCCAATTTCCGAGACCCTCAGACCCTCTCTCGGATGAAAATCGCCCGCCGTAACAGAAGATTGTCAAACTAGGTTAAGTTATCATAAGTCCTAGGTTAAGTTAACATTAAGTCCTAAGTTAAGCTAGAACTTATTCTACTAGGACTTATCCTAGGTTACGGTAGCATAAGTCTTAGGTTAAGTTAGGATAAGAAAATCATGTTTCAAAAACACATCTCCTAGGTTAAGTTAGTATAGAACTATTAGTTTAAGTGCTTAGGTTAAGTTAGAAGAAGCAAACTTTCACATTATGTAATAATCTGTTATAAATATAAGTAAGAGGCTATGCCTTACTTAGTATTCAATAAAAAAAAATGGTAAAAAATGGTATGTAACACCGATATGGCGGATCCAATATGAAGCAGAAACCGAAAATTATACGAAAAATGAGCAATTATGGAGATTTAGCAGTGAGATAGCACTTTTTCTTACCGAAATACTATCGCTGGCCCGTCATATAATATAAATTAATAATCGATCATAACCTAACCAAGCCTAACCCACTTCAATGAAAGGCAATCGAAGCTAACAAAACTTAATGCATCATACCTTACACAACAGAAAGGAAAATTAATGTAATAAAACTTTAGGCGACATAACTTACAAAGCAAAAAGAGAACGTAACATAACTTAACCTAATGCAGCAGATTCTAACCTAACTTAAGGCAGTTTAACCCAAATTAACCTAAATCAGCTTAACTTAGCCTAAGGCATTCTAATAGAAAAAAACATAAAGTTTCATAGCTTAGACGTCGGGAAGACAAGTTAAGCTAACATATTTTAAGGCATCAAAGTTTACGCAACAGAAGGGCAGCTTCACCTAACCTTATCTAAGGCAACTTAATCTAACCTAACCTAAGGCAGCTTAATCTAACAGAACCTAAGGCATCATAGCTTATACAATAGAAAGGCAGCCTAACCTATCACTACCTAAGGCATCTTAGCTTACATAATAAAAAGGCAGCTTAACCTAGCATAACCTAAGGCATCATAGCTTATACATAATGTGTATTCATATTGAAAATATGTGTGCTTAATTTTAGTACCCTCTTTTAGCTTTATTCAGAATCATTTGAATAAGAACTGCATTATCTCATGTGTGTGTATGTGTATTTCTGTGTGTGCATATTCAGTAATCTTATTTTATTTACCTAATATTAAATGGTATCAACAGGCTTAGGAACGACATAAGCGTTTATTTGAAGTGTTGTTTAACAAAATTTTGTTAAAAGAGTAAATTTCAAAAATAATGTTCCTATTAAACCTATTTAAAACTGCTACCGTTGTGTAAATGACCCTTATTATGTGTTATATCTCTGCATTTAATGATTTGTGTCTATTTTAAAATCAACTAAACCCAAACGTTAATTTTTAAAGGGCCACATTGCATTTGACAGCTTTCTTTTCAACGAAGAAATTGACACCCTTGAATGTATTTTTTCGTTAATTCAATTTTTGAGTATGGGGGTGGCCTCGTTTATATATATATATATATATATATATATATATATATATATATATATATATATATATATAAACTTGATTGGTTTTTCTTGGGTACTTAGGTTCTTTTGGAAAACACAAACTAGTTTATTTGACGTTTCGCCTTATTTTTTTTTAGGCATTTTCAAAAATTCTTTATTTTTTTAATATTCATTCTAAAATTAGAAAACATAAGGTTAAAATCTTTTAAGTCAAATTACACTTTTAAAAACATATAGCATTTTTACGCACACTCGGACATTTAAAATATTACACCATAACAAAAATATAAAACAATTTACTAACGTGTATATACCCTGAAAGGCAACTATTTGTGTGTTTATGAATTTTAAATTCTATATTTCTTTCAGCATATCGTGTCTCGTACTTTTTACTGATTTTTTTAAAATTTTTTTATCTATAATGGGTGTCTTAACGAAAAAACTATTATTGATGTTAAAGTATATATACCATTTTGTATTATTAAGAGGATATGCATGCCAGCATGTTTATTTTTTAATTAAATTTGTGTAGATATGACTGATTCCTTTTATGTCAGTCCTATCATTCACAGTGTTTTCATCTTTTTTTATTTCAATCATCTCTTTGATTTGTAGTTTGGCATAATTCCGCTCTTTGCAGAGGACCTTGGTTTGATTGAATTTAAAGTCATGTTTTTCTTCTGCTTCATGTTTACTGAGGGCAGTGGAAGCATTTCTAGTATATTTGTGTCCATTCAGTCTGTTTTTTAGTAACTGAGAAGTCATGCCAATATATTTCTTCGGACAATTCGCACACGGTATTGCATACACAACATTAGATTCATTCATTGTGGGGATATGGCTTTTTAAGTTTGTAAATAATGAACTTAGTTTATTTTGAGTTTTATGGCAAACTATAATGTTATATTTTTTCAAGACCCATTTCAGCTTCTCAGAAAGTTCTTTTGTATAAGGAAGTGGTAAAAATTTATCACAGTTTTGTTTAATATTTTTGGTGTTGTTTTTTGAGTTATTATAAAACTTGTATATTCTCTTTTTCATTGTTCGATTGATGTCATTCTCTTTAAAATTGTTTTGTATTAAGACAGTTTTTACTTTTTTTAGCGCGTCTGGTCTTAGTTCAGGGGAAGTCTGTTAGGCCCACTATAACGCTGATTTTCTGGGACATTGCATGACTAGAGTGAAAATTCAAATATCTCCCTGACCAAGAAGGTTTTGTGTACCACTCTGTAAGGATTTTATCTTGCTTTCTGATAAGAGTCAGGTCTAGAAAATTTATTTTACCATCCTTTTCAATTTCTGATGTAAATTGTATTTTTTTGTGGAAGCTATTAAATTTGTATAGAATTTCGGTAATTTTATCATTTTGGGCTGCTAATAAACAATCATCTACGAATCTCTTGAAAAACAATATGTTACCTTTTATTTTTTTAATGACTTGTTCTTCCAGGTATTCCATTACTAGTTGAGCAATGACTGATGAAATGGGGGAACCCATGGCACAACCGTCGATTTGTTTATAAAATCTATTTTTAAATTGAAAATAGTTGGTGTTCAATGTGAGATCTATGGCGTCCAGAAAATTTCTTTTTGAAATTGTTGTGTGTTCTTGTAGTAGATCCCATTTTTCATTAATAACGGTTTTAACTAGTTCATTTGGAATGTTCGTGTATAAAGATGTTACATCAAACGATAAAAGTTTATAATTCGATGGGATTCTCACTGTGTCGATGAAACTTTTAAAGTCGAAAGAATCTTTAATAAAATGTTCATTTTTACCGGATATGTTGGATAGACAGTTGGCTAAGTATTTAGCTAACTTGTATAATGGCGATTGTATACATGAAACAATGGGTCTTAATGGGGTACCTTGTTTGTGTAGTTTGGGTAAGTCATAAATTTTAGGTGTCACAGCATTGTTTATTATTAGATTTTTAGCTTTTCTTTCGTCTAGTTCTTTTTTATTCAGTAATGTCTAAGAACTAGACGAAAGAAAAGCTAAAAATCTAATAATAAACAATGCTGTGACACCTAAAATTTATGGCTTACCCAAACTACACAAACAAGGTACCCCATTAAGACCCATTGTTTCATGTATACAATCGCCATTATACAAGTTAGCTAAATACTTAGCCAACTGTCTATCCAACATATCCGGTAAAAATGAACATTTTATTAAAGATTCTTTCGACTTTAAAACTTTCATCGACACAGTGAGAATCCCATCGAATTATAAACTTTTATCGTTTGATGTAACATCTTTATACACGAACATTCCAAATGAACTAGTTAAAACCGTTATTAATGAAAAATGGGATCTACTACAAGAACACACAACAATTTCAAAAAGAAATTTTCTGGACGCCATAGATCTCACATTGAACACCAACTATTTTCAATTTAAAAATAGATTTTATAAACAAATCGACGGTTGTGCTATGGGTTCCCCCATTTCATCAGTCATTGCTCAACTAGTAATGGAATACCTGGAAGAACAAGTCATTAAAAAAATAAAAGGTAACATATTGTTTTTCAAGAGATTCGTAGATGATTGTTTATTAGCAGCCCAAAATGATAAAATTACCGAAATTCTATACAAATTTAATAGCTTCCACAAAAAAATACAATTTACATCAGAAATTGAAAAGGATGGTAAAATAAATTTTCTAGACCTGACTCTTATCAGAAAGCAAGATAAAATCCTTACAGAGTGGTACACAAAACCTTCTTGGTCAGGGAGATATTTGAATTTTCACTCTAGTCATGCAATGTCCCAGAAAATCAGCGTAATAGTGGGCCTAACAGACTTCCCCTGAACTAAGACCAGACGCGCTAAAAAAAGTAAAAACTGTCTTAATACAAAACAATTTTAAAGAGAATGACATCAATCTAACAATAAAAAAGAGAATATACAAGTTTTATAATAACTCAAAAAACAACACCAAAAATAGTAAACAAAACTGTGATAAATTTTTACCACTTCCTTATACAAAAGAACTTTCTGAGAAGCTGAAATGGGTCTTGAAAAAATATAACATTATAGTTTGCCATAAAACTCAAAATAAACTAAGCTCATTATTTACAAACTTAAAAAGCCATATCCCCACAATGAATGAATCTAATGTTGTGTATGCAATACCGTGTGCGAATTGTCCGAAGAAATATATTGGCATGACTTCTCAGTTACTAAAAAACAGACTGAATGGACACAAATATACTAGAAATGCTTCCACTGCCCTCAGTAAACATGAAGCAGAAGAAAAACATGACTTTAAATTCAATCAAACCAAGGTCCTCTGCAAAGAGCGGAATTATGCCAAACTACAAATCAAAGAGATGATTGAAATAAAAAAAGATGAAAACACTGTGAATGATAGGACTGACATAAAAGGAATCAGTCATATCTACACAAATTTAATTAAAAAATAAACATGCTGGCATGCATATCCTCTTAATAATACAAAATGGTATATATACTTTAACATCAATAATAGTTTTTTTTCGTTAAGACACCCATTATAGATAAAAAATTTTTAAAAAAATCAGTAAAAAGTACGAGACACGATATGCTGAAAGAAATATAGAATTTAAAATTCACAAACACACAAATAGTTGCCTTTCAGGGTATA